>CAXAMN010005025.1:101651-126634 GCA_963970005.1 Durusdinium trenchii | reverse complement strand
TCCTCCTGGTGCTTGCAGTTGTCCTGCTGTTGTCCTCTGCTGTCCTCCTCTTGTCCCTAGTGCTTGCAGTTGTCCTGTTGCTGTCCTCTGCAGTCCTCCTCTTGTCCTCCTGGTGCTTGCAGTTGTCCTGCTGTTGTCCTCTGCTGTCCTCTTGTCCTCCTGGTGCTTGCAGTTGTCTTGCAGTTGTCCTCTGCTGTCCTCCTCTTGTCCTCCTGGTGCTCGCAGTTGTCCTGCTGTTGTCCTCTGGCCGCTCGGGTTGGTGGGGTGGTTCTATACGTATGAAAGGTCTAAAAAAACGGTGGCCATAGACCTTGCCCGGATGTCAAACTCAATAGCTATTGATATCCATTAGTTACATTTAGTTACTTTGGCACGGTTTTGGACTCACACAATGATCCACAAGTCGCTTTCTGCAGGTAATCGGGCCTCAGACCACCGTGACCTCGCACGGGGTCTCCACGAACTTTTGAGTCCCGGACAGAGCGGACTGGGTCGCGCAAGCAGCTTAAAGGCTTTGCCACTTGAGGTCTCACAAGCCGAGCTCGCAGCGATCTTGCAACCAGTCATGGAGACCTTCCTCCATGCCCATGAAAAGCACAACACCTTCACTATGCTCCACCTGAAGGTCAGTGCCCACGCTCGTTGAAATCGGTTGGGATTGTTTTCTCACAAACACCCGCTTCCACATATAAACTGTTGTTTTGTGGACGTACGAGAAGCCAGTAGCGCCGTCCTTCTGACAAGATTGCCAGTGTGCTGCTGCCTGTTCGGCTCCTGAACAGGGTCTTGGTGTTAACCAGACCAGATCAAACGAAACTAAGATAGCGAGAGCTATTGGGGTTCCTATTTCAAGTGTAGGAAGCAGTGCCTGTGTGCGGATTGGTGGGTGTTGGTGCTGCTCCTGGTGCCGCTGCAGAGTGTTGCTGCCAGACGTCCATGGCGGTGTGCAAGTTGCAAGCTGTGTGCTGGTGCTGCTGCAGGGTGCAAGGTGCCGGCGCCTATGGCAAGGTTGAACTTTGGAGCGCGTGTTGGTGTTGCTTCAGGCCGCTGCAGGGTGCCACTGCCTGCAGCGTGCAATTTGCAGTGTGGGTGCTGGTGTCATGCTGCCCACAGTATCTTGTGCTACGTGGGGTCTATGCTGCAACTCTATGACTCTATGCTGGCGTAATTTTGTTCACCAGATAATGATAGCTATGAGGTTCTTACTTTCAATAAAAATGAAATGGTTGTGTGCGCTTTCGAGACAGGGTGTCACTGCTGGTGCCGGTGCTGGGTGCTGTGTGGTGTGGACGCTGTCGTGACAAGGTGTTGGTGCTGGTGCCGTTGCTGATGTCAGCTGGTTGGGTGCTGGTGCCGTGCTGTGAGCTAGCTGTGCTGGCTGCATGTACACTCTAGTTACTATTTCCTTCCAGTCGCGCATCAACAGCTAGAGAAATTGACATTTTTTGGGTTGTTGGATTCTGCCTAGTTATTTGGGGCCTATGCTGATGCATGTGGCTTCACTAGGAGACAAAACCCGACACAAGTTTCCGCAGCGCCCACGTATGAAGACCCCTGCTTGGCCTAAGAAAAACATCCCACCAGGCCCTTGACCAGACTGACTACGCTGTGAACTTGGCCCACAACTTCTCTCAGTGTGCAGGACGGACGGTGTTTTGTTTTTTGACTGATTCAGCAGAAGAACGTTGCCGAAGAGATCTTGGGTTCGATCCAACAACATTGGTCTGAATGTGCGGGCACATTCATGTTTGAGCTTTCATAGACGCATGCACATGAATCATTTATTTCGCCTACAATCCCCACCTTACCAGAACTTGTTGAAGGTTTTGAATCTTCTGTCGCCCACAGCGTGACAATCGTTTGGTGTTGCAGCAACCTTCAGGGTTTTCAGCTGTTTCTTCATGCGCGGCGTGCGTAAGAAACCCAACTTTTGGCGCAATAACACCTTACTATCCTTTCAGGAGGGATGTTGTGTTGTTTTTTTGCATTGTAGGGAAGTAACGTACTGCAGGGGAAGTTGAGAGATATGAAACATTGCTCAGATGTATTTTGCCACCAAGGGGTTCATTCACCTACCCAGATTGAGTGCGAGATCCACAGAGTACCACTGCCATTGTGTTTCTTCTCAAACTCTTTCCCCATCCCGGCTCCGTCCCATGTTCCTTCGAACCGGGATGAAGGCTCCGTTCTCGGCTGACCCAACCAACGAACCAACCAGGCATTCTGGTGCCCAGACTCTGAAAACGGTGGAGAGAGCACGGGAAGCCGCATCAATTCTCTCAAAATCTAGCCTTGGAAAGAGCACGGGAAGTTGCCTCAACATGTGTTTGCCATTGGGGAATCAAAGGTGGAAGACACAATCTTCCAGAAATGGGTGAGCAAAGAAACAATCAGATCCATGCTTGAGAGTATTCTCGCAGGTTTGTAATTCAATGTGGTAATTTTGGATTTGCGCGACTTTGCCATGCTTTTCTGGTCATGGGCGATCTTACAACTCTTCTTATCTCATCATGCAGATTTCATTTTACTATTTTTTCCGCGCCGTTGCAGCTTGCAACCTTGCTAAGGATTCTGAGTGAAGCTGCCAGAGTGCAGACTGTGGTCATTGATGGGCTAGACCGCACAATAGACATCCAATCACCTCCCACAAACCCAGCTCATCCACGTAAGGTGCCCCAGAACAGGCATGGCCACAATTGCGAGAAGTCTTCAAAATCCATAAACATCCAGCAGGGGAGCATTGCAGTGCTACACTGCGTAAGGCAATCACTCCATGCCCAGTCCTGCATCCTACTTGTTACCTTCACACGTTTTCCGGGTTCAGGGAAAGGCGCAAGATTCTTCCACCCTGCCCGCCCGCCCGAGATGGAGGCTAAAGAAAGCACACACGGGATCTTAAACCTCAACACCATGCAGCATTGTCCCCCGCAAACATTTCTAGCTTTGTTGGTCTTGCAACTGCATGACCATTTGCCAACCAGTATATAGTAGTCAGCTTGATTGTAGTCCAATAGTTGTCTACAGGCGAAACGACCCGTCTACCTGCACCATGCCGATCCGTCTTTCCGCTTCCCATCGCTAGGCGCCGACGCTGCCGCTTTGCGCGAGGTGTGGCAACGTGCCATGCGCGCAGAGGAACGGACCAGCGAGGCCTTGTTGGAAGCCTGGTCGGCCACGCTCGCCGCATCCGAACGCTTGGAGGTGGCCGTGCAGGAGTGCGACTTCGCCACGTAGAGGTGATGCAGCCGGTACAAATGGTTTTGCAATAACAATCTGCAGTTTTGCCTCGTGCAGCTTTGCGTTCAAGAACACAGCCAGACATTGTTGGGTGCATTGAGGTTTGGTTCACTTCGGTTCGTCAGGAAGCCTTTTAGCTAGTAGGACTTTTGGAATTGTCCGAACATGTCCACCGAACCATGCCGCTGTCCCTCCTTCACTCGCGGAGTTCCGCGAGGAAGAAGGCCTCTTTGAGCGCCTCGCTGCGGTCGATGTCCGGGGCAACCGCCAAGAGCGCCGGGCTCATGCTGAATGCGCCCAGCGTGCCATGTTGGCGCAAGAGCTCTTCGGCCAAGCCGTGGCTGCCGTGGTCCACGCCTTACAGCCCCTGGTCATTCAGATCAATGTCTTCAAGGTCTGGAAGTTTGAGATCTCCATGTGCGAAGATTGGGTGATTGGTTGCCAGTTTGGAGCTCCCATCATGGGAGCTTTGGGAAGTTGGTGAGTGAAGCATGCGAGTTTTGTGAGGATGCTGGATGGATGTTAATGTTGCAAATTATTCGAAAATTGCCACATGAAAGCTTCTACTGCAGTGAATGTAATGCACAGGTCGTGGCAACCTACCAGGACGGGGCTGCCTTGGTTTTTACAGGTATTTGGCCCGACCACATTCGCCGTGTCTCAAACTTTGGGACGGCGATTGCGACCACAGAACTTGTTTGTGTTTAGGTTGGTCTAGGCTGTGCCAAGGCCTCTATTAGGCCTTAAAACCCCTACATAACGTATGGCCTTCTCACAGTGCAGGAGCAGCAACTTCAGCATCGGAAGTTGGAATATATTTCGTTGGACAGTCCCAGCGTGCAATCTGAGCTGCAAGCATTTGTGGCCGCCGTTTCTGACCCTTCCAGCGGCATAGGCGGATCTGTGACTGTGCGAAATGAACCATCGAAGGTTGCGTGTTTTTCATTGAGTCGAGTGGTTTGCTTGCAGAACGCGCTGGGGCAAAGATTACTATAGCAATGAAAGGTCTCAGGTAATTTGTTTTTTGTTCTCCCACGGGAACGCGAGTCACGAGGGGTCCCCGCAGCTGACTCCAAGTAGGATCCAAGTACCCTGCGGGATCCTTCAGGTCATTCAGCTTTAGTTCTTGATGCGCGGTAGGTTTTGATTTACTTGTTGTTTGCATGTGTGTAATTATACAATAGAGTTGTGGTTTCTGTGATCCCATGGCTTCCAATCAGCAAGCCCCAAAGTCCTGGTGAACCGGGTGGCTTCTGCTCCAAGGGGCCTGGGCGTTGCTATCTGCTCCAACCTAATAGCAATGCTTTCCAACCTACTAGCGATGGCCTCCACCTAATAGCGATGGCCTCCACATTCCAGGAACTTCGTAGTTAGCAATCGCTTGAGACTGATTGGCTGTCCGCATCCTCGATGTCCAAGTAGCCCGGCCAAGCCAAACGAGCACGCATCTTTTCTGTACCAAGCAAGACCGCTGTGCAGGATGGACCAGCGCCCCCAAGTGACTGAACCCAGTTTTGGGATTTGTAAGGCCATTCATCTTCGTTTGAGCTCTGTTTGGCCACTTCTGCAACAGATTCACTCCAAGATTGGATACCCAAGGATGCAGTGCAATCACACACTGCCTCAAGTGCAAAATAATTTCCTCCAGACTACCTATATAGCCGTTTCGGCATGCGCCTTGGTGGTCAATTTCTCCATTTGCTTCCCAGGAGCTTGACAGCCACCTTTGTCTTTCCTTCTGTTGCACATGGCGCAGCGAAAGAGAACTCCATTTCAGGGCGCGCTTAGAGTTCCAATGCCAAGCCAGCCTGATTTTTGGGAACAGACATTGCTGGTAGGAGGGGTGGATGCTCCGTGTAATCCACCATCTTTGGTTGGGCCAGGTTCTTTTGCTGGTGAGCCCGTGAAGGGTTTGATACAAAAAGGATGCGTTTGCGCTTCCGCATTCTGAACTTCCGACGCTCAAGCCGTTATGTTGTCGGGGTTTGTTGTTCTATGGGTAGGATTGCACGAGGTGGCCGTGCAGCGTATGTGCTGATTGCATGTAGAGCGACAGGTCGTCTTGTGGTTCTACCCACCCACCTATCCTTAAACATGGTGTCCCTCGAGGGGCCCAGAGGTTGACACAGAGCCCATGTGTTGTTGGGGCCGGCTTGTTTAAGGGGGATAGGCTAGGATTTTGAAGTGCATCCAAATATGGGAACAAGCAAGGGCACCTCCATTGCAGTAGCATTGCCATTTGCAGAAGATTACTTGCTGCAGGTTCGGCTCTTGGGCAGCGCGCTTTGAAATTTCATGGTTGTCCCAATGTGGAGTTTTTCATGGGGGACTTCTCGCTCCAAAGAGAGCCAGTGAAGGCATTCTTGTTGCTTTGAGCATTCCCGGCCAGAAGAGCTGGCATGTTGCGCAAGCGCAGGCGCTGGCGCAGCCTGAGAAAAAGGATGGTGCTCGGGAGTCCGCGCTAAAGGGGCTTGTCGTCAGTTCAGGAGGTGAAACGGGGGTTGCTCAGCCATGAGCTTCTGCAAAAAGTGCTTGGGGCATTCAGCTGTTCTTTTGTGAACATCATATCTGTGCATGTGCTCACTTTTGATAAAGATTGCAAGTGTGCTCTTGGAGAGTGGAGAAAGTTAGTTGGGGGTATGTCGGGTGTGGAACTGGTGGCAAGAAAGCTTGGGTTGATTTTGCCAGTGGTTTGAAGAGCCACGCGTTTGTGCATATAGCTATTTCAGATTCTCTCGTTTGCATAAGGTCTATCTCATTTTTGCATCAGCTTCTTATCATTGTACTGCTGTCAAGCGCGACAAGGTTGTCAAATGTGGATGCGCGGGGTGGCGAAGTTGCATACGTCTTTGATGTCGTGGGGTGGCGTAGCTTCTTGCTCCTAGTAGTAAGGCCAGGAGCCCCTAGTGGCTTCTTGCTCCTGGTAGCGATGCCCTTTGCTCCTAGTAGCGTCCTTGCTCCTAGTAGCAAGGCCAGGAGCTACTAGTAGCGTCCTTGCTACTAGTAACTAGTAGCGATGCCCGGGTTCCTAGTAGCGATGCCAGGAGCTACTAATAGCATTCTTGCTACTAGTAGAAATGCCCTTTGTTACTAGTAGCTTCTTGCTCCTGATAGTTTGGCGAAGCTTCTCAGGAAAGTGAACGCGTGACTCCTTGCCATTGGGGAACTGGAAACATTCTTGAATAGATGTGTCGTGTCGCTGGTGAGCGGGACGATTGATGCAGGCATGTTTGTGCTGGCCAATGCTGGGTACATTGAACCTGGTATGCATGGGCGGATCTGAGGGTGGTCCGCTTGCCTGCCTTTGTGGAGCCGTCATGATCCCCTACATGATCACATCATCACATCCTCTTACATCGCAACACCAGCATCATGCACACATCAAACATCACACCATCACACACCACATCATCGCACCATTCAACGCATCATTGCACATGGTGCATTTGCGCACCTCCACTTATCATACGCCATATGCACGTCTACATCTCTTCGCAGCAAACCTCTACAAATTCCAGCCAGCCTCCTCCACCTCCTTTTCCAAAACGTTCCACCTTCGCTTTATACAGTATATTCTTCCGTTACTCCTGCGATGCTTTTGGGCCACACCCCTGTCTAATATTTTGTGAACTGTATATACATATACATATGTTCAAACCGAGGCCGTCTTGGCCAAACAAGGGAAACCTATCCCAAACGCGCGGCCGCCCCTTTTTAGCCTTGCCTAAGCCAAATGGGTTGCCTGTCCACGAACGAATACATACGAAATGCCTGCTTGCTTGGACACTGCTTTTAAACTCCTATTATAATCTTCTATCTAACGAACTTCAAGCACAAATCTTCCGGACTCGTGCTGCAGCGAACGCAATCGGCATGCTTTCGTCCAGCCATAGATCACTTCTTCTTCTCACGGGCTTCTGTTGTTCCAGGGTAACATGTGCTCTCGGTCTTCTGTTCAAATCCCACTGCCTGCAAATACTTGGCCAGATCTTCGAATCGGCCGCCCCGATTCTTTCCGTGATTACAAATCCACTTCAGATAAGGAGCACGCTTGGGGTCACTCACCAGCTCACGGTAAGATAGCTTCTCACCTGCCACCTTGGGCAATGCACAGATCGTTGAACCCCAGTCCTGGAGATCGGTCACTCCAGGAGGAAGATCAATGGCCTTAGCCTTGGGCATCACGGGCATCTGACTGGCAATTTCCTTCGGGATTGCACGCTCACACATGATGGAAGGTCCATGACCCTCTTCGTATGTCACAGGCTCCCACTCATCAGCCTCTGGCTGGGCATGGTCTCGAAGTCGTTTGCACGAATCGTTCATTGAGCCAGCACTCTCCATGCTTGCTTTGGATGAGATTCCGTACTGATTCGCACGGCTGAGGATCTCACGAGCCGCGGCAAGTTCCTCAGGAGACACTGGAACTGAGCGGGAATCCATGTCGAATCACCCCTAGACTCTTCGTGAAGGCAAATGTCTCGCCCTCGTGATCGGCTGAACCAAAATCCTTCGAGCATCGGCGGTCAGTGATCTGAACTACACCGTTACCGCTTGCATCATCAAACAACTGCAAAAATTGGAAAAACATCTGATCTAAACAACTGTGCTTCCCTTTCAAGATTCTCCCAAACGAATCCAGGCGAAAGCCAACTGCACATCAATTGATTGACGCTCACTGAAGGACATGTTATCTATCGTGGATATGGCATTATTCTACGGCTCAAGGACTTATGCATCAAATTATGGTATCATGCTCGCAAAAAAACTGCTCTGCTCAGTGAAAACCCTCTCACACTTAAGCATACAGACTGTACAGCATGAAACCTCAACCTTCGGCCTTCTCGACCTTCTGCTTCTCGGATCGACTCTGAGCCACACGACGCCTTCGATCTTTCTCGGCACGTCTGCGATCCATCATGACTTGGTCGTCCGCTAGCTGGTAGCGGGAGCTGCGGAGAATTGATCTTAGCAAATCTACTGGCTCGGCACGATCTTTCGTGAGTGCGTCTGCTGCCATGTGAGGAGTGGGGCACGTTGGATACACTGTCGAATGATAGCGATGTCTATCGCTGTTCGTTTGTCATCAAGAACCCCTCCACTTCCCAAGGACGTCAAATGATCATATAATGACCTGCAGTCAGTGATCCCTATTGGTGATCGTTTGTTCAAAACCTCTTGTGCAGATTCTAGATCAAAGGGACCGTCCAAACACTCTGACAACATTAGCAGCATCCGCACACACCTGAGGCCGTCGAAAAAGCCTGTGCTTCGCCCGACATGGTCGAAGCTACAACCCTTGGCATGCGGTATGACTTCCAGGAGAAACAATGCACTGGCACATCAATAGCTTGTCGCATCTTATCTGAAGTGAAGCAAATCAACCAACCTCCCTGTGTCTTCAGTTCTGAACTGTTTGCAAAGGCCGCATCAGACCAAAAACACACTGTAAGTTCATCTAGTGGGATGTGTGGTACACGGATCTTCAAATCAGCTTGTTGGCGTGCTCGACGCACTGCTTGATTCACCTGGATTAGGTCTTGAACAGTTGGTGCAGGAAAGCATTGTTGACTGAGCGATGTCTGCACTGCCAAGTCTGGTCTCGACTGAGTGCTGATCCAGCTCAATGCACCGTTCACAGCTCTCAGAGCTGAAACTTCCTGCGGAGTTGCTAGGAGCCATGGTTTCCTGGCTCTTTCCTTAGAGATCTTTATCGGCTTGATGTGCTCAGCGTAGTCTTGCTGTTGGAACTCAATTTCATGGGTCATTGGATCCTGAGTGTACGTGGTTCCCAGAAACTCCCCAGTCCCCGATCGCCACTTCCGGAACGGAAACCTTGCACGCAAATGCTGGATTGCCTTCTCATATTGTTTCCCTTCTCCCCCAGTGATTGTATCGTCAACATGAGCACCCAAAATGCCTTCCAACTGATTTCGATCATTGTAGCAAAGGTATAGGCAATTGTCAAATTTGCTCTTGGTGAACCCGGCCTCCTGTGCAACCCGGTTGAATTCGCAATACCATTCATGAGGAGCGTCATTAGCCCCGTAGATATTGCCCAACACCTGTACCAGGGATCCTGCTTCCACGCCCGGTACTCCCCCAGGTGGTAGTTCTGAATAAACAGGATTCGCAAGAGCTTTGTCCCGGACATCTGCCTCCAAAAATGCTCCTTTAATGTCCCCCAAATGCATGACCCACTTGTTGCTAGTCAACATCTGAAGAATCAAACTTCGTCCAAATTGGGAGAGCGTGGGTGAGTGGCATCTACCAGCGAGCACCTTGGTGAACAAATCTGGGTCATGATGACCACGCAAGCACCATCGACTCTTGATCTTTGATTCTCCGTCTTCATGTTTCTCAATTATCACAAACCTACTAGTCATGATCCGATCTGGCCTCTGTTCTCGAATGCGTTGGGCTTCGCTTGGAGCGATGACTCGAAAGGCCTGTTTCTCATCTCTAAGTGTGGTCCACTCTGTTGTCTTGGAGGAAACTCGCGATGAGCACTTCGGCACTCTCTGCTGGACCAAACTCGGAGACTAAATCAGCAAGAAGACAGGTCTCATCTGTCTCTGTTCGCTGACTCTTGCTGGCCTGACTTGATGGGTTTTCAGGAGAGTGACTTCTCTTCGTGCCATGAGCTTCGGTCAAAACTTCCTGCAAGTCTTCCATCTGTGTATTTATTGGTCGAATCAAAAAGGTCGGAGGACTCTTTGAGGGCTGACGAACTCTGACAGGACCATAACCCGTGTTTTGCCAATATGGTTCAGACACTGGTCGGACATATGGTTCACTGCTCTTAGTCGTTTGTTTCTCTTCCGTTTCATGAGCGACCGAGTTCGTTGGCACATTTGACGTCATCTCTTCTGAACCACGATCAGGACCTACGCTGGAAGACGGCACGCCTGAAGGAATCATCCTGCGTTCACGGATTCTAAACTGTGTTTCTCCCTTCCAAGGATCTTCCCCCCCAGTTGGCATGCTTGCTGTCGGCATCCGACAGTGGTTGATGGACTACACATTCTTTGGTGTCTGGGCGGATCGTCTTCCTCCAGTTGTCCAACCACATACCTTTGATTGCGGGGTCATTCTCCGAAGGCCAGAACAATTGTGTCCGAGGCTCCCTGTGGATACGACACATGTACTCACCTCGCTTCAACCAAAAGTCCTCTTGTTGTTGTCTGGCGACAGCTTGTTCAGGTGTAGGTGTATTGGTGAGGTCAACGAACTGTGTACCAATTTGTTTCTTGTCTGTCTCGTTCAACAAGGACGATAAACCCAACATCTCTCTTCCATCAGCTTGAGCTAGAACACGTTCACTTTCAGTAATATGCCTCAAATGTTCAGGAGCTACTTTGAAGATGTTCTTGCGGTGAAAAATGAGGAAGTTGCGTCCAATCTTTCCCATGACGATTGCAACCCCATACCATCTGCCTCCTACCAACCGAACGCCTTTCTGGTATTTCTGAGTTCGCCAGTAGGCAACATAGTCACCTGGCAGGAATTCCCTCTCAGCCCTTGGACGTGCGTTCAAGGCGGTTCGGAGACTGCTGTCATCCTGGGACATCACGAGGGCCATACGAGCTTGTGCTCTGATGGCAGCTGCTCTCTCTGCAGTTTCATCATGCAGAGGTGAGGTAGCCGCCACTGGACACGGCCACTCTTGGAGGAGATCGCTTGCAATCTTGGGATTTCTGCCGAAGACCAACTGACATGGTGACAACCCTTTCTGGTTTAGAAGCTCATTCTTGGCATTACACGTCTGGATGACACACTGTTCGTACTCGGCTTGACTCTTTGGTTGGACCTGATCGAGTATCTTTTGCAAGATCACCTCAAACAAATGGCCATGCTTCTCTACCTTCCCTAGCTGGTTATGTGCTTCTGCCGCAATGGTTGAAATGCGAATGCCATCTTGTTCCAAACGTTCAAACACATTTTCAGCTGTGTTGGTTTTGGCGGAATCGACTACGACCTCGACTGGAGCTCCGGCCCACCGTTGCCACGATTCCAGAAAAATCTTCTTCAGAACCTCGGAAGTCTCCTTCTCAAACAGTGGAATCATCATCTGGAAACTGGTTGCGTAGTCAACGATGTTCATGCATTTGACTTGTTGGTTTACTCTCCAACCGGGTAGGAGCTTCACGTCCCAACCAACCTTGTGATTAAAATCATACACTTGCTCTGGTTTAGCGGGCAAACACGGTGTGGGTCGTTGTCTCTGCTGGCAGATCTCACATTGCTTCTCTACTTGCTCTGCAGCTTTCAAAGCCAGTTCATTGGCTCCGGCATTCTTCAGGATGCGACCGAGGGTTCGAGTCGACGGATGACCTAGATTGTTGTGCAATTTCTTAACTAAAAGACCAATTTCCTGAACTTCGGAAGCTGCACACACTTCGGCAACCGTGCTCTCACTCGGTTCCTGCAAACAAGAAAAATGACACAAATGCCATGCTGGACGAATGCACTGCAGCCATGTGTGAACAAACATGGCTGTGTACTCTGCTGCTCGACTACTTCGTGTCTCACCCCCCCAACACATGCCCCTCCAATGACTGATGAACGACGTGTCCTGGACACTGCAAGGCGAGATCGGCCATGTCTTGATGGGAAACTGCAAGTCCAGTAGGCTTCAAAATCGGCTTGTCGTTGTCGGCGTCACGGAGGTCATATGCACACATGTTGGCTTTATGCACGGTCAGCTGTCCCGTCTGCAACAACTTCTGGATGGGGGGATGTCGCCACAAGTCACTCGTCCATGGATGTTCAAGTAACACCCGTCCCCCACGTTTCAGTTGCTTCCGGATCTGCTGTGCACAAAAATCTGCTTGCGCTCTTGCTTGTCTTTGATGCTGTAACTGTTGCACCACTGGTAACTTGTGTCTGTTCAACCGATACCAGCCACCCCAATGTTTGCACTCGGGACAACAGATCAACAGCTCTGGTTTGGCTTCATCTAACTGCTTGTCGACTTCATTCTGCACGCTGGGTTTGGTGAGATCCCAGCCCTGTTTGATGTCGAAGGCCAATCCTCTTTCCCCCTGTTTTTCCACTGCTGCTGTGAAACGAGGTGGGGAAAACAACTCGGCCACTGTCACGCTGCCCTGACTCTTGGTCCATGCCTTCTGTTGAGCCAGCAAACAACGTTCTTCTCGTCTTGTCATGACTCTCGTGCAGCCTTCGAGCAAGTCTGACGACTCCTCTTCATCAGACTGTCCTGACTGGTCACTTTCTGCTGTCTCCTCCAATACCTCGACGGGCTCAGGCTCCTCTGCCTGGGGAAGAGGCTCCTCACACAGAAACACTTCCGTCACCTGTTCATCGTCCATGACATTCAGGATGAATTGACCTGCCGAGTTCTTCTGCAGAGGCTGTGGCTCGGATCCAGCAATAGAAATGGTCTCTGCCTCAAAGTCCAAGCAAGCTCTCAAGCTCTTCATTGTATTGCGACTGAGCAGCAAAGGTGTACTGCCCTTGATGATGCAGCACTCAATTCGACCTGGCTTCCCATGGATAGTGACCGGCATGGACACCACCCGTTCCGACAATTCCTCCTGCCCATTCCCAAATCGAAACAAATTGTGCTGAGCTCGAGTGGGTGGAGCGGGCATCTTCTTGTCGTGATACAGCCTCAGGAACTGGTTCAAGGTCTCCTGACCAATCAACGTTCTGCTGCAGCCAGAGTCAATGATGCCATAACCTGGCGAGGACACCAGGTACACTTCTTCAACCATGGCAGCCCCATGAGCCTTGTCTCTGTCGGGTCGACTGCCACTTGGTGTGCTGCTGCTGCTCTTCTGGGGACAATTGCGGGCCCAATGTCCGATTTGATTGCATTTCCTGCAGCGGGACCTCTTCTGTAGATCAGTGACTTCTCGAGTGAACTGCTTCCTCATGGCGATGGCTTGGCCAAATTTCCTCGTTTTCTGCAGCTTGGAAATCTCAGACCTACGCTCTTTCCAGGTCGCAGCCAGAACTTCTGCAATCTCATCCTCTTCAAAGATCTCTGTTGCGGTGTTGGGCTCTGCTTGCATGCCATGCTCTGCTAAAAATGCTTCCACTTCATCAAACAACACGGAGTCCGGCGCGTCCTCTGTCAATGCACTGCTGTCCTCAACAGTCACATCATCATCCGGTTGTTGTACGAGTAAAGCCGATGCTGACTTGCCTTTTCGACTCGCTCGAAACTCTGGAAAGCAACTGCGCATGGCTTGCACAACTGTCTCAAACTTCAAATCGCCCTGCGTCTTTGCAGTGACAATTGCACGTTGATCCGCTGAAAGTCCGGAGGAGTGTAAACAGATCCAGCCACGGGCTTCCGTGGGGAAATCGACCGACACCTTCCGTCTGCACTTGGAGAATGTCTCTTGCACTCTCGATGTCCAAGCCGCCATGCTTTCACCATCAGTGGCGGAAAGCTCGAATACTTCCTTCAAGCATTCAGCAAGCCAGTCATGGGAAAGACGATCAGGGAATCTCTCCTCGAGGGCAGCCCAGATATGTTTGTCTCCGTTCTCTTCTTTCAACCGATCCAACGACAAATGCTCAACTGCCTCTAAGGCTAGGCCATCAAGCAAACACAGAACAAATGGGCCACGGTGCGTGGCCGACATGTCCTTGCTGGAAGCCATTCGTGCTTCCGCCCATAACTTCCAGCGCCTGTATTCCCTGGGGTCCAAACTCTCACCATTGAAACGCTTGGTATTTCCCCCACCAGAATCATTGTTTGCCATGGCACATACGTGACACTGCTTTTGGTGCACAAGTCCTACCTAAGACTCTACAACACAACCCCTGGAGGCCCCCCGTCGGCGGGGGGGCTCCGCTACCAATGTTCAAACCGAGGCCGTCTTGGTCAAACAAGAGAAACCTATCCCAAACGCGCGGCCGCCCCTTTTTAGCCTTGCCTAAGCCAAATGGGTTGCCTGTCCACGAACGAATACATACGAAATGCCTGCTTGCTTGGACACTGCTTTTAAACATATATATATATATATAATATACACATAATATGCAGGTGTTTCAGCATGTCAGGCTTTCGTCTTTGGTTCTTTGATTTTCTGCCCCAAGACAACCAACCCAGTGGTTTGTCACACAGTGCAGCCTTCACAGCTCACAGCACCCATGCTGCTTTTGGTCCTAACGACCTTGGGTTCAGCCTTTGCAGATGACGCATATTGCAGCTTGCAGAAGGTTTCTCGTGGACCAATCGGTTTTGACAGAGAAGTTCGACACTTGGAGCGTGAGGATGTCCAGCCAAAAGACTTGTGGACGAGACCTGGCTTGGAATTCAGGCAATGCCCCAAGCTTCCGGTGCTCTCAAAGAATATCCAGCTGCAGGTGAGACATCAGCTCAACAACCTGATGAAGAAACCGACATGTTCAGGCGGACAGGTCTTGATCGGAGACTTTATGAATGGCAGCTACAAATATACTTGTTGCAATGCCGGTGAGCAATGCGGGGGCTGTCGCGTTGTTAGGGACGGAGCTTGTAGGCAATGTGCTGCTGGTTATGTCATGCAGACCGTACCAGTTGTCAACATATCCAAGTGCTTCATGTGTGACGATGTTCCCAACTGGCATGATATGCAAGGCAGAACCTGTGCTGACCTGCAACAAGATGGCATTTGTTCCGGGGCATGGCCCAAAACAGCTGACGATGTTCAATTCCAGGGACTCAGGCCAAGTGAGGCATGCTGTGCATGTGGAGGAGGAAGCGTCTATCCGACACCTGTCTACATGCCTTTGCAAAGCAAGTCCCTGTATGCCGGCCAATACGTGGATGCCACGCCAGAGCCCATCACAGCTGAAGTCGTGGAGGTTGCGCCAGGGTGCACCTTTGGATCCTCCGGCCTGACTGTCGCGAGCAATGGGAGGGTCTCAGGAGTGGTGGCCATGAAGCAGAATGTGACGGAGATCAGCTGCTCCACGGTCTCCGTGCAAGATCCTGTACGTGGGATTGTCACTCAGACAGATTTCTCCATACCGCTCTCCAAGTTCTCCTATGGAGAACAGGTGGTGTACTTCAAGTTTTGGGGCCTAGATGGCAGCCCATCGGATGCAACTGTCCCGCTTCACTCAAGGAACATGGATGGGCCACAGTCTTTACAACTACAATGTGACACCGCCTGTTCATGGCTCTCAATGATTCCTTCCGGCGCACTCACATGGATTGAGACAGGAAACAGGACAGGCTTGCCAGAAGACCTGACGGAGCAGGTGACAACATTAGCAGGAATGCCGTCTTGCAATTGCCAAGTGCTGGGACATTTCCCAATGCAGGGTGGAGTCAAGGCAGTGACGCCCCAGTTCTTGGTGTCACAAGCACGCCTTTGGAAGGGAGGTGCGTGGAAGGTTCCAAACATCACTGCCCGCATCTCGGAGGAGATCTCGGAGGTACCTCTTTTGGAAGACTTGGGATCGAGCCTTAGTTGTCTCTCTTTCGCTTGTGCCATGCATGCGAGGTCCTTTGTGAGGCCAAAAGTAAAACCAGAAGTGAACTCTCCTGGCCAAGGACCAGGCTTTCAGTGGTACAACCGTTCAGGACATGTCTTCGAGGTGCCCATCGTCGAGAACATCGCCACAGGAGAGAAGTTCATCGTGTCTAAGTCCATCCCTCCAAGCATTTTGGATGTGGAGTGCAAAGTCAGTGGAAACGAAGGGAAACAACTCAAATGGTCTCGCATTTCTGGTGATGTGACACTGGAAGGGGACGTGGCTTTCAAATTGGATCCACAAAGTGGCATGGTCTCTGGCACTCCTGGCCTCAGTTTGCCTGCGACCCAGGGGCGAGCTGAGCTGACGATCAACTGCCAAGTGGCTCTTGGAGGCCAAGAGCCGAGCATGGCACGCGTGGCACACGTGGAGAAAAAACGGAAAACGCACACGTTTCGCTTAACTCAAGCCGTTTTTTGGATCATGTTCCAGTTTGCTGCATGAACCCGGAAGCCAAATTGGCACTTTTGTATACAGTACCTTTGTAACTTTGATAAGTAGCTTCTTCAAGGCTTTCCTGCGGAAGTTGCTAGCTGGACATGGATGTCGACATTCTGTTTTCGCTGCGGATGTTGCGGGCAAGTCCATCGTCCATCGTCGCCCTCTGTGGACAGCGAGGATGCCAGCTGTTTCTGCGAGGGCTGGTGAGGAATCGAGAACGTTTTGTCAGCGACATCGAAAAAACCCGTCAGATGGTTTTGTTGCCGCACTCTCTTGACTTGGCTTCACCATTTCTTTTCGCTTCTCTCTGCTTCTCGCTTCCCTCTTCCGGAGTTCTCTGGTTTTTCCTTTATCACTGTCGATTTCGGCGGTCCCGGCGTCTCGATCAGATCCTTTTGCGGCCTGGTTTGCCCTTTGGCGCTTGTATGACTGGTATGCTTGGCAGCTGAATCAGTTGATATGCCCCTTCTACAACTCAACGCATCTCGCAAGTACTCAGTACTTCTCGGCACGTTCGCTCGAGCAAGGAGCTTCGTCTGATAGAGAAGTTTGGCTAGAGCTGTGCCGTTGATGTGCTATTAAGGTCTAAGAGTTGACAGTTCCGGTACAAGCTGCTCAACTCGGAACTTTTCCGTGCAACAGAGACCTGTGAAAATGTGAAACTAACGTTACAACTCAAACCACAAAACATGTTTGGATCTCAATAGTCTGTGGCTCTAAACTCGACGCAGGCCCCCAGTACGACCGGGCACTGCCAGTATCTGTCTTGAGCATCAGAGTGCTGGACGATGTTTGCTTCTTGGCGGCAATGGTTGAAGTGAGGCACTTGGGTCTTGTGCGCCAACTTGGGCAATGTGTTTCCAAGGTTGGGTGCCCAGCAACATTTCTGGGACCTTTCGATGGAACACATTGCCAAAGGCCCAGCAAAGTCTGTGCCTGCAAAGCTGCCGTCTCCGAGATGATTGCGCAGCAGTTCAATACAAGAATGGCGCCTGCAAACTCATGGTGAGTGACGGCAAGCCGTCAGCTTTGCATTCTGAGGTGCTGTTGCGTTTGAACAATTGCTCAGATCAAGATGCCGCCCTCAATGTGACACTCCCGGGAGCACAGTATCTCGAAGGGGAGTTTTCAGTGATGAGCATCTTTAAAGGCAAGGCTTCATATTCGCGTCCAGGAACAAATCCCCAGCGGCAACTGCTGCTGAGTCGAAGAGAGAATGTGGAGCGGGTCCCTGAATCATGTGCAAAGCCTCTAAGCGGCACTGGCCAAAATACCGGGCCGCGAATTATGGCAGGTTGACATAGTCCCTTTTGGCCTTTCTCGGGAAGTCAGCAAGGGGGATTTCCCTCAGAACAAAATAAAGCAACATCACGACACATCATTTTTGATGTTTCCTCAAAGAGTGTGGTCACACATAATCAAGGGTGCTCACATCCGCACCTAATTTGCTGCTATTTCCGGTGCGTTCATGCCCCTCGAGACTGCGCAGGCTTGCGTAAACTTACCACCACAAGAGGGTGCTTAGCAGGTGCTTTCCTCGACTGCGCTCTCCTTGTGGTGCCATGCACGTTTTTGGGCTTGGTGGTCACTTTTTGTGGAAGGCGGAGAATCCTTTTGTATGTCGATGTGCAGATTTTGTGGCAGGCAGCGCCTGTCTTTGAACTTGGTGGTGGTCACTGGCGCGCTCTGACTTCATGGCAGGTGCAGCCAGTCGTGAACTTTGGACATAGGCTTGTTTTCAGGATTCGGGAGAACTATCGCGCGAAAGCTTCGTTTGGCATCTTGAGTTTGTTCTTGGGAGTGTTTCTGTTGCAGAACGCCCTGCGCGACTGTGAGTCTTCAATGTGCAGCTTGCAGGGCAGTCGCAGTGCTTTGTCGTTCAGATTTCGTGGCAGGCGCAGCTTTTGTTTCACCTCGAAGTACAGATTTCGTGGCAGGTACAGCGCTTTGTAAGCCGCGATGTGCAGATTTCGTTGCAGGCGCAGCGCTTTGTGAACCTCGCTGCGCACGTTGGGCGCCTACATGGGAACGGAAAGGCGCAGAATCAGCTCAACTGAAATGTTCAACACTGATGCAAGTGACTGCGGAAGGCTGCGGTGATTCAGCTGCACAAAGCGGCGGGGGTGGTTTTGGTGAATATCGTGGAAGGACCATGAAAGTAAAAACCAGGACGTGGACAGCGTGATCAACAGTTGTATTGCAGGTACACGGTCAGACGTCTCTGACTGCATCCCATGACATCACTAGCTTTGTTGGCCAGCGTCGTGATGTCATGCGCTGGCCCCCTGCGAGGACTTGTGGGAAAAATTAATCGAAAGGACAGCTTCTAGATACGGAGGGTAACACACACACACAACGGGCCGCTTCGCGGCACCCCCTCGCTCAAAAACCGTCGACACTCAGTGGTGGAATGCCCTTTGGCGATGGAGTTGTCTTTGCTTTAGCAAGTGAGGGGCTGGAATCCTCGGGATCGCCGAATCACGCGAAAACTTCATATGTATCCCCCCTCCCCCCCCCCCGTGGGTTCACCTCCCCCCTCGGACGCCTCTGGGACACCTCTCGGGCATCTCTTATGGCGTCCACTTTGGCTTAACTCCTCCGGGATACGGTGCAACAGATTCAACAAGCTCACACGTTCATGACATCGACATCGATAGAAGAAACCAACCAAATCATGCAAGCAGCTTTGTTTTGCCTCTGGGACACCTCTTGGGCACCTCTTATGGCATCCACACTGGTTCAACTCCTCCGTGGAGGTTTTGGGATACGGTGCAACAGATTCAACAAGCTCACAGGTTCGTGAACACATCGGACGCATCGAACAGTGTGGCAAAGTCCAGCCACGCTTCCTTAATTATCGGGGACTTCAATTCTAAGGTTGGCTGTGTCATTGCTGTTTGTGTGTCTTACATGTTCACAACGTTTTACCTCATGAGCATTTGCCTCACTCCGCTTGATGTCCCACCAGTCCGGATGCACCCTTGCTAGCTTTCGTCACCTACCCTCGGCCTCAAGTACAGGTTGAAAATTAACATGTGAAATCTGAAGTGGAAAGCTGAAAAGGGTGAGACATTTGCACTCTGGCACATGAAGCACTTGCTTAAAAGCTGAAGCGTGGACACTTGCATGAAAGGTACGTGGAAATTATTTGAAGCTGGACGTCTGCGGATCAAATCCTGTGAGCGCGGCCGCTTTGTGATCAGACGACTCATGGGTGAGACATCGAGTCAGTAACTTGATCCACGAGTGAAAAAACGCTAAGTCAAAAAGTGATCCACGGTGGTTTCAGCGCCTCTCTTGCGAGAGGATCACAATGTGTACCCAGTGGGAGGACACAGCGATACACACTTAGTCACAGGGTTTGCAGTTATTCATATTCCACACACATAGCAGGCGCAGCGCTTGTGCAGCTTGAAGAGAAATTTCTGGGGCAGGCACAGCGCGGTGCGAACCTCGATTCGTAGCTCTTATATTTTGTGTTTGTTCCCAAGCGTGTTCGCTCAGGTGTGCTCTTAGTGGGCTGCTCATACCTGCGCTCTCATATTGACGCCCTCATATGTATGTTGTCATGTGTGTGTTTTCGCATCTCGGCTCTTTTGTGTTTCCTCTCATGTGTGGGTTCCCTCCTGTGGTGTCATATGTGCATTTTCATGTGTTTGCTCACATATGTGTATTTTCTTTCATATAGGTGCTCCGATTTGTCGTTTGCTGTCATACATGTGCTCAGTATCTAGGAGCTGTCCTTTCGATTAATTTTTCCCACAAGTCCTCGCAGGGGGGCCAGCGCGTGACATCACCACGCTGGCCAACGAAGCTAGTGACGCCATGGGATGCGGTCAGAGACGTCTGACCGTGTACCTGCAACACAACTGTTGATCAAGCTGTCCACGTCTTGGTTTTTACTTTCATGGTCCTTCCACGATATTCCCCAAAACCACCCCCGCCGCTTTCTGCAGCTGAATCACCGCAGCCTTCCGCAGTCACTTGCAACGGTGTTGAACATTTCCGTTCCCACATCCATTTCACAGTGGAGTGTGAACTGCAAACCCTGTGACTAAGTGCGGAAATTCGTCTATCAACCCCTGGTTTATTCTATTCAACACGGTTTGGGGTCTCTTGCCGAGATCATTTGAAAACTCACTTGCAAGCGGCTTACCTTTCTTCCCATCAACAGTGCCAGCCAATGAGTCAAATGAAACATGCCCAATTCAGGTCAAACTGGTTGTTCCTACACATCAATTCTTCTGACTATGAGGATGCAGAGTCCGTCAATGCACCTGAATTCTTTGGGAATGCCATGGCTTGCGCTGACACGGATGTGGTTGGCAACGCCTTCAAAACTGGCCAGGCCGCCTTTGAACTGCAGCTACTCCCACCAGAACTAAGTCTAGCCAAAGCTGCCAGTCAGCCTGCCGTGCAAGGAGGAACCTTGGCTTTGTCAGTGCCATCATGCTCAAAACCATTGGGCGACTTGGAGTTTGGCACGGTTGAGACGCCTGGCATCTATTCATTGCATCCCTGTGAGTGCTTCGGGGAAGCTTATGCCAATGTAGAGCCAGTGGATCATGCATCCAATGCGGCGGTTCCCCGCAATGCAACGGGCTCCTTCAACAATGGTACAGTTTCTTGGCTCGTTCTGATGCCGCAAATCATTGTTCAAGAGCTCAAGAGCACGCAGGATTGATTACCCCATATTCCTTCTAGTGTGGTCTTGTTAGTCTTGTGGATGGGGTTATGGCGTTTCGTTTTGAGGTTCCTGCTCAGCGCGTGTTCTCTGGGCCTTACGCCTGTGAAGAGACGGCGAGGGCCCCGGGAGTGCAATGGACTGCCATGCATTCTGATATATAGATTATAAATGCATCTTGGGATAGGAGCGGGGCTTGAAAGTCTGTGCCTGTTGAATTGGTGTCACGAGTCAAAAGCTCTTTGAACACTTACTGAGACAGAGCATGCACTTAATATGTACTAGTTACTAGTTCCATAATGTGATGGTGAGGTCCTCAGGAATGGCGAGAAACAGAACCCTTGGTATGTTGCACTTAGGCCTCCGTGGGACAGTTCTTCCACCTCGACTTGGACGACTGTCACAAGGCATGCTCTTCCAACCCAGAATGCAAATTCTACTTGTTCGGAAAGACCTCAGAGACTTGTACCTTGCTCCAGAGTTGCGACGACATACAAGACGTGGGCCTACAGGTTGTGAACGAGTTGTATGGAATGGTCCCTCAGGAGGGATCTTTTTGCCACATCGCAAATCCGCACAGATGTTGGCAAGAAATCAAGCGCCGAAGCATGTTGAGCTTTACACCTTCAAACCTACCGCCTTGCCTGTTCCAAAAGCAGTTTGAGCTTTGTGATACCATGCAGCTTCTTCTTGGAAAGGCTGATGGCCCTTGCATGCGCTGCCAGTACATCAACACTACAAGCCCTGATGGACGCTCATTTGCTGGAGTTGGCATGAGTAAGATTCCTCTTCCTGAGATCTTTCCTCCTGCTTCGCAGATCTCCGTGGGATGCAACGACACCTCCAGGATGTTTGCCAGACTGCAACATGGACTTCAATGGGAAGGCCCTCGTGAAAGTGAGGCGGTCTTTACGTGTGTGAGCGGTGAGTGGATTGGCGAACAGGGTCCTTGGCAGTATTTGTTCAATTTTACGCGCGAAACTCAGTTCAGAAGTTTTCCAGCAGCTGAGTTGTTTCTTAGTTTTTTGTTAAGAGTCAGATAGGGTTTCTCAGGTGTCAAAGATGTATTCAAGTTGGAGATGCCAGCCTTCAGCGTTTGTCTTTGGTCTCGATGCCAGAGAGATACTTCTTGGAGCACAGGCAACTCATCATTTGGGACCTAGGAGCGTATTCTGTTGAGGAGAAGAATGCATGTTCCAGTTGAATCAAATCTGTCAGAATTACTAGCTCCAAAAACCAGACAGACGCGGTCGCCCAGGGTGGTGCATGTGACCTACCCATTCTCCATCAACGGCTGCACTCGTGCCAGCGCAAAAACAGCCTCTCCCCTGGTGGCCACAGAGACCCACATGTTCCTGGATGTGGCAAAGGACATTCATGTCACTCTGGGATTCAGTGCAACACAGGGGTAGTTACTGTTGACAAAAGACATCGTGTACGTACCATTTGGGACGCCGTTGTCAAAATGGTTTGAGCTGAGTAGGAGCGCGCTAATGCACAGCGACATGTCCGTGCTTTTTTCCCGGTCTGAGAACGCGGCTAAAGTCAAACTTGGTGACAGCGTGGACCCCTGCAAAGTTGCCAGAATGCTAAAGCTTGATTCATGAAACCGCATTCGGGATTTTGTGGCGGCTGGTGCGAGAATGTCCCGACAAAGACACTCAAACGATTCTCAAGGCCTCTAGAGCTCTGCACGAAAGATCAACTGAAGAGGAACCTTTCGGTAGCGAGTGGCTGTGCATGATGGGATGTGGCTTTTTTATTCCAACAATTCTACTTAGCCGGCACCAGCAATTTTGGGTCACACGGCTAAAGCTTCCTGTGCGCAGACCTCCCCAAATTGCAAGGAAGGAGAGGCTCTGAACATCATTTTTTAGTGACAAAAGTGGTTTCTTTTTGCGAGACTTTGGATGAACGATCCATAGCTGTGCTGGTTGTATGTTTGGCAGAAGATACTGTCCACAGAGCCACTTGCCAGTTCATTCGTTGGTGGGGCAGGATGTCCTGTTTTTTGAGCCAGTAGCCAGTCGAGTCAGCAAGTCCCAACCTGGAAAGGCAAGCTAATAAAGCCAAACCACAATCAGTTCTATCATGCAACTTCTTTTGAGTGGCCGAGCCTACTTGAAAGCGCCCTCCACGGCCAACACGACAGAGTCTAGAAACTACCCGCCCCGCTTTGCCACAAGCATGCCCCATTGACTGTAAAATGACAAGGAAGGATACAATAATCTCTTTTGGACGACGCTATACAGCTAGCACCTAGCCAAAGCATTGTAAGACTGTCATCCATCTCACATGTCAGTTCATGACTGTTCAATA
Source organism: Durusdinium trenchii (assembly GCA_963970005.1). Lineage (NCBI taxonomy): Eukaryota > Dinophyceae > Suessiales > Symbiodiniaceae > Durusdinium > Durusdinium trenchii. Next base: position 103,455 of record CAXAMN010005025.1, on the reverse strand, counting down.
CCGCCTTTAACTAGGCTCAAGACTGAGCATGTGAAAAAGGGGTTCAGCGCGCCCGTGAGAGTTTTCATGGTGGTGGAGCCGCCTGGCGGGCTCAATAAAGATACCCCAGGGAGAAGGTCAGCGGACCTTTGAGGTGGAACGAAGAAAAGAGAAGAAGAAGATGAAAAGGAAAGAGAAGAAACAAAAGTGAAGAAAGGTGATGTCGAAGCTCTCCAGGCTTTGGTCGAAAGCTTGAGGCAATCTGCACTCGTGGTGACTGTGGCGAAGAAAGAGAGAAGGGAAAAGGAGCCGGCTTCGGTGCTGAAGCAGCTAGATCCTTTTGCGCCAAGCAATCAAGAGCAGGAGATCACGATGTGGCAGGGTTGGAGGCTGACTGGTTGACCTTTGCGGACAAAGGCTGGGAGAAAGATCCGGATGAGGCTGAGAAGGCCGTTGTCAGGACAGCTCACGCCAAAGACATGAACCAGATCCATTGCAATGTTGCAAGCGTACTTGTCACATTGCGCACTTACAAGAGATAAGGGAGTTGGGATCCTTGAGCAAGTGCTCGGATTGGAAAGGTTGGCAGAAGAGTATCGCTCAGTTGCTGGCGAGGAGATTGCGCAGAAAACGAAGATTTCAGTGTTGTTGAGGGTCACCCCCCCAGAAACTCAGACAGCATGTGCAGTTGATGATGGGTGGCATCTGCGAAAAGCTGTTGTCACTCGAGCGTGCAACTTCATCATAGGTTCACAGAGTGTCAACGGAGAGTTTGACATTGGCAAGCGTGATCAAGATCGAGGACAAGATGATGTGGCGCCAATGGACAGTCAGTCCAGGTGAAGACTCAATGTTCTTGAGGCCAGAGGTGAGTCAGAGGCATGGAAGAGAAGCCGTGGAGAGCAAACCAAGCGAAGGAAGATCCAGGTGAAGATGAGGAGGAAATGGGAGAGCAGCAGGAGGCGGATGATGGTTGGCCATTTCCAGGTAAAGAAGCCCCTTCGACGCCGAGATTGATGAGATGATTGAGGGTGAAGCCCACATGGAGACCTCATCATTGAGAAGGCCTGAACAAGTGCGCCCTTGGGAAAGGAAAGAGCAAAGATGAAGCTTGGCACTACTCCATCGCTATGTGCACTGACACATCGAATATGCGTCTTTGACATTGGGCTTTCTCTTTCTTCTGCATCTCTCACGCTTTGGCTCTGCTCTCTCCTCTTCTTTTTTATGTCTGCTGACATGTCTGGCGGCAGTGGCACCGACGAGAACTTTGCCGCCAACGCCGATGCTTTGGCTCCAAGCAAACTTTCGCGAAAAGTGGGACTTCACCTTCGAAGGGCGTTGGGAGCCTTTGAATTGTCCTAGTGCATCTCAGGTCTTTGCTGGTTGCGACACGATGAAAACGACGGCCAGTTTTGAGAACAATTTCCCGACTTCAAATTTCCCCAACAATTTCACACACACACACACACTCTCTCTCTCTCTCGCTCTCTCGCTCTCTCGCTCTCTCGCTCTCTCTCTCTCTCTCTTGCTCTCTCGCTCTCTCGCTCTCGCTCTCCCTCGCGCTCTCGCTCTCTCGCTCCCTCGCGCTCTCTCGCTCTCGCTCCCGCGCTCTCGCGCTCTCGCTCCCGCTCCCTCGCTCTCGCTCCCCCTCCCGCTCCCTCGCTCTCGCTCCCGCTCCCTCGCTCTCGCTCCCGCTCCCTCGCTCCCGCCCGCTCCCTCGCTCCCGCTCCTGCTCCCTCCCTCCCTACCTCTCTCGCTCCCTCGCTCCCTCCCTCCCTCCCTCCTTCCCTCCCTCTCCCTCCTCTCCCTCTCCCTCCTTCCC
>CAXAMN010005025.1:51997-101251 GCA_963970005.1 Durusdinium trenchii | reverse complement strand
CACTCGTTCCCTGCACGACGCTATTCCGATCTGCCTGATAGAATGGGATGGCGCGGTCAAGACAGAGCTCGACTTCGTCTTGGCTTTCAATTCTGCCGCCCCTTTGTGAGTTATGGGCCTACTGAGTTCAACCGTGGTGTGCCTGCAAGCCAAGACGAAGTCGAGCTTCCTGCGCCGCAGCGTCCTCCTCTCCGTTTGTGACGACTCGCAAACTTCCACTGTCAACCCCTGTTCCGCGATGAACTTCACGTGCGCACGGCTCTTTCCTGGCGTTGGCGCGGTCAAGACAGACCTCCATCATCATCATCATCGTCATCGTGATCATCATCATCGTCATCATCGTCATCATCATCATCGTCGTCATCATCATCATCATCATCACAGCATTGCAGCGCCGCCTCTGAGGCCGCCTTGAAACATCCTCAAACCCTCTTTCACCTCCATCTTCGCATCTCGAAAACAGAACTCTGGCCTCTTCACCTTCATCTGACTTCCTCTGGTGGAACTCCTTCCGGGCCAAATCCAAACTAAGGTTCCCAGGCCAGGAAGAAGGAGATGAGTTTGAAGAAGGTCCATGTTGATGACATGACTTTTGGTGGAGAAACTCAAGTCCAGCATTGGCAAAGACAGTTGATCAATTGCAAAGAGGGTAATGAGCAAGAGTGGAGTTGGTACATTGTTGTGCAATCGCAAGAGCAAAAGAGTTGGCTGGGCGGCATTTACAAGTTCCCACAGAAGGAAGCTGAAGACCGTTGTTGAAGCCAGCTAGCAGATCTTGGCAGGGAAGAGAGTCAGGATGCTTATGTACTTGACCGGTTTTGAGAAACGCAATTTACGCAGGCCTTGCAGAGGCTAGAAGAGGACGAAGTGATGCGTCAATCAGCGATTGGCGCGGAAGAGGAAGTTGAATGGTATGAGGACACGCAGATCCAGTTCAATGAGCATGAGCGAGATGCAGGAACAGAATGGCCAAAAAAAAAAGAGGTTGGATTTCATGGGTTGGAGATCCGGGCTTGCCGTTTAACCAAGTGGTGAGCACTAAATCAAGAGTCAAAAGCTTGATGGAGAAGATCGACTACATGATCTGGGCCAACTGCGTGCCCATCAGGATGGTGAAGCTTGTCGCTGAGGAGTATGATCCAGAGAGGGAAGCTCCAAGAGGATCAAGAGATCCTGAAGGCTCAGTTCTAGTGCAAGGGGCGTTAAGTTGTTTGAATTTGAATGTTTCCATGGTTGGACCGAGTATATTCCACGTAGCTGAAGTTGTTCTTCAATGGAGTACTTTTGCCAAAGACAGCCATATCAGAAAGGGTCAACCGTTTCACATGTCAGTTCATGACTGTCACTACGCCTGTAACTAGGCTCAAGACTGAGCGGGTGGGTTTCAGCGTGCCCGTGAGAGCCTTCAAAACTTGTAAAACGGCGAGGGAGAAAGTGATAACATAGGGAAAGTAGAGGACATTCTTTGCAAAATCACAGGGTTTCAATGCCTTGGAGCGTGGCCTGCTTTATTACTATTTTTCCACCCTACTGTCCTGTAAGCAGTAAAGTTTTTGATGACTTCCTAGACAATAATATACTTTGCCTCAACGTGATCACCATGGACAGCAAGCTTTGCAATGTTATGAGTGCGAGCAGGTGAATATGGACAAATGTCCGGTGAGTTGAGTTGGGGAATGAACATGTATGAGCTGTATCCGCGAGGTTCCGCAGGCAGGTAATAGTACACTACACATGTGTGAATGTAAAGACAAACTCACGCGGGCTGGGCGCAATGTGCCGAGTATCCTGAGCCTTCAAACATGAAATGCTGATTGCAGGATCAACACCTCCAACTGGAGGTGCTTGAACCTGAATCGTTGTGGTGGATTGATTCAACATCTGGCCACCTACGAGTGAGATCCAATGTGCTTGATCCAAACAAGGAGTGGTGTGTTTGTGACGATGGCCATGCTTTGCAAGCCTGTTTGTGTGATGAGTCATTCCAGAAGAAAGACTTCTGGCTCTTCGAGCAGGGTGTTATTCGAGCATCCAGCGGCACAAAATGCCTCCAAGCTGACAAGACATTGGCAGTGGCGACTTGCCCAAACGGCCGCGATCTGAAGCTGCTTGGCCGGGTTTTAGGGGTTAGCAGATGTTAAGCAGCGGCCAAACACGTTTGAGAATAGAATCGTATTGTCGCATCTGGTCATACTTGTTGCATCTAGAGGCGAGAAGACGCAACTAGGTATCAGCTGCTCACGAATATGCAGTTTCCTTCCATTGGCGCATCACCGATTCTGGATCCTCACTCAATCTCGCTCAAGTATTTACCCCCACCAAAAAGAACATAAAGGGGTCGAGCGTCAGCTCATTCATTCCTTTTCGGACAAAACAGCTGGGCCTCCAAATGCAGGTCCAGCATCCACTACCCTTCATCGCACCACGGGAGCCACCTCACTACCATTCTTGGATCACCACCCAGGAACAATGCAATTCCAAGGCTTCGGCGCGAACTGGTGGATATTTTTTTATTTTCTCAGCTGAGGTTTCTTTGGTACTTCAAATTTGGGAATTGCTCCTTGGCAGGGTCTGGACAGATCTCGGAGGCTTGTTGTTATTCGTGTGCGAATGTTGAAAGGTGAAACCCTAGGCATCACTGGTTTGGAAACCTTCTTTTAATTTGGTCCTGTATTTCAAGTTTCATTTAGTTGCCATCCCATCCAGGCCCCTTCCAGGGCACGAAGGGACAACTGACCCCTCCTTTTGGTGCGAAAAAGAACCGGGTGGCGTCGTCCTGTTTTGAACAACAGCCGTTTGACTGTTTGACGGACATCAACTGAGCCACATGCGCTTTCATATTTGTGTGGCCTTCGCTTTGCTCACAGAACAATAGAGAGACGGCTGTTTCTGAGGAAGTGGCACTCGACTTCAGACGACACTCGTCTCCTGAACATCTCATGGCCGTTCGGCAATAGAAACCACATATGACAAATCGATCTGTCATGATCTGTTCACTCTCTCTCTCTCACTTTCAATGTAAGCTGTCGTTCAACGACAGCACGGACTCGAACAGACGCAAAGCTCAGCCGTGAAGGTCAATGGCAAAAAGGGGTTCCCACCCCTGTTCCCATGCACCGTTTCACCGACAAAAGAAACACCCACGCAAAGCTCAACAAACGCAACCAATGATCGGAATTGCACGATCGACGGAGAATTGGTTGCGCCCGACACGATTGAGTCTCTCTCAGTTGGGCAGCGCGGTCTTTAATCGTTTGGCCCAATCCTCCTAAGGACACATGCAACCAGCGGGCACTCTACTTGGAACTTTGAGGATCCAAAAAAGCGTAACTGCTACGCTTCCTTGCCCTTCTCCGAGGCGAGGCTCGACATAGAGACACCGAACTCGAACTTGGATGGAGTGAAGGCGGTCAAACCCAGATTCAGGCACTACTAGGAAGAAGGACGCTACTAGGGGCTCCTGGCGTACTACTAGGAGCAAGGACGATACGAACGGGGCTCCTGGTCACTCACAACATATTCCAAAGACGTCGTGACATCAGTGTCAGACGGAAAGAAACCTGAAACCTGCTGTCACGCGTTCGGCTTGCGTTTGCCCGCATAATGATCGTTTGGATCGCGTAATCGAGTGCACAGCGGATGTTTAGAGACCAGCGAGGTAACCCCTCCTATTCGTCAAGGAAGATCTGGATTCTGAAAACCTTGATAGGCAAAGTTGCAATCTCAGGACAGCCTCCAGAATTTGAGACCTGGATTTCTTCATCTCCAAGCCGCTCTAAGCGCTGAAGACCCTGCACTCCACGAGGACAGGATCTTTTGTTCCTACATAGTCAAAGCAGGCAAAACAGAAACAGCGTGTCCACCAATTATCCAAAGCATCAGAGACTCTACACTCATGAACTTGCCAGCTTCGGCGTAAGGCAAAGCATCCTCACAACAAAAGGCAACCCTCACAGCATTTGTGCAGACTTCGCCCAACGACCGTTGCTCTTCAACACTTCACCAACGAGCTCAAGCTTGCCAGGATCAAGAACAACATCAACTGCTCGACTTTTTCTGAGTCTTACTTTTCCTTTCCATGCTACTCAAGTCGGGCCTTCCATTCGTCATAGCCTTGGCATTTTCGAGTGACTTGAGAGCAGCCCAAGGCGAGCTTTCGCAGCTCGCTCATCCGGCCTTCAGGCCTAGGTATCAGCACTTTGGCCAGCAGGGACACCTTTAGCTGGCTTTTAAGAGAGTCGGACAGCCAGTCTGCAAGTGATGCATCCTGGCTAGACCGGCCACCACCCCGCAAATAACATGTGACTTGAACTGATCCCACTGTCGCCAAGCGCATGGCGCCACAGGTGACTTTGCTGCGGCGTCTGAGGTAGCTAGCCATGTGTTCTACGCTACCTAGCCGCCCAGACTCATGAATCCTACTGTCCTGCGCCTGCAAGTCTCAACAAAAAAGCCCTCCCTGTTAGCGGCGACCCCCTGTGCAACCGATCTGGTTGGCAAAGCAAGATCCTTGTTTAGAGTGACTGGCTGGTCGCGAACCTGCCTCACGACGCTGCCTGATCAATGACTATCGATCGCCCACCATTTCAGCCATGTGGGAGGTGTCCCCATTCAATATTCCAAGACTGAACTCATTTGTTCCTTTGGCCATCTCTGTGATTTGCCAGGTTTCTTTGGCTTTGATCTGAGCAACACCGCGCAGATGCTTTGGACAGCCACCGTTGAGACGGCGGCTGAGGCGTCGCCCTTGCGTTTGGGGAATTTGGCCTTCAAGGAGACTCGAAGCGAAGGCGAAGGCCAGGTGGGTTCCAACAAGGGTTCCAATGGTTCAAGGCTGAAGGAGTTGCTCATTGGGCCGGTTAGGTTTAAATGTTCTTGCAAAAACGTCGGGTTTGAATCAGATCACTAGGCCAAGGGAGAGGCAAAAAAAGGTCATTTGGACACTTGGAGCCATTCTTTTTGATGCTCCTCGAAGTGTTTGCATGCGAGAGGCTTGTTCCAGATATACCTCGATTACCCTCCTGTCAATGCCAAACTCTGCCTCCATGCCGACTTGACGATGAAATTGGGCCAGGGGTACATGATGCAAGTCTCATCCGACTGCCAATCAACTTTCCTTTGGAGAGGAACCCATATAGCCTATTTTCATCTTGGGGATTTGACGACCACCTACTACTTGCAGACCATCGAGGACAAAGATCATCAGCTACGTTTGATCGCCGCAAAGCAGACCACTCCTGGTCCCGAATTCAACTTCGTGATCTTGGGTGGCAAGATCATGCCAGCCTCCAGTGCCTCAGGTTCAAAGCAGTGCTTGCGAGCAAAGAGCATGAAGCCAAGTACCGCCACCACCAGCAATGGTCTTAGGAGCATGGTAATAGAGAAGGGCCAAGCCAGGAACTATGCTGCCTGCAAGAGCTACGCCGAATTCTCCGGCTTTGTCAAACAAGATGGGTCGTGGAGCCAGGTTTGCCGGGAGTCTGGCTTCTTGCATGCTGCGGAGCAGGCGAAGAAAGGTATTTGGGGATGTACAGCATCCATGTTTGTAGCCAGCTGCCAGTTTGGAGATGTCTTCTCTGAAGTGACGTGGCCAATTTCAATATCCCCGGCCGGTTTTAAGTACAGCTCTCCTGATTGTGTCCCGCAGTGCGCCAGCCTTGGCTCTGCTTTTGTGATGCCCAATGCGAAGCCGCCATTGCACACTTACCAAGCTCACTATGACAAAAGCACCGGTTTCTTGAACATGACTTGCCCTTCTGGCTCTTTCCTTTCACAAATCACAGGGTCAGCGCCAGAAACTTAGCGGTTCTTCAATGATTGAACTGCTTGCTGTGGAGCCACTTAAACTTGGGCGCCGCCTGTTTGTTTGGGACACCAACGGTTTATGCTCGGTGTCCCACTCTTTCATGTGGAAAGGTCAGCAGAGACCATCCAGTTTTACTTTGACTGCCGGGGGCCTTGGCCGGCTGTCTTACCGCCTGATGTGAGCAGTCCGAACATGGTGCTTTTTGAGGACGGGCGGACGGGAAGGATGGACGCTCAGAAATCACCAAGTCAAGAGAAGAATTGCATGTGTGTGTGTGTGTGTGTCAACCCTTGTTCCAAAGGGTGCTGCCTGTCTTTTTCTTTCAACTTTGCAAGCAGGGGGACTGCCTGACTCTTAACAGCGGCAGTCCAACGAAGAGGCTGTTTTGAGTCACTGATATGGATTCTGGACGCAGAATCCACGTACCTGCTGAATAACTGTTGACCACGCTGTCCAATTTGATCGGTTTGTTTCATGGTCCTTCCACGTTTCTTCCCCTAAACCCACTTTCCTGCTGTGCTCGTCACCGCATCGACTGTGCAGATCGATCTCGAGGCCACTCGGAAACAATGTTCAACCATACTGTTCCTGCTGACTCATGCGCCTTTCCGTTCCCTCACCTTCCTTCTCACCGTGGGAATTGAGTTAACAGCAAACCAATGTCAGAGTGTGAGCCGCTCAGCCGTCCCACTTGGGTGCTGGGTGTGATCCTCCGCAAGGAGGCGCTGTCATCATTCCGGAAATCGTTTAACAGCTTTGATCGGTCTCACTGATTGTCCTAACTGCTTTCTTCTTTAACCTTGAATTTGCTGCCTTTTGAGCCGCCGGGCTAATACGATGGAATCCTTTCAGACTACTACAGCTTCAGCATGTCACTTCACCGCATGTTCAAGTTTTCAATATGCAGCTGACTTTCGAGCTTCAAGTGTGTACAGTCGACTCACGTTCAATCTCTCACCACAGATTTTCCACACATTCGACTCACCACCTACAGTTTTCTCATCTCATGCCATTTCACTTTCATCTTTCAGATTTTCACCACCATTTCACGACTTCACTTCACGGGTACAAGTAGCAGCGACTCTCAAACAGCTGCTGCGCCGCGCTGCTGCCATTGAGCAGCCGTCACCTTTGAAGCTACAACTTTTGAGTGGAACCTCGACTATCACCAACATCGAGCCAATGCAGTATCCATGGCCTTACCCATGCTGGCCTCAACAGCCACCACCTACAGCAGCCCACACATTTCCCATCCAACCGACACAGCCTCACGTACCTCCCATGATCCCACACATACCACCGACATTGCCTCCAACATGGCAGCATCCACCACAGCCACACTTCCACCCACCAACACAACTCGTACCTCAAATACCACATCACCACACGCTTCCATTCTCCTACTCACTGCCTCCACCGGAGCCCTCGCCAACACAGCCTCCTGCCATCAGCCACAACCACACCCACCACCAGTACCAGTGCCTCATGCACAACCAGCTCCATCACCACCGTGCCAGCCGGCACCAATGCAATGGGACTACAGCCAGGGAGTTTGGCAACCATTTTCGGTTTTTCCGCCAGTCGTCCAACCGGGTCATGTTCCACCAGGCCCAACGCAACCAAGCCAGACCTCGGCAGTCGCCACTTCATCTCCTCCTGACCCTTTGCCTGTTGCAGCACCAGCATCACTTCCAGCCGCGGCCACTCCTGGCCTCCAATCGCCAACCTCCACAGCACCCTCAACACAAGCAGACCGCCCTGGCACTGAGCAAATTTCTTCCATTCCTCTTTCACACCCGCCACCACCTTCGACCGCAGCAGCCTCCAATGGCCTCCAATCCATCCGACAATTCCGGGCACACAGATTCCAAACCCACCACCAGCACACCCACAGACCGTCGCCGCTCCTCCACTCCCAGCGTCCACCGCTCCCAGCCACCAAAGCAGCAGCCACCACCGACCTCATCGTCGCCGCCATCGCCATCATACTCGAGGCAGGCGCACTCGTCGCCACCACACCACGCGCTCAACCACCCAGCAAGATGCCTCTCGCGGACATCATTCAACACGACATCACCGCCAGCGCTCACCTTCTTACTCCTACTCCACCTACTCCTACAGCCGCTCACGCAGTCGTTCCAGGCCACCCATCTCTCTTCTACCCAACAATGACTCAATACAACAGGATGCTGTCACAAACCTCTCACAGACCAGCTATCCCAACATCCCCGCTCTACGCCGACCTGCCAAACCATGGCGACCATTTTCACAATTTCAACAACGCACTCCACAAGAACAACTGGAACTCTGGCTTGATTATCATGCCGACCAACTTGACGCACCCAACAAACCACAGCACACATACATCGCCAAACTGCTGCTCGATAGCGGCTTCACTTACAAAGACCTCTCAGATTTCCGCCCATTCACTCACATCAAATGGAACGACACTGCCAACACTCACGACATCTACCAATACCACTGCATCACCATTCCCAGCCTCGTCCAGAAAGCAACCCGCAGCTTCCCACCCGCTACACGTGCCACCACACCAGAGATGGTATACGCACCAACGCGGGCCACACCGGCCCTCTCGGCAACATCAGCAACATCCTACAACAGGGCCGTTTCCTCCCCAGCACACTCCACTTTGCCAACAACCCCGGGTTCTTTGCCCAAGCCGTACGCATCACACAACAGCCGCAACACGACAACGCAGAACACGCCCGCATTCTCCACAACACATGGAACCTCGCAAAGAACACGCACTCAATCATTGTCAACCTCCTGGCCTGGGGCCAAGGCACCAAATTCACCAGCGGAGGCGAGGAGCACGCGATGAACTTGCTTCTCCAAAACCACGGTGCCGTTTGCCACGCCAAAGCCAGATCCTGGGTGATTCACCCTAACAACGCAATCGTCAAAGGCCTAGCGTGGTCGGTCAACTCCACTCCACCAGACACCTGATTTCCTACCACACCAGCATCCACTCTGAGGGCCACTTCCCTACTGTTTCACCCATCACCATATACCAGTCGCCCAGCCAAAAAAGAACCCGAGCGAGGTTCGACTTCCATGTGCAGCGCTTCCATCAATTAGACACCATGCTTGTTTCACTTCATTGCACGGCAAGTTGATTTTGGATGTTTGCCATGTGACATGTCACACTGCTCCAGTTTCTTTGATGATTTACCCTCTTTGGGATCTCGTTTCAACTTTGAGATGTTGGCCTCCTGACCACGACGGATTTGGATTCTTCATGTCTTTCAACTTCTGGTCCTCAAAGACCTTTTGAGACCTCCATGAAGGCCCCATTTTGCTGCCCGATCAATGTATGTTGCGAAATTCATGCTCGATAATTCGCATTCAATAATTCACTTGCACGCCTCAGCCGCTTGTTCATGTTGCCTGGGCCGCCGCACTGATCCTGACGTGCTACGGAGCTGCTGTTCACAAACATTCATCACCAAAGCCTTCACACAGGATGAATCCGAGCTCAGATCACACTCAGCTGATCCACCGCACCGCCATCGCTCTCACACAACTGCACCGCCTTCTCCAGCAAGCAACTGACATCCTGGCAAATCTACACAGCCTTTACCTGCTCCATACAGGACAGGTCGATGCTCATTTCCAACGATCTTTCCCCCCACTTCCGCCACCTCCTTCATTCACCGTGCCAATACCATCGCCCACTTCTTCTTGCGACTCAGCACCAATTGAGCCAATCAAGCAAGCGCCGCGCAAGCCAACAGCTTCTCAAGACTCCTCTTCCTCCACACCTCCTCCACACCTCCTCCACACCTCCTCCACAGCCACCACAACCCAAGAAGAGACGTGAACCACCACCGCCATTGAACCCCAACGCTGATTGGGACGCTTGGGATGGCGAAGCAGATATCCGACTTGTGGAGCTGAAGCAGCTGAAGACTGACATCCGTCTCCGCCCCAACTGGAACTATGTCGCTCGACGGGTGGGCTTTTCCATCGAACAGTGTAAAGCCCGCTGGCAGGAACTTCAGGAAGAGCAACGACTTCAAGACGCCTCCACACGACCCTCTCCAATCACTTCACCCGTCATCTCCCCCACTCCCACATCGCCTGCGCGTACACCGCCAGCAGTTTCTCCTCCTCCCATTTCACCAGCAAGAACACCGCCAACAACATCCTCCATTACCATCAGCAGCGGATGCCTGCGCAGCTGCTGCGCGGCGCACCAACAGTGAGGACAGTCATCCAGAACCTGTAGATGACCACTTTCTAGGCAGCTTTTTTGTATGATCGCTCAGTCTCACCCCGTCTCCTTCGGCGCGCTGCCGGAAATAGATGCACGCTCAGCCCGTGAATTCGGACAGCCAACAGTCAACAATCTCAATTGTATTTATCTTCTAACTTTTTGCAGTCTTGTGGACCATGCTTCTTTTCATTTTTGAACTTTTCAGCGTTTTTCCACCCGCATCGCAGCCATTTACCATTGAACTTGACTCGTGTGCACCTTTCGCTCTTTCTCAGCCGCTCCATCATGGCTACCGCTCATCCACAGGACACAAGCGGCGCAGAACCAATTTCTGGCGTGAACGCCAGCCATCAGCCCGGCTCCACCCACACACCACCGAGCATTGCTTCGCACACCCACTCCACTCAACCTTTTCTTCCAGGCAACGGTCCCGTACACCTCGCCTCTTCTCTTACCTACCAGCCAGAAATCCTGCTTCTTCACCGACTACTTGACATCCTTTCCCTGCTGGTCACACAAATCCTGGAGCACCCCATGGCAGGGGGCCCTGTACCAAACACCACCATGTTTGTCGACCGCAATGCCTTTTGCCTTTACCACCAATATCACAGCAGCGTCGTTGACCTGGGGCGGGCCACCATGCGCCTAATGCGGGCACGCAGATTGCTCCAATTTGTACCAGGTCCTCCTGGTCTACCTGGCCAATTCCGCTTGGATCCCACCGCGCACTTTCCGCCACACACTACTGACTTTCTCGCCAGTTCACCAACCACTCCACCAAAGTCTCCTACACGATCTCACAGCCACTCAAGCTTTCCACTCTCAACAATCACTACCACCCCCCGAGAACGTTCACGCTCACGCGATCGATCGACATCCTGACTGCGCAACAGATCAGCCACCACCCTTGGACATCAACAACCTATATCGTGAAGCTGACCCGAGTTGAGCCCACTCAGTGGTGAGCCTGAAGCACACTTCGTCTCACCATTTTACGTTTTTGCAGCGCAGCAAAAAGAACTCGCGCTCCAAATTCTGTCTTTTTTCTTTTTCCTTTCCGTCTTGCAGTCTCTCAACCTTTTCGTTCCGTTACACTGCCTTTTCCAGCAGCAGCTTTTTCAGGGATCTCACGCTAACAGCACATTCGGAACCCTTCCTGCTGCCACCCAACAAACCGACAGCGTACTCGAACCTCTCACCCTCCATGAAGCGCAGCAGACCACACCGCGCCCGGAACACTGTCACACCTCTACTCAGACCGACAGTGTGGTCACCCCTCCAACTCTCCACGAAGCCCAGCAGACCACCCCGCGGCCGGACAATTGCAACACCTACATACAAACCGACACCCACGCCATTGTACGTTACCCTGCCTTTGCAACTCCAAAAGCCGCTTCCCAAGCCACCACATCTCCACAGCCATCCACACGACCACAGTCCACCGCAGCGCCATCCACCACCGCCACCATTACCTCTGCAGCGAACAAACAGCCCAACCCAGACCAGTGGCTCTATGCCGATTTGATTCCAACGCCCACCGTGGAGAATCCCCCTTCTCCAGCACTCCTTTCAGACTTCACGGCTCCGATTGGTGGCACACCCCACCGTGCGCATTCCAAAACACCCCCGCGGTCTACCACTCCGCAAAGGACGCAAGGGCGCCGCTCCGATCCTCGGCACGGATCTCCTGTACCGCAACCACGGTCAACCACATGCATCCCAACACAGCAACCTTGGACTGTTGGCTGGGGAAATGGGACTGTGGATGGTGGTGGCCAGAGCCCGCGAGAAGCTCCAGGCCCACGGCATCGAACTTACACCTAGAAAGGATGCCGGTCGTTCTTCCGCCCCCAGTGCACCTGCCGCTCCAACTGAACCCGCGCCCCACAAGCCCCCAGTGCTGGCAGACGTCCTCCAACCGCCCCATCCGTCTTTAAAAGGCGATTCCCCAGACTCATGGACGGCCCCAGCCACTCGGCAATGGATGCGCACTTTCGACCCAACTGTTCAAGAATCGGCCAAAGAAGTGCTTCGCATCCTCCAGACAAGCAAGGTCACCACTGACCAGCTAAAAGAAGCGGCTACTCGATACGGCTTGCCACTCAACCGTGTCAACAAGCTTACCATCAAGAGCTTGCAGCACATTGTCAGCATAGGGGCAGCTGTCGCCTGCTGACTCTCTCTTTGCAGCCAACACCTGCCGCGCAACACACACTTACAACAACTTTACCACCTACACCGAGCCCTTTCTACACTCATTCACCACAGCCAATACATAGAACGGGCAGAAGCCATCTTTGCTGTCGGCCTCATTCACATCACCCTTCTGTTTTGCTACCCATCGTCCACCCAACGTTCCCAACAATGGCGCCAGCGCCTACGGCACCTCCAAGTGCTTCCTCACACTTACCACTACCACAACTTTCTCTCCCCCAACTCAGTCTACATCAAACTCTACTTCAACACCATCACACCACAACGATGCTACCATCAGCGTGGCCACTTTTATGTGGGTTCCACCGCCATCGGCGTCCCACACCGAGAACACAACCGCCGCGCCAAACTCGAGCAACTCCAAAACAACATCCCAGTCTCCGCGGAACTCTCCCTGCGTTACTGGCACTCCCATGGCAACGTGCACCACTTCACCCCGATTCAACTCTCTCCCCACGACAACTACGACCAGGCCTGGATCAAAGAGCATCACTTCATCTCCAACTGGATGCCACCTCTCAACTGGCCCTTTATCTCCCAACATCCCCGAGGGCTGGCATTTTACCAAGCACCGGGCGCATTTCTACTCCCGCCTGGCCACGCACAAGAGACTCTTTCGAAAGCTTCGCAGACGGCAACAGACAATCCGAGAACCATACCTTTTCACCTCTACTAAGCACCATGCCCTCACTCTTCTTCGCAATCTCACCAAACACACGCTGGCCTCCTTTGAAGCAGCCAAGCAACTTCGCAGCGGCCGTCATACTGACCTAAAGAAGTCCATGCCATTCGATGCATGGCCTCTAACCTCGAAGAACCAGGTCGTACCCGAGCCTTGCATATTATCAACAAAGCACTTCACTACAGGAATCTGACACCTCCCAAGCCCAACATTCCCCTCACAGTACCGTTCCTGGCTCATGATGATTTCACCAAGCACTGCCAGCAGTGGCTACAGACTACCATCCAACAACACAAGCATTTAGCCATCCCGCTCCACCTTCCCACCCATCGTTTACGTGAAGCTGCTCACAAAACACTCCGGGCACAGCTTCACAACCACCGCGTGTGGGAAGATACTTTGCACACCCCTCCAGACCCCAAAGACCTTCCGTGTGCTTGCTCACATCTCCGCACTCTCCTTCTTGATCCAGCCACGGTCACCACCAACGACCATTATATTCTCACCCTGGATCAACTGACATTACCACCACATCCCCGCATCTTCCTTGCGGCCAACATGAACAGCGCTTTCTACCCCACCAAAGCCAGATACTTTCTTACCTTCCAAACAGCTTTCCAAAAATGGCTTCGGATACAAGGTCTCCCGACCTCACTCACTCAGCACTTGGAGCCTTTCCTCCAGCACCAATGGCGACTTCACACAGCGCACCTCAAGCAACAACCGCGCTTCACGGCCCGCCTCCTCAGAAAGCTACAAGAATACCTAGGCGACAAGGTCGTGCTCCACCATGCGGACCACGAGCTTCAACAACTCCGCATTTTCTGCCCACGCCAATACTTCACCGGAGCGCACACCTCCATTTCTCCAACATCCACGACCGCCTCTCTGCCACCATCCCAGCCAGCTTACGCTCCCGATACAAATGGGGATTCAGAAAAGATTTCACAATCCCATATGGCATTGTCCACCTCAAAGAAAAGAAGCAATGGCAGAAGGGACGCACTATCATCTCGTACTTCCACTCCCTCAGTGGCAATCTTTTACGCATCACCAGCCGAGCGCTCGACATCATTTTGCAACACCTTTTCCCACAGCATCCAGGCCAGCTGTCCATTCCACAACTCTGGCGCCACTTCCATTGCTACCTTACACACACACACACACACACCGGCCGATATCCCCCTACACGCGACCAACGATGACCTGGTTGGCTTCTTCAACTCAGTCCCCCAACACCGTCTTATTGATGCCGTCCATTCTATGATCCAACAATGGCAGCGCCAGAACACTACACACACTCTGACGGTGGACACCAAAGCCACTGGCAACCCCTTCCACCACTCCCACGTCGGCAGACACCGCGCAAGGCATCCCACACAACGCACCCTCCACGCCTCCGACATCACAACCATCGTTGCCTTTGCGCTCAACACCTGCATTTTCCGGGCATGCAATAACACCTACAAGCAAATCCGAGGGGCTGGGATTGGCTCCCAGCTCTCTCCTGCCCTCTGCAACGTCGCCATTACCCTCACTTGGCATCAACTTCGCAACAACCTTCTCCAGCACACTGCCCTCCACTTCACATACTACAGATACGTCGACAACCGCTTCATCGTGCGCAACGAACACTTCCTCTCCCACCCAGCAATCCAGACCCTCATCCACCACAACTTTTTCGGCGATCCGGTCGAACTTGAAACAGTGGACGACTTTCACCTCCTGGGCTTCAACATTGACCTCCCACAACGAACCATCACCTACATCCAACCCACTCAACCCTGGAAAATCAGGGACCACACCAGCGCCGGTAGCCAGCGCGTGGCTCTTTCCGGCTTAGCTTCCAGACTACATGCAATTTACACATACACCTTTCCACCACACAACGCAGCGGCAGCGGCTGAAGAGCTTATCCGGCTGTATGTCCACAAAGGACATGATCCAACAGCATGCCGGCGGTTTTTGAGAAAAAGAATACGACCCCAGCGTCTCACGCACTTGCGCCGACTTCGGCTTTCTGTGTGTGTCAACCCCTGTTCCAAAGGGTGCTGCCTGTCTTTTTCTTTCAACTTTGCAAGCAGGGGGACTGCCTGACTCTTAACAGCGGCAGTCCAACGAAGAGGCTGTTTTGAGTCACTGATATGGATTCTGGACGCAGAATCCACGTACCTGCTGAATAACTGTTGACCACGCTGTCCAATTTGATCGGTTTGTTTCAGGGTCCTTCCACGTTTCTTCCCCTAAACCCACCGCATCGACTGTGCAGATCGATCTCGAGGCCACTCGGAAACAATGTTCAACCATACTGTTCCTGCTGACTCATGCGCCTTTCCGTTCCCTCACCTTCCTTCTCACCGTGGGAATTGAGTTAACAGCAAACCAATGTCAGAGTGAAACCCTTGGAGCCACAAGAGAACCTTTCGGTCTCAGCAGGGGGGGCTGGTTGTTCATGCAAGTGCCAGCCCAACGAAGAGGCTTGCATCGAACACTGATATCGGTGGGGACGCTCACCGACGACGTTCCTTTTGAACTGTTGACCAAGCTGTGACTCCACTCTCCTGACGAGTGCTAATGAGTTCTGCAGACAAGTGCTCGCCGTTCGGGTTTTCGACGCCTTTGGAATTTGAGGACTTAATACGCAATATTCCAAGTGTGTCTCTCCTTCATGAGAGTCCGGAAGAAGGAGCCTTAGCGCAAAGGTAAGTTAAGACTTGATGGCTTTGATGGAGCTTGAGGCCGCCACTTTGGCTAGTAGTCCGCAGCGGGCAAGAGCAGGCTGAATGCCCAGAGAAGGCCGCCGCAGCCGCCGCAAGGCTTGTTGGGGCCTGTCCCCACCTTAGGTATAGTTCGCGCGTACTCAAACCAGGCTAGATTCCCCCAGGTCCGCTTTAATGAGGTTGGCTTCATTGTTTTCCGGCCCTTCCACTTGGTTGCCCTTTCATCTTTTCCCCTTTGCCCACACTTTCTTTCCCTTTTCGTTTCATGTCTTCTCCACCTTCATGTCCTGTCATCTCACTCTATTCCATGTTTTGCGCACGCATCGGTCCGGCCCTTAGTGTGTACTCGCACATCTACATTTAACCCAGGTTTGAGGTCGCCCAGGTCTTGATAAAGAGGTATGATTAATGTTTGTCCCTGTTCACTTGGCTCCCCTTCATTGCAACCGCGCACGCTCGTCTTGTCTCGTCTTCTTCTCATGTCTTATTCTGTTTAGCGCCTTAGGTTTTGCCGCCCCAAGCAGGGGGCGTGTTGAAGAACAGCGTTCCACAACAACGACTCGTAGATGCAGTCATCAGCGTTTGCGACCGCTAGCACTTAAAACACGCGACCACTACACTCACCATTGAAATTCGATCAACAGGCAACCCTATTCAGCGCTCACACATTGGCCGCCACTACATCCACCACCCACAACAGCGCACTCTCGATACCACTCACATCCCAATTGTCGTGCAACAAACTCTACAATCTGCATTTTTCAAGCGTGTCACACCTATTACGACGGCCTCCAACCTACTTGTGCTGACCTCCAACCTACGGGCGGTTCTTCATGGTTCCTCGTCCTTTCTTGAGATTGCTGTTCGAATGCCGCAGGGCCTACTGAGACTATTCACAGAATGACATGTCACGCTGCTAATGTATTCAAATTCTACGTCCCACACCCCTCTTTTCTCTCCTTGCTCTCCTTCGTTTGTTAGGTCTTCTTTCAGGCCTGTTAGGGTTGCTTTTAGGTTCGTTTTCATTGTGCAGTCACTTGCAGAAGGGCAGAGAGGACTTGCAAAGCTCTGCGCAAGGAAACCCGTTGCAAATGGAAGCGGAAGCTAATCACTTCCGTGCGCCTGCAATTTTTAAAGTTTCCTCTCGATGTTTTAAACTATATTGTTGCGGAGTTTTCGCCTTTCCGTTGCGCTCAGGGCCATTGCTAGGTTCAGGTCTTCAGCGCTTCAGTGGTATGCTGTCATTAGATATTACTGGCTAATGAGTACCGAGATGTGTGATCCTGGACAGGCATGCCGTTACTGAGTCTTTACTTCTACTTAGGAGAGAATCTCCTGAATGTCCTCTTGAGGACCAGCTTATTTAGCAGAATTGTCTAGCTCGAATCAACTCTGAATGCGTTTCACCCACTGATACTGAATTTATGCTGCAGAGTTACTGTAATGTACTCACTGAATTTGTCTCGCCAAGAAAATCTCATTTTCTCAATTTTTTGATCTTACTTGTAACATATTTTTGTTTTGCGTCCGAATTGCTTTCGCACGGTGGAAATTAGACAATGATCTTTCTGAGACTGGGCATTTGCGTCCATCACTACATATGCTGCAGCAGGAAACACCTTCGACGGTTTTACTGCCTACAGCATGTGTTTATTCATCGGCTATTCAGCCTTGTCCTATCCTCGGGATCTCTACCACCAATAGCCGCCGCCTCACTACAACCGGCTACCAGGTCACTTTCGCCAACGCCCTCCAGTGGCTGATTTGCGGTGTAGCCACTGCCTTGCCTCCCCACTTCCCGCCTTGGATTTCAACTTCTCCGGACTAATCTTGGAGACCTTCTTGAAGGCCATTGCGTCGCACTGAAGTACCACTCGTGGCGCCAAGTGGCCTAAAGCCAAACTAGTTCTACAGACACAAGCGCCTGGTAGCTGCAACCAAATAAGACAAG
Organism: Durusdinium trenchii; assembly: GCA_963970005.1. Lineage (NCBI taxonomy): Eukaryota > Dinophyceae > Suessiales > Symbiodiniaceae > Durusdinium > Durusdinium trenchii. The sequence continues at coordinate 83,641 of CAXAMN010005025.1, read as the reverse complement.
AGTTGTTCCGGGGAAACAAGTCAGGAGACAAGGTACAGTGGCAACAAAAACGCTGATCAAACAAAACAAGTGCAGAAACAAGTGGGGGAACAAGTAAGGAGACAAGGCAGCGCCAAACAGACAGGCAGACAAGTCGGGGGACATGCAAGGAGACAGCGACAAACAAAACGCCGGCCACTTTGACAAACAGGCGCAGGAGACAGGCAGACAAGTGAGGAGACAAGGTAACAGCGGCAGACCACACGGCGATCACACGGGCGACCAACTGGGGAAACATGTAAGGAGACAAGTGGGCATAGGCAGCAGCGGCAAACCAAAACTGCGACTGAAGAGACATGTAACGAGACAAGTGGGGCCGAGTGGGGAGACAAGGCAGCAGCGGCACACCGCCGGCAAAACTCTCTTCACGACATAACCCAAAGACTGTTCTTTTCATGGGGAGGGGTCCCAAAGACAAATCTCTCCATGAGGAGGGTCCCAACAAGTAAATCCTTGCGCGCTAACTTTTTTCATCACCAAGGAGCAAATTTCTGCAAGTTAGGAATAGGGGGTCTATGGGGGGCGGATCTTTGGGAGTTGAAGCAAGTTTGTCGGGTAGGGTTGGGTAGATAATCCAACCAAGATTTTCTGGAAGTGGTCTTTCATTGACTGATACAGACTTCAGTCATAGCTTTAGGTCCAAGGAGAGAAGGTAGATAAGGTCATGAAGGATGAAACAGTTGCCATGAAAACAAAGCATATTGTAGTGTGGCTTACAAGTTTGCACACCTGTGTGTGTATTTCACCAAAGGCCTGAGGAAAAAGGAGTTGGGCACAGTGGCTGGGTGCGCGCCTGAACGCTGTGTCCAGGTCTTGTCCTCCTTGTTTTCCTGCTGCTTGCGCTCTCCTCTTGTTCTCCTCTACGTGTGCCCTCGTCATGTTGTCTCTCCTTCTTTCATCCTCTTGGTGTGTTCATTTCGGTTTCCTTCCCTCACCCTTTTGTCCTCTGCTGTCCTCCTCACCAGGTCCTTTTTCTGTTGTCATGCAGTTTACGCTGCTTTCCGAAGCAGGGGCTGGGGCTGCGGCCGCCCACAACAACAACGATTCTCGCCGACTAAACTGTTGGGTGTCTATGCGGGTATAGTTTCATTTTACGTTTGTACATATATATATATATATTATATTATATATATTAAATGTGTATGGCATGCCGCATACATATGTGCAATATTTGTGATAAATAGTAACTCCATCCATCTTGCACAGTTGACTTTGTCACGCCAACGCCCATGGAACCAACAGGTGTTTCCGCAATCAGAAAAAGGATTGCGCTCATGCTTGGCCTCCAAACCCACCTTTGATCCAACGTGTACTAAACGCATTGAAAAGGATGGGTATGTAATGTTGTTTCTTGTTTGCTTTTCCTTGCTTCTCACTGCTTCTCTGGCTTTTCCTGCTGTTCTGTGCGCGCGTCGCTTTTCCTTGCTTCTCACTGTTTCTCTGCTTTTCCTGCTTTCTGTGCGTGTGTTGCTTTTCCTTGCTTCTCTGCTTTTCCCGCTTTCTGTGCGTGTGTTGCTTTTCCTTGCTTCGCACTGCTTCTGCTTTTCTGGCTTTTCCTGCTTTTCTGTGCGGGCATCAGGATCAAAAAAGAACAGGATCAACAAACAATACGATCTTTAAAAAGAAATGAATCAGCCCAGCGCTGTCTATATTTGATTTGCATTGCGGGGGACGCGCTGCGCCCTCCCCGGCACCCGCTCCCGCTTTTTAACAGTTACTGCTACCACTGCTATTACCAGTGCCTCCATCATTCCGACCACACCACTACCAGTTTTACCACAGTTACCACGACGACGACGACGAATACGACTACGACTACACGACTACTATGGCTACGACTATACGACTATACAACTACGACTACTACGACTACGACCACGACGACGACTACGACCACTACTACTATTACTACTACCACCACTTCTTCTACTACTACTACTACTACCACCACTACTACTACTACCACCACCACCACCACCACTACCTGGTTGCCAGTCCTCACCAGGCATTTGCCATTGGTGCCGACCAGCTACCAATGACATCTTTCCACAAGCTGACAAGAACACATGCTACTAACCACTAGCCTAACCCGCGCATGTCCGCCTACAATGTGGACACAGATGCCAGTCCAAGGCAGCGTCCCTTTTGTGGGCCACCGGGGGGTCAATTTTAGAGTAGGAAGAAGCGTGAAGGAACCATTGCAACGTAGCAATCCTTTTGTGGGCAACCCGAGGGTAAAATTTAGAGTAGGTCCGAGGCAGCATCCCTTTTGTGGGCAAGCGAGGGTGCAATGTAGAGTAGGAAGGAACCATTGCACTGTAGCATTCCTTCTGTGGGCCATCCGAGGGAAAGATTTGGAGTAGGAAGAAGCCACTGCAACATAGCATCCCTTTTGTGGGCAACTCGAGGGTAAAATTTAGCGTAGGAAGATGCCAGCAGCATTCCTTGTGTGGGCAACCCGAGGGTAAAATTTAGAGTGACCTTATAGGTTTATTTAGTGCAAGACATGAACAATCACGCTTTTGAGAGTAAGTCAGCTTACAAAACCCTTCGCCCGCCATATTTTTTAGAACTTCCCAAAGTGCTGTGCCTGCCACCATTGGAGTACGAGAATTAAACAACCGCAGAAAAATAGGAAACATAAACGCATCCAAAATTAATTCCGGGACCCATTGAAAAAACAACATGTTCACCGTTGAGTTCACGGGATGGTTTTTCTGTGGCGAGTCATTGCCTGCAAGTGTTTGGACCTTAAGTGAACCTTTTCCTTGCTGATTCAGAGGAATGCATGAGCGACAGTGATGTGTACGTTTGGACCGAAACTTGGAGCTTGGAGAAGATCGGCGCTCACTCAAACGCCTCCACGTGAACAGAACTAGGAGGCTGTGAAGCTTCTCTGTCAGTCGCCATGCACGAGAATCCCGATCCCAATGCAGATGCCCAAGGTCTCAACCTGTCGATTCCTGGCTTCGCTTCCCTTTCTGTGAAGGAAAAGGCTGGTTATACAAGAGCTCCAGGAATCCACGTCACCACTTATGATGCCAGCAAGGTCCTCTTCGCTTGTTTGCCAGGCAGGGCGTTGCAGTTCGGATAGGGAATTTTCCAAGAACATCTGGTTTGAGCAGGGAAAATCACGAACAACACTTTGCCTTCGGTGCACCTGCAGTGCACTGCTCCGTCGCTCAGGCCATGCAGAGGGGCCTATGCTGGATGGCAACCGCTCAACTTTATGTGCCGAAAATATCGCAGTGAAGGCAAGTGATTTGTCACAATCAACTAGCTTGTTCCGTGGTTGCAACTGTTGACAATGAGCTTTTGCCGGCAAGGTTCATGCAAGCAGTCCTTATCATCGTGGTGTTTGTTGGGCGTCACTTTCAGGGTCAACAATCAGTTGTTCGGCTCTCTTGACTGTTGAGATAGCCAAGGTTTGCAGACCATTTCCAGACTTTGATCATTCAGAAAAGTTGTCCTGTGCTGACCCTCGGACGAAGTCACATTGAGAATTTCATTTCTGATTGCGCAGCTTATCAGAAGAGTGTTGCAGCCAGACTTGAGGATGGAAGCGACTGGACATGTCGACCCCAGCATTGCGGTCAACACGGCCCAGGGGGGCATGACGATGCAGCAGCTCAGCCAGATCCTTCGATTGGCCTATCATGCCACACAGTTTGGGGATCCGCACTTGCCGCCTTTCAACTACACAGGTCCAACATCAGCGTTTGCAGAGGTCGTGGGAGTCCTGGCTGACTCGTATATATTTTTTTCAAACGGAGAATCCATCAGTGTAGTTCCATCATGTTCCATCAGTTGGTTGAGCAAGGGTCAAAAGATCAGTCATGAGTCAAGAGATGAAGAGTTGTGTCAAAGAGAACCTGGCTCGCGTTGGCCAAACACTGGGTCGCGTAAAACTCGCACAACAAGTTTTCGAGAGCGTTTCGTAGGCAAAGTCGGGCATCGTTTGCAGTTGCAAACAACCTGCGCGTAAGCCGCCGCTCCAGTGTAATCCCGCGTAAGCTCCAAACAGATACCTTGGTGTCAGGTATTTAAAACCTGAGGCGCGTGAGCATTGTGAAAGTGCCCGTGCAAAACAAATCCTTACGAGTCCAAATATCACACGCTTTGACCGTCGCTCGGTTTTTGCTTCGTATAGGAAGGGTTTTGCTTGAGACGAAGTAGTTTCACCAGCGTGGTCTTGGATTCTTTAAGGATTCATCAGCCTGCAGCCCAACGGCGCCCCTTGGGGTCTCACTTGCCCACCAGGGGCTGTGGTTGCATCCGGAAGTTCGACCATGCCCTATTGTCTGTTTGTGGACGCCTCGGAGGAGTGGTTGAGGCATGTTAATGATGTTGGCCCCACCGGCAGCAGATGGTCACAGCAACTATACATGGCAAAACTGATCAAAACAGACATATGACATATGTCGAACACGAAGACGCACAGTTCTTGCTTAAAGACTAGCAGAATACGAGAAGAGGCTGGTAGAGTTTGCACACTGGTAGAGCCCTGGAAGCCTAGCACTAGCAGGTACGGTCACACTAGTTCTGGCAGGAACGGAACAAACGAAAGTGTCAGCTCAAGTTGGCCCAGTGAGCACAAGCTTTTCCATTGGTTTTCAGTTTTGACTCCGCCCTGTCCCCGTGAAAGCTATCTTTTTTGGGAGGGAGCCGCATGCGCAAACACATTGCGAACCTGAATGGCTCTCCAGCTTTCTCAAGAGGGTTTGTATGATGATTCGGCGTGTCAGAATGGTCCCCTGAGGAAAAGGTCTTCTATGCCTTCTCAGGTTCCATGAGTTGCCCTGATGGTACAGCAGTGAGCGGCTGGTACAACTTGCCTGGAACTCCTGTGAAGGGTTTGGAGAAGGGGTCCTACGGTGGCCCCCAAAACAAAACAGGCTTGCGCTTGTTCTGCCGTTCGACAGCGCTGCTATCATCCTGCCAGAATCCAACGGCCTCCTCTTGCCAAGGGGGAGGGATTGTGGCGAGTGTGGCCTTCGACTCCAACCAGTTCAAGCTTGGCTGCTGCAAGCTGCAGAGGTTGGAACAAAGTAGTCAAAAAGTTTCGTGATTGGTAGAACAGGTTGATTCAATAGCCCATACCTTGGGAAATTATTCGGTATGCTAGGTATGGAGGCTACCGGTATGCTAGGGCATGGGCTATTGATTCAATGTTGATTCGATGTTCATCATTTTCCAACCACATTTTTTGGCTCGTGGGGCTATCGCCAGGCGTATGGGCATGGCTTTGACATCAACGCCCCGGCGGCATCGGACTTATCAGGACCGGTGGATACCACAAACCACGGTCCTTGTCTAACCGAAGCTGAAAGGAATGCTGAAGGTTCGGAAACTGTGAGTTAATCAGTTGCCTCTTTGGCTTCCCATTGGGTGATTTGTTGTTGTCGTTGTCGTTGTCGTTGTCGTTGTCGTTGTCGTTGTCGTTGTTGTTGTTGTTGTTGTTGTTGTTGGTTTACATAATGTGTGTTTCCCGGTTTGCTTCGCCTTTGTTGGTTTATTCTTTGGTGAAGCATTTTTGTTACTTTATTGCTGTTTCATGTTTTGTTGTGCAGTTTTGTTGTTTTTGGTGTTTTGTTTTGCTTTTGTGTCTTTTATGTAGCATTTTTTTTGTTAATTTTTGCTCTTGTCCAGCTCGAAAGACTGTGCTGCTTGCAGTGGCCGCTGTGGTCAGAGCTGTGTTGATGCAAGGGCCAGCTCGGAAGACTTTACAGCTTCTTTGTGGCTTTGCTTCTGTTATAGTTTTTGCTTGCTTTCGGCAGCTTCTCTTGGCTACTGTTGACTGGCTTCCAGAGGTTCAGAGTGGCTTGTTAAAATAATTTATGTGTTCTTTGGGGGGATGCGCTGCGCCCTCCTCACTTGTGCCACAAAATCTGCAGCCTCTCCGATTTCCTGCCAGCCACGAAATCTGACTAAGGATCAAGAAAGGAAACCTCAACAAGCACGCAAGCAGAGAGTCACAACAGGACATCAAAGCTGCTTTTTAAACAACAACTGAAATATGAGCCCCAATGTTCCTGTATTGAAAAAGTCCGAACAAAAAAGCGGAACACACTTATTAACACCACCCCTTCCCATTGGGAGACTGCTGGCTTGTTGATTCTTCCTAAAAGAGGGTTAGGTCCTGAAAAGGGGGTTGGTCCTTGGTCGTGATGTCGGACAGGACTTTGAGGGCTACTACTGCCCCAGTGGCATGGATACCACTGGTGCCCCGAGCTATGTGAAGACGTTCATCCCGAGTCTCGGAAATCCTCAGCTCTTGAACAATTCCCTTGCAACTGAGAATTGGACCTTGAGCTGGGATCCCTTCTTGACACGCTGGGATCTCTTCGGACAGGGGAAACTAGTGGCATCGCTTCCCGGGGAAGACGATGCAAGGCTGCAATGAGCAGTTGAAACACTTTTTCAAAGATGGTGCTTGAGACAGACCTGCCAATTTGCATCTACATTTTTTAGGGCGCTGACAGGGAACTTTGAGGGAGGGCATATGGGTGGCTGAGTTCTGCGGTCACTTTGAAGAACATCTGGGATCTCTCAACACTCCAGAAATTTCTTCCCACTGTACCTTTTGGTTGGACTCACGAGGAATCGCCGGTGGCGGTGAATGCTTCGAGGGGCAACTTTTCGGCGACCTTCATCGAGCTTTTGACTGCTGCCTATGTGCCGCTTGGACCATGACCTGACCGACGAATTTGGTTTCAAGTCTTCGGTGGTCGGAAGACTTGAGCGCGCAAAAGCAACAGTAGAATCGCTGATTTTAGTGGGTGAGCCAGGATTGCACGGGGTGACCGATCGTGTTGTCACAAGCTCTTTTGGCAGTCAGTTAAAACAGCTGTGGAACTCAAATTCCAAAAAAGATCCACATTTCCTCTACAGATTTAATGGTCATAGATCCTTTACAACCCAACGCTTATATACCTTAAACTTATATTTGGTTGGTGCTTTGATTTACTTCTGGCTTTCCAATCCTATTTGGAAATGACACCCCAATTGACTAATGCTTTTGAGAAAGTTTACGCCGCCGCCCAGCTATCTTTTTTCAATTAAGCGTGGTGGTCATCTTTTTTCATAGCCTTGTGGGCTAAGAAATCTGAGACCCAGGAATCCCATGTTGTAGAGATCCTATGTTTTGGAATGAGTGCTGAAAATGATGGATGGCTGACAAAATGGTAGAAAAGCGGTGCTTTTGAGCCTGAGATCATGCTTTGTGACCATGTTTGCAACCGGTTTCAACGCCCCTCAGGTTTGATTATGTTTGCACAATGCACCCCAAGAGGGTACCCCTGCAACCCTATTTTGTAGTAGTCCTGGCTTTAGAATGCTTTAGGGTTCTGAACACCTATGATTCTGTACGCACTTCCAGGACTCAGACATTTTATGCCAAATGTAAGTCCCGAAGATCACCCCACCCTAGGCAGGCCATAACCTGCATACGAGGCTGGTTGTACCTGTCATTACCTCTTGAATACTCTTGAACTCTTCTTCCTCCTTCATTCCTTTTTCTTTCTTTATCAGCATGTGCCAAGGGTTTTTGCTGTGCCTGACCCGTGAGTTCCATTCAGGAGCGGTAGACAGAAACTTCGACCCGGAAGTCCGAGAGGAATGCGGCGAGAAGCAGTTGACAGGACCTCCTGCCCTCTCCATGCCAAAGGGCCATTTCCAAATCAGTTCCTTCCAGTTGCCGAAGTCAGTGTGCAGAGAGTGACTGCCTCGCAATTTCATGCCATCACCAGGTCGTTGCTTTTCTTGCCACCGTAAAAGCAACGGAGGTCTCCAATATCAGAGCACGCGCGTGATTGAGAGTTTGCGTGGTGCAGGGCAAGCTCTCCTGTTGCCCCTCTGTCTTCTCTCCGTCTTTGTCCCTTTCCGGTTTCACTCGTCTTTCAAAAAAGCAAGGAGAAGGTGACTCCTCAACAATCGATGGACACCCCAGGTGCTGGCGTGCTCCTTTTTCTACCTTTGACTTGTCCCTCGAAAGATGTGAGAAGAAACACCCGTGGATGTTGAGTTCATTCGTTTCGAATGGCTTTAATTTTCGATGCAAGCAATGCACGGTGTGGGCCCCGCTGCCAAGGACGGAGCCAAAGCCGAAGTCCCCTTTCCCAAGCCGGAAGCCGAAGCCGCCTGTGCTCCAAGCTTTCTCGGCGAAGGCTGCAGACTACAAGGAGTATCTCTCTTGGCCATTGGATGCCGGCATGCTTTTTAGATTCACATTTAGTGGTTTGGACCCGTCAAGTAAGGTACTGCGATCCCTTCTATCTGCAGAACCCGTATGCTTTCCCAAAATCTATTCCGCCCGAAGATCCGTGCTACCATACTTTTACAGCGAAAGTTGCAGACCTAGATCCATCGCCCAAGAAGCCGCTGTTGAAGGGCATTACGGAGCAGGCGGCGTTTGTCGCGAACTTTGACACCGAGTTCGGGATGCTTGCAACTGGTTGTTGCGTGGGACGGTTTTGCACTTTCACAACTGGATGGCCTGTGGCTTTGGGATTATAACCTTGGTTTCTTTTGGAACTTGTGATGTTGGAAAGCAATTTTGGTTGCGCGTGCTTCCAAAGGGAGGACCATTTTTTCCGGGATGTCTTTTTGGTAGTTTTGAACTGTTTTGAAGTTTTTGATGGATTCCTTATGCTTTGCCTTTCTGCTTTGTCGCTTTTGCGTTCTTCCTTGTATGTGTCTTTGCTTTTCTGCTTTTTTGTGCTTCTTCGCTTCTCTGCTTCAGTGCTTTTCTTCTTCTCTGCTCTCTATTTCTGTTCAGCTTCCTGGCTTTTTGCGATGTTCAGCTTCTTTGATGTTCTGCTTCTTTGCTTTGTGTCTGCTGTTCTTCCTCTTTGCTTTTTTTTTTTTTTAAACGTCGCGTGTTTGCTTCTTGCTGTTTGTGCTGTGTGTTTTACAATTTGCACGCGCCGTTGTTGTTTCTTGCTTGTCACTTTGCCTTGCAAGGCTTTTCCTTTTTGTTTGTGTTGTGTTTTTTCCCGAAAGCACCTGCGACAGGTTCTCCGTAAGGAACGGCTGCCAACTTCAACTGTACAACCATCATCAACCATCATCATCATCATCATCATCATCATCATCACCATCACCATCACCATCACCATCATCCAGGTGCAGCGATTCAAGTGATGCAACTTCCACAACACAGCAGGATAGTATTCCCTGCCGAACACCCTCTATAGAATCTGGGAGCTTGAGCCCAAAATGACCCTCAGATTTTGTAGACAATGACAATTGTTTCAAGATGGGTGCCAACATTCGATTCTATAGAGATGGCACGCCATGTCACCAGTTCTTTTTTGAGGCCCTAACATTTGATTCTATAGAAAGCATATGGAGTAGAGGGTTGAGAATTGATTTCATAAGATAATTCTTTACACATGGGCCAACATCTGTATCCAAACATGTCGCTATAAAATCAATCAAAAGAACTTTTGGGTCACTTCCATCTTCATCCAACATATATGTAAAGTCAATTTCAACCTTCATATGGCCCCACACTTCTCTGTAAAATCAAAAACCAACCTCTTGGGCCATATTTGTAAAGAATATAAAGTCAATTCCAACCTTCATATGACCCCACACTTGTTTATAAATAGAAACATACCTCCTGGGCCACTTGTCCAACATTTTGATAAAACCTATTTCAACCTTCATATGTCCCCACACTTCTCCATAACATCAAAACCAACCTCTTGGGCCACTTTTGTCCAACATTTTTATGAAATCAATTTCAACCTTCATATGTCCCCACACTTCTCTATAGAATCAAAGCCTTGGCTACGCATCATTGACTTTCCCATTTTTTGCTATCATTTTTTTCATGATCATGAACCCCATACCCTGAAGCACTTGATTTTATAGAGAACCGGTTTCCAGCACTGCAGGGGGTTGATACTTGATTATAGTGGGGCAAACTGTCCTCGGAGCCTGGTTTTTTCGTTTTTAACTATAACATCAAATCTCAAGGTACGCCAGCAATTCGGCAGGGGATTTCTTAGTAATAAAGACTGATTTTGAAAGCCAGCCGATAGGCTAGGCTTGAGCTCTTAGACCGAACAAAGTGAGTTAAGGGGGTGTGGGGGGGGGGTATAGGCCGCAAAAAGGCACCATTTGAGAGGGTGAACCCGGAGCTTGCCTGGGGAGAGCGCTCCAAAGCGAGGGTCAGAAAAGCAGTGGAAATGGGATTTGGGGGGGTCTGGTGATGCGGGTGATGCAATGCACGCCGAGTAGTGCATCATTAGCATCACGAAGGGCTCCAGTGAGCACTTTTCTTGCCTCGGACGGGCTGCTGGGAACGTTGAGACACGTCAGCGTGCACGCAAAGGTATGAGGCTAGTTGGGTACGAACCTAAAGCACGCGCACCAAAACCTTGGACATCCTGCACCCCATTGCTTGAGTCAAGCTCTCAAAAGCAAGGATATCGACATGTCCTGGCCAAGCATGCACGACCGGGCAATTTACATTCGTTGTTGGACTTCAATCAAAGAAGCTATATAGATGGTATTGACTGGACCAGCAAAGCAGGTAAAACATACCCTAGTCTATATAGTGGCCGGAGGCTTTGTGACGGAATTTGGTCGCAACAGTACTTGTCCGAAAGACTCTGTCGTAATTCTTTTGACGGATTTTGCTTGCAACAGTACTTGTCCGAAAGATGTTGTCCCAATTTTTATGACGGATTTTGGTTGCAAAAGTACTTGATGATTGCTTCCAAATGGAACTGGTAGTTGGTTGGCAGCGACAAGTCACTATCAGAATCAGAAAAGGGGCTCGTGTAGATAGCAACTTGGTGGGGTGAAGGGCTTGCTGTTTAAGGATTGGTTATAGTCACGGATCTATGCCATATTTTTGGATCACGGTTGGTGACACCAATGCTGAGACATATAGTTCCTGCATGTTCCTGCCATCCTCCTAGTCATCCTGTCAGAGAAGTCTGGTTGGATGTACTGGGGCAAGTATGGTAGTGACAAGTTGCTACCAGAAAAGGACCCCGTGTAGATAGCAACTTCTCTGTGTTTTATGTCTTTGTTTTTTTGACCCTGCGTCTCTATGTCTCTCTGGTTCTGTGTCTCTATGTCTCTGGGAAGAGAGGTGTAGCTGCGACGTATGGTTATATTTTGGGCGGATCAGTGGCATAAGCCCAAGGAAAGTCCCCAATAACCTCTTCGCTGTCCACACCCTCCTCTGGAGCCTTGTCTGCTTTGGAACCTGCTCCCGAACCTTCTCCAGAACCTCCTCATGGACCTGGCCCGGTACCTTCTCCCGAACCTTCTCTGGATGCAGCTGCCGCGACGATCCCCGACCTCAGCTGTGCAGCCGCCGTCGGAAAAACAGCTGGCTTTCGTCCTCCCCCTTCTCAGGTGTATATATATATATATACATAATTGGTGAACCTTCTGCTGTGATCGTGCGCGTCGAGTTGCTGTGTGTAACACAGTGAAGTGAAGAACATTGTGGACGTTTCCAACTGTCGTGGAAAGCAACGGAAGAAATTGCCAGTTTGGTGGTAAGTGAACATCGTAAGCTGGAAGTGGCGAAGTTGCGTCGCCGTCGCCGAAAAGCATGGTGGAAGTTGCCGCAAGTGACTATCATCTTCATTAGCGCCATCGTCCTGCATCGTCGTCATCGTTACGTTGTGTATGTTGTGTCGTCTCCCATTTTGCGCTTTCGGGCCACCTGTCGCCTAGTTGATTTTGCTGGTCTTTGGGTTTCTCGTTTGGGCAGAATCATTCCAATGTAGTACACCTTTTGTGGGGCACTCGAGGGCAGAATTTAAGGTGGGGAGGATCAATTCCAACTTGGAGCGTGCCTTTTTCTGGGCAACCCAACAACAAAATTTAGAGTAGGAAGGACCAACCCCAGCTTTGGGGGCCAATGAATTGTAAAGTGTTGGAGCAGGAAAAAAAACATTGCAACCTAATTTGTAGCTGCCTGAGTTCCAACGTAGGGCCGCCCAAAGGTAAAATTTGGAGTCTAGTTTTGGGAGGCAGGGAATCTGCAAGCTTTCCGATTTCCCGCTTTTTCCTGCAACAATTTAGGAGATAACGCGATGAAACCCGGTCTCAAGATCCCAACGTCTCATGGACAATCGCCTCCAAACGTTTCGAATGAGAAGCCAAGTAAAAGAACCATCCAAGGGGTGCCCAGTGTATTGCCCTTTGTGATTCCGCCACAATGGTGGATGTTGAGGTGAAAGTTTTGTAAAATAGGGAATGAACATTGAACATTCCGCTCCCGAGCCTGCCCAACCCTACTCAAGGATCATATTCAGCGGCTTTCCCTACACAAAGGTTGCAAACGAGGAAGAGCGAGAGAATTGTTTGCCCCAAACCAACCCACAATGCCAGGCGGCAGCGAAAAAAATGACACCCCGCGCCACAGCTTTGCGAAACACTGCAGGCGATCCTGCCCAGCAGGAAGCCTCAGAGAAACGCCAAACCGAAAACTTAGCCCAACAAGAGGCCCCAAACAGTGTTGAGTAATAGTAGGAGAAGACGCCCTAGGGCACACACACACACATGAGAGCACACGTATGAGAGCACACACATGGGAGAGCGCGCGTATGAGGGAGCACACATACGAGAAAAACATGGGAGCGCGCATATGTGAGACATACAACATATATGAGAATGCGCGTAAAGGAGCGCATTTGTGAGCGCGCGCGTGAGAGCTCACATGTGAAGGCGCAAGCGCGCACAGAGAGACAGACACACACACACACACTTACACACACTTAGACTCAAAGTTCCGGTGAAGGAACATCAATTTCAGTGGTGTTCAGAAAATGCATTAGACTTTTAAGTGAATACTTACACTTGACTTGCGGAACGGCGTGGCGATGGGTCAGGAACAGGTATTGTTTGAACACGCGCATTAGCCCTTTACCACGCATTAGCCCTTTAAAATGAATTAAAAAATTCGGGACAACATCAGTACATGAACCACGATGAAACAAACCAAGGGACCACAAGAACCAACCAACAGTTAAAGACAGGTGGATGATCAGTCCACCCTTCCCTCGTCATACCGTAGCTTCATTGTGTACGGTGGGTATGACGAGTCGTACGCCCGTGCTGAACAAGTTACCTTTGGGAAGGGGGTGTGACACACACACACACACTTACAGAAATGCGTACTGACTTGACAGCGGTGCCACACGCCAGCCTAGGTAACCATTTCCTAAGAGTACAGGTAAGAAACCCGAAAGGAAGTGGAGGTCCATCAGTGTTCAAAGGCCATCAAACCAAAAGCTCCGACGATCGCGCGACAGGTTGACGTCGTACGCGCACATCTGCCGACCTGAAAGGAACCTAAACAGCCTGCTCAACTAGAGAAGGAAGTATTTACCGAACATCACACTTGTGAAATTGCAGGCGCACAGATTGGCGTCCTAATCTGCTTCACGGAGTATCCACAGCTGTCTTCGTTGGCAGCAGAACTGTGGACTCCCTGCTGCCCCCCTGCTAAAGTTAAAAAGCTACATCACAATCTGACAGGATCCCTGTAATTTCAAGGGGCACACACACACACACACACGCCTCCCCGAGGGGAGGCGAAAACTAAGCTTAAGACGTGTGCGCACAGGTGCGCGTAACCAAGGACAAAAAGATGAAGACATGAAAAAAGGACAAGACCGGACAAAGGTGTATGTGGTTGCGATGAAGAGGGAACCAGATGCACAGGGACAAACAGTGAGCCAAACCTCATTATCAGAACCTGGGCGACCTGAGACCCAAGTGGCCCAAGTGTACAGTGGATGTGCCCGTACAAACTAAGGCCCGGACCGTTGCGCGCAAGAGAAAGAAAGGAGTGAGATGACAGGACATGAAGCAAGGGAAGACATGAAAAGAAAGAGGAAAAAGAAGTATGTGAAGGGGGAAAGGATGAAAAAGGGAGGAACCAGATGAAGGGGACGGGAACCGATGAAACCAAACCTCATTACAAAGACCTAGGTAGACCTGCCTCGTTAAAGTGTGTACGCTGTGCACCCAAGCATCCGACAGACTCCAACGAGCCTTAAACAAGCTTCGCCCGCTGCGGCCACGTACGCCATGCCAAAATGGCTGGCAGCTTTGACTGCTACGGTCACGTAAAGGCATGAGCCCGTTTGGAATTCAATACTTCATCAAGTCTTGGCAGATAACTTTGGCGTAAGCCTTCTGCTGTCCGCTTCGGACACCTACGTTCCCTGGCACACTCTTGCCCGTGCTCGTGCTCTCACCGGTCTGCTCACGCAGGTGTGCCCTCCTATGTACGCTGTCATCTGCTTAGTCTCATGTGTGTGTGTGCGCTCTCGCATATGTGCTCTCGCGCGCTTGTTCACACATGTGACATGTGTGTGTGTGTGACAATGAGAGCGTACACAAACACAATGCAGGCCCGTGTGTGCCCAGCCTGGCCTGGCACCCTCTATGCGGTGCAGGTCCATGCGTGCCCAACTTCCTTAAATAAAGACTGTTCTGCCGAGGCGCTAGTTGTGAACAGAAAACCGCCCACAAGCGCCACAATGATGCCCTCCAAGGGTTCGTTGCCCTGTTCCTTGGCCGCTGAATCAGGAGTTCCCGCAAACCTACCACATTGCACCATCGACAAGGTTCGCTCCCACCCATGCTCTTTGCAATCGTCTTGACAATCTCAACTGCCAGTCTCTGGGAGCATTGGCAAATCCGGAGATGCCTCAGACTACTTGACATAGCTGGTGCAACGGTCCAAACAAAATGTTCCAAATGGATACCAAACCAGAAGGAATGACGGTGCAATTGTATGCCAGGAAGGGGCATGCTTCGAAGGGCCCAAAGCACGTGGGCTGTTATGGCCATTTAGTATGATATTCAATTCCGGGTGTTAAGCGCAGAATTCGTCCTGGTGTGCACGAGTGGTAACCACTGCGATTTGCGGCTCGACCGGGGCAAGGCTGGGCACGCTTCGGGCTAACCCCGTGCTCTCCTCCAAGGAGAGGCGCTCAAAGTGGGTCGAGGTTCCAAAAGGATGAATTTACGATTAGAGTTGCGTCCAGTGATTACAAGCTGTACACTGTGCACATTTATACAGTACACGCATGCTCATCGGGGTAAACTGAAACACACAACCAGGCTTTCTGGCAATGCAGTCAGCGGAGTAAGACCCGAGAATATTTGAGTGGCGCAACTGTGGCAAACAATCAGAAGATGCAGAAGATGCTTGAGGAAAAGAAAGGAAAGTGCCAAGGCTGCAGGTTGGTTACAGGGGAACCAACAATTTTTATATGTTGTGCCGGTCGCTGAGAGAGATGGTGACGCACGACCTTTGGACAAAGTTGGCACGGCGAGATGCGAACATCTAGGTTTGAATTTTGTTTGTTTTTGGATCTATAGCGTTTTGTTGTTGATTTGGGATGGGGCGTTGCGCTTTGCGAGACTTAGATTTGCCAGCGTTTTTTTCGTGCAAATATCAAAGGCCCGAAACATGCAATGTCACACCCACTTCCGGAAGGGATCGTTTGAGCGTGAACATTCATCCACACACATGCTGGTGTCCCAACATTCAGTTAAAACACCTCCCAGTTCTTGTGTGAGGTTCGAGATGATCACCTTGGGTGTTGAGCTGGCTGCTGCGCTCGTCGGCATGATCCCTTGGGGCAGCTACGCGCAGCCCGGCTCGAAGGGCGCAGAGGAAGCCCAGCAGGAAATCGAACAGCCGGGCGCCCAGACAGTGTGGATGCCACAGGTGTGGCCATTGAGCCCGCAGAAAACGCAAAGTCTGTGGGGAAAGGATGGTAAAGGCATTGTTTGCTAAAGCTCCAGCTTTTGTAAGGGAGAGTTCTGATCCTAGAGGAAGAGGCCACCGAACCCCTGTGAAGGGAAGAGGAGGAAGTCGTAGAGCAAGAAGTTGAGCAACAAGTTGAGCGGGAGATGAGCGGATCCTTTGGTCAGGACTTCTTTGGGGGGTTGCCGACAGCGGACGATGTGTATTTATAACGGACATACAAACCTAGTCCTCGTTGATTTCTGATTTCTCCTTGGGGAGTTGTTTGGCAAATTCATGCAGTATGAAGGCTTCCTGCTTGCAAAAAACGAAGTGGTTGTCCGCACTCTCCGCAGGGCTGGGACTTTGAGGGGTTTGAGGACATCTTCAGCATCAAACAAATATTGAAGGATGCTTGTCCTTAACAACATTTTGGGTCTTGCTTGGCACCTTTGCTGGAAGCTTCCAGCTGCTGAAATTGTTTCTTTGGCGATGCGGCCATGTTCTGAGGATGCGCTAAAGAGCGCATTTGCCCCTATCGGGAGGGGCTTTGCTGCTGTGGGTAGGGGCATTTCTGCCGTGGGCCGTGCAGCGGGCAGTGCGGCAAACAATTTCATCAGTAGCACAGCGCGGAATATTGGACGCTTGTTTGCATGGCATAGTGACACTGACAATATGTGTTTTCTCTCCCACCTCCCACCGGTGTTAGGTATGTTCAGTTTGCTGACGCATTGTCAATAGGCAAACCATGTAACCATGTAGCCTTTCGTGACTTGTTTTTGGTTGCCAAACCAATTAAGTCTTGCGACTGAAACCAATCGGACTGTGTGCTTACTCACAGACCTTGACATCATGTTAACCTTGTTGGACGCTTGTTTGTACTACTGGCGCTGTTAACGACCCAATGGCAGAATGACAGATTTTTGATATTTTTCATCAGCAGATGCGTGTATGGAGGCTCCCGAACTGTGTTTTGCTTCATCGTCAGTGGGGGGGTAGGGGGGGGGGAGGGGGCTAATTCTATTACAACCTATTGCAACAAATACAGAATATCGTCAACGAAAAACAGTTTTGGGAAGTGGGAAGACATCATTTCAGTAATGAGATGCAGAACTTATTCATGAATGTGAGCCGTTCCTTTAGGACTCTGGCCTGAACCTTTTGAGCCCTTTCTTGAGAAAAGAAGTATAGAAGCATTCGATGAACCAGAGTTCCTTTTGCAGGTCAGGTAGGTGCCACCAGACTTAGTGAATTGATTCTCACTTGCCCTACATAATTTGGCCCGAATTCGCCACACGGCTGTCCTTTAAGTGCTAGAACAGCGAGAAAAATGAGACAATTCAATTCATTTATATTTACACACGTTTTCTTTTGAGCTACTAATAGCAATGACCTCCAACCCAATAGCGATGGCCTCCAAGAACTGCATGATCTTTGTCTGTTTACAGTGTCATGGTTTGCAGTTACTAGTTTACTTGTTTTCTTTTGCTTCTGCGTTGCGCACTTCCGTTTTTTTTGCAGTTCCGTTTGCTGTTCCGTTTTTGGTTTTGTGGTTCTTGTTCCGTTTTTGGTTTTGTGGTTCTTGTGGAGTGGGTAAACCCTGGTTTTTTGAGTCAGCACATGGACGCCTTGAGTTGGGACCATTCAGACGAACGTGGTGCTACTAGTAGTAAGGCACTTGGTACTAGTAGCTTCTTGTTACTACTAGTAAGGCACCTGTTACTACTAGCGTGGCACCTGTTCATTGTTGAAGTTTCCTTGGAAAACGACCAGTTTTGGAAGTCTTCGATTGACTGTGATACGGCTGTGGAATGTGCCAATAGTCTCGCCAATGCAACAGACAAGACTTCCAAACGCACGCGCAATTTCATCACTCACCTTCCGCCTTATATTCAATCAATAAATAGTGTTGCAAAACATGCCTCTCGGGTATTTGAATCCATTGGAATTGCACCGGGCCTTTAACAGGGCCAGCACTGGCTGCGAAAACATTTGTTTTCTCTCTCACCGGTAGGTTCAGTCCGCCAACGTATTTTTGAGTAGGGAAACCAAGTCTTGCGACTAGACGCCGGCCGGGAAAATGACCCTAGTCGCTGACGACATGTTAACCGTTGCCCACCAAGGTAGTTTTGTGAACTTCTCTCGTCCAGTTCCTTCAGGGAGCATCTCTCTCTCTCTCTCTCATAGCCGCAGCCTCTCGTGGGAACATGTAGGAACGGTACCTCGCCCCTGCTTCAATGGCAAAGCTGTTGTCCAAGACGTGCATGACACTTTATCCACTCACTGCTTGTCCAAAACGCGCGGGGAATAATCCGCACGCTGCGTTGCCCACCCTGGTCCACACACAATCATAAGTGATGGAGATGGAATAAGGGCAATAGGTTTGAGAAAGTGGCTTGCCATGGCGAATGATGTTCTTATTCTTTCTGTTGCCTTTTGACACCGTTAGAAACCCATCTTGAAATCTGACCGTTTCTTTTGCTAGGTCCCGCAATTTGGATACAAGCACACTGGTCAGAGTCGTCCTGCCTCATGAGGTCCTTCCCATGCACAAAGGTTGTTTGGTCGTGTCTCTTTGCTAGTCCACAATGAGTTTTTGAGAGTCTTTTGCTTACAGGAAGCGACGCCACCATTGGGCTGACGTCCACTCACAATTTACGCCAGCTTAAGAGAAAGGCCATCACATTCTCCCGATTTATATACCTTTTCGCTAGAAAGAACTCCAATACAATGCGCAGGGTACAAACACTCGAGCCTTGGGCCCTCGTTTTGGAAGCGTTGTTTTTTGAACAGTTTGTTTTCTGTTGCGTAATGCCCGAATGAACTCTCAAAGCCCTTGTGTGTCCTAAAACTTTGGCACCCTTCTACAATGAAAAGAAAATTGTCCGCGTCAGGAGAGCATTATGCAAGCCAATAGGTTTGAGCTGTTCTTTCATCTTCCAGAAAACGTTCTTGACATCGCTGACCAGGCGTTGAATGAACACGTCTCCTGAAGAAACAACGAAGTTCTTGCATTCGCGTCGTTGTGATGGTTTGTGCCTTTAGTGTTTTTTCAAGAAACCTGCTGCCGCCTCCCGCTATTGGCGAAACTACAAGAGCTCGACTTGACCCTTCAGAAACTGCTTGGTTTCGATTGCGAGAGTCTTAGATGTTGCTTCGTGCCTCGTGCCTTAGGAGAGAGTCCTTGGGAGACCTTGTTCGATTACAATACCTTCGACGCTGCTGAAAACAGCATAAAAATCGCCAGTGCCCTGTCTAAAACTCAGCCTCTGAAGCCTCCAAGTGCTCAAACTCTGAAGAACATGAGCAAAGAAGTCGTGAAACAGAAGCTTGGCTGGGACTTCTTGGGGTGGTGTGATAGATTGTGATAGTGTGATAGGAAAGAAGTCTGGCACTAGTGTTGAAGATGTTCTTGAAGACTCTTGTTGTTTTGCAATATGGCTGCTTCATGCTCTCATACCGAGGACTGTCCCAAAATTGTCAGGAGTTTACGGGACAGATCTGCAGACATTGGCTGATGCTTCTTGGAAAGACTGTCTTCCCTTGCAGTATGGTCTCTCCAAGGTGATGTGTGACCTGTTTTGCATTGATGATGCTGTGCGCTCCGGGACAACTGCGGTGTTGAACAGCTTACAAGAGTCGCATGACGTGCTGATGAACAACATCAAAAGATTGCTGCAATCACAGACCAACAGTTTGCTGTGGGCCATTGGAACCAAGCTCAATCCATCCGACTTGGTCGAAACTAATGAGACACTCTCCTTGCCGGATTTGATGCAGGAGCTGAGAGATTTTCCAAGCTCTGGCGACGATCTCGTGTTGGATCGAGAGGTTTTGGCTTGGCACCAAGCGACTGGAGATGAGCTGATGTCCCGAATCACTGCCGCATCCATCCTCAATGCTTCGACAGACCATTGGCCCCACCGGGTGAAATCGATGAAGGCGATGCTACACCACTACCACCAGAGCTTAAGCGAACGCCTTCGACAGAACCGGCTGACCTCCTCTGTGGCCCAAAGACAAGCTAAAGGAAAGTTGAAAGTCTTGAGCAACTCGGCTTTACTTGGCTGTTGAGCTGGCGCAATTGCAAGGTGGTGACAATTCTATCTATACAAGCTATGGACTACCAGTTCCTCTATACAAAACTGGGATGCAAACCACTTTGGTGAGCTGATTAAAGGAGTCATATAAACAAAACAACTTAATCAATTAAGTATATATTATATAACATTATACCGGCATAGACCCCAGATAGCACTTCAAGAAAAGTTGGACACCATGGCAAGAGCGGGAGACAAGCTTGGGAGACATCCCACTCAAAGCCGGGAAAAGGATGGAAAAGGTAAACAAGACCTAAATCATCTTATAACAGCGTCCGCGTCAAAGGCAGGCAAGAAAATGACAAGGCGGCAGCGGCAGCCAAAAGCGCAATCAGGAACAAAAACAAGCTTGGGAAACACGGCGGCAGCGGCAGCCAAGAGCGAAATCATGAAGGGAGACAAGCTTGGGAGACAAGCCGGCAGCGGCAGCCAAGAGCGAAGTTATGAAGGGAGACAAGCTTGGGAGACAAGCCGGCAGCGGCAGAATCATGAAGGGAGACAAGCTTGGGAAACAAGGCGGCAGCAGCAGCCAAGAGCGAAATCATGAAGGGAGACAAGCTTGGGAGACAAGGCGGCAGCGGCAGCCAAAAGCGAAATCATGAAGGGAGACAAGCTTGGCAAACAAACAAGGCGGCAGCGGCAGCCAAGAGCGAAGTTATGAAGGGAGACAAGCTTGGGGAGACAAGGCGGCAGCGGCAGCCAAAAGCGAAACCATGCGAAATCATGAAGGGAGACAAGCTTGGGAGACCAGGCAGCAGCGGCAGCCAAGAGCGAAGTCATGAAGGGAGACAAGACGGCAGCGGCAGCCAAGAGCGAAATCATGAAGGGAGACAAGCTTGGGAGACAAGCCGGCAGCGGCAGCCAATTTCCGCAATCCGGAACCCATCCATTGAGAAGTAAGAACCCCTATAGCTTGCAGCTATCTGGGGAATAAAAAATGATGATCGAAAGCTTTCGTAGGCATTCTGCTTGGGGACATGGATGTCCCTTAGCCCCTGGGCATTTTGGCACAGTGGTCTGTCCTAGGCCATAGGCACTTGTTGTAGGCTCTTGCCGTAGGCAACATCTTTTTCAGATGTTATTTTCTTGGAAATAGGATTCCTTTCTGACCCCAAGATCTCGCCAAGGCAGTGTGGATGAAGATTTCCTGTCAGAAACTAATACAACACATGGTGACTTCAAGCTCTTGACAATTTGTTTCGTGTTCGTGTTTTCCACCATAGCGTGTCTAGAGGCCATATACTTCTATAGTTTTTAGCACCCTAGGCTCGCCGCACGTTCTGCGTACGAATCCAGTAGGTGAAAATGAGTGCTGTGACCGTAGAAGACAGCTCCTCCACTGGACCTGTACAGAAGAAATTAAGGTTAAAGCACCTTATTGATTTGCACTCGCACTTCATCTTCAAATTGCTGCTGCCAAGAAGCGCAGTCACAATAATTTCCAAGCAGCAGTTGTAGTTCGGAAGGCTCACATGTGTCTTCGAGTTCCTCCTTGTCCCAAAACTCAAGATTGAAAGGTCTGCTGTTTGCTCAAGAATACAAAACAATTACCTCACTGCTAACGTAGGTAAATATCAACAACATTGGACCACAACCTCACGTTCGTAGGTCTTCCATTGGCAAGAGGCAAAAAGGCTATATATGTGCGTATATGTGCGTTGTAGTCTGACTGTGAAACCATCGGCGAACGTATGCTACCATAGTGTGGGCACACTTCAAATGGCAATGGGCACACCCTCACTTTTACGCCAATTTTACGCAAAAGAACAAGAAGCTACTAGTAATAAAGGGCATCGCTACTAGGAGCAAGGACGCTACTAGCAGCTCCTGGCCTTACTACTAGTAACAAGGATGCTACTAGTAACAAAAGGCATCGCTACTATAGTAGCTACGCAAAAAGACGCCTTGGTAGACATGAACATTGCCACGCATGCTGCACGCAACGACCAGACGTTGCTTGACCAGACGACCGTTTTACATTTCACATTTGCTCTTTGACCTACACGCCTTGTCGATCATGCACTCGCCAACTGCAATTTTTGGAAGCTGGCAACTTGCAGATTTCTGGTTGACACCTTCTTATCCTTCTTCGACTACATAGTAGAGGTATAAGGATTGCTTGTTTCCTCTTTAGCAATGGTAGTGAACTTTTGGTGGCACGAATTGAAGTCATCCCTGCGGGGGGCTCAACTGGCCCTCTTTTTCTGAAAAGAACTCCAAATTCACCGCGCAGGCCAGTGTTTTGTGAGATGGTACTCTGTACATATTTTCTTTCATTTATGCTGTCAAAACGCTCAACACCTGAATTTTGACGCCGTTGCTTTGGGGGGTCTCGGCAGCTTTTTGCTCCAGTGATGCGCAACGGCTCATCCGAACATCTTTCCGTACATCGTCTGCCCTGCTCTGCAGCTTTCCGTTCCGATTCATTTGCGCATATCACCATTGGAATTGCTCCTGTCCTCGCCCTCCTGGTTGCTCGTAGTTGTCCTGCTGTTGTCCTCTGGCCGCGCTGGCCAACGCTGTGTCCTCTCTTGTCCTCCTGGTGGTCGTAGTTGTCTTGCTGTTGTCCTCTGGCCGCGCTGGCCAACGCTGTGTCCTCTCTTGTCCTCCTGGTGGTCGTAGTTGTCTTGCTGTTGTCCTGCCTGTGTCCCCCTCTTGTCCTTCTTCTCTTGTCCTCCTCGTGTCCCTCTCTCGTCGTCCTCTTGTCCTTCCAGTGCTTGCAGTTGTCCTGCTGTTGTCTTCTGGCCGCGCCGCCTTGTCCGGGTCTGTGTCTGCTTGGCCGGGCCTTGTTCGGGTCTGTCTGTCCTGCTTGTCCACGTTTTCGGCCCTTTTACCACAGCCTTGCTTGGCCTTGTCCGCTGCTTGGCCACGCCGCTTTTTCTTTATCCACCGCCTTGTCCAGGTATGTTTTCGCGTGGCTATGAATGCAACAGTGATGCAGTGTTTCAAATTTGATATCAACCTCGGATGTTCTCATTACATATCTCCCTTCGTTTTTAACATGGGACCCAGGCATCAGGAACTGTTGTTTTCAATCATTGATTTTACACGTGCCATTCCTTAAACAGCTGGAGGCTATAGGTATATAATTGCAGACGCTCCTGCCAACGGTCGAATTCAAGGAGTTGACACTTAAAAACAATGCTGACACTGTTTGGGGTCTATGCTGGCATAATTCGATATATACATGTGAGAGTTGAAAAAAGGGTCGTACGCTTGCCAGAAGTATGTCAAACTCAATACTACTTAGTTACTTTTGGGCCCGCACAGTCCTTTAGTAGTCCCTTTCTCCGTTCTCCAGGTAGCCGAGCCTCAGCCCATCGTGAGCTTGCCCGGGGTTTGCACGAACTTTTGAGTCCGGGACAGAGCATGGGCCATGCAAGCAGCTTAAAGGCTTTGCCACTTGAGGTCTCGCAAGCCGAGCTCGCAGCGACCTTGGAACCACTCATGGAGTCCTTCCTCCATGCCCATGAAAAGCACAATGCCTTCACTATGCTTCACCTGAAGGTCAGTGTCCATGCTGATTACATGTGTTTGGAATTCTCAAACACAGCTAAGCACATTTCCAAGTTGCACAGATGAACTGCTTGTTTGTGGACATACGATAAGCCAGTGGCAGGGTCCTTCTATGATGCTGGTGTCACAGTGTTGCAGGTGATGCACATGTACATACACGTGCAAGCCATTTGGTGGTTTCTAATTTGGTGACGTGCTGTTGGTGCCGTTGCTGACTTACGCCTCGGCGCGGTGTGTCTTGAACAATGCTGAACCTGGTGGCAAGATCAAATATAACTTGCTTGTAGGGTGTTTCTACAGCATGCATGAAAGCACTTGGACCACAAGACAAAACCCGACACGCAACACCCATGTTTGGTGACCATTGGCTTGGTCCAAGAAGATCCCACCAGGCCCTTGACCAGACTGACTACGCTGTGAACTTGGCCCACAACTTCTCTCAGTGTGCAGGACGGACGGTGTTTTGTGTTTTGACTGATTCAGCAGAAGAACGTTGCCGAAGAGATCTTGGGTTCGATCCAACGACGATAGGTTTCAATCTGCGGGCACATCCATGTTTGAGCTTGAATAGACAACATGGAAATGCAGTCTGCAGTCACATACACATGAGTCATTCATTTTGCCTAAAGCGGAACCTCACCAGAACTTGTTGAAGGGTTTGGATCGCTTGGTGCCCACAGCGTGACAATCGCTTGGTGCTGCAGCATTCAGGGTTTTCAGATGTTTCTCCACACGCAGTGTGCGAAACTGCATTTTTGGTGCAATAACACCTTAGAGGAGGGATGTTTCTTTGCATTATGCATTGGAGGGGTATTTTTTTTTGATGTTTTTTGTTTTATTTTTGGACTTATTTTAGCTTTTCGTGGCTTCTGGCTTCTGTGGCTTTTGGCTTTCGTGGCTTCTGTGGCTTTTGTAGCTTTTGGCTTTGGTGGCTTTCGTTGCTTCCGTGGCTTTTGGCTTTCGTGGCTTCTGTGGCTTTTGCGAGCTGCTCACCTTTGGATCTGGTGTCCTGCTGGGGGGGGCGCCGCCCCCCCCCCCCAACCCCCCCGGCGCAACGAAATCTGCACTTCATCTCCCACACCCGCGCCTGCCACGAAATCAATATTTTAAGGTGAACTCCCCGGTGCAAAAATTTACAACCAAGCAAATATGCCTCCTGTGCTAGTTCTCTTTCTCTTTACTGTTTCTCTGGTCTATCTATCTATCTATCTATCTACCTACCTACCTACCTACCTACCTCTCTATCTTTCTTTCTTTCTTTCATGCATTCTTTCTTTCTTTCTTAATGTATCTATCGATCCATTTATCTGTCTATCTTTCTATCTGTCTATCTAGCTATCTAGCACCTGCCACAAAATCTACACTTCAAGGTCCACAAAGTACTGTGCCTGCCACGAACTCTGCACTCCAAGGCCAAAGTCCTGCACCTGCCACGAAATCTGCACTTCAACATCAACAAAGTACTGCACCTGCCACGAAAACTGCACTTCAACATCCACAAAGTCCTGCACCTGCCACGAAACACGACAAAAAATTAAAGAAACGAAAAAAAATCAAAAAATATATCCGCAGCCTTATGCATTTGCTTCACTTGTGCTTTGGGATAGGCTTTCTGCGAGTTTGACGTGACGTGAATGGAGTGGCCTTCGCTCTTGTGGGAATGAGGTGATGCGCGTTCTGGTGTGTTTGAGAGGCTGCTGGTGCTTGGCTGCTGTGGTTCTGGGAGCCGACTTGAACTATTTTGGGCTGGGTTTGCTGGGTGTACGGAAAGTAAGGCAGAGATTGGATATGGAACATTTCTCAGACGTTTTTTGTCACCAAGGGGTTCATTCATCTACGCAGATGAAACCGATGCCGATTTCTTCCCGCGCTAATCTTTTCATAGCGAGGGGTCCCCAAAAACTAAATCTCTTCACGAGGAGGGGTCCCAAAGACTAAACCTCTTCATGTCCTCATGAGGAGGGAGTCCCAAGACAAGTGTGGCAAGCCATTTGAAAAGAAGCATGGAGTGCTCATGATCGGAATGGAAGCTATGTGCCATAGGTGGCACGACATGATGGGATAGTTGATTGGGAACACTTGGAGGCCATGGAGCATGAGGTGGGATACCATGACCTGCCATATTGAGAGTGCTGTGGGGCACCATGTCAGAAGGATGGCGAGCATGTGGAGGATGAGGGGAATGCGGAGAATGAGATGAGCTGGATGAAGCTGAGGGGATCGAGAGAAACAGAACATGAAGGGAAGGACCTATGAGGTTGAAGATTCCAGAAAGGGGAAGGAGAGGGAAGGAAGGTGGAAGAACTTGGATGAGTCTGTTTGAAAAGGCAACAGGGGCCTGTGGGGAAGTTGCTTTTCCCCCCGCGTGGGCGACTATGTAAATGGAATGTGAGGGGTAACGACAAGAGGGTTTATGCCCGCTTTTGGGAGCTTGAAACATCATTTCTTGGATAGGTGTTTATACAACCAGGTGAAGAGCAGTGAGGTTCTTATCATGAGATGGGTCCAGGAACCACCGAGATGCGTCGGAGGTGTTGGAGAAACAGAGCTGGGTGAGGAGGAGGCTGCAACATGGGTGATCAGCAACAAGACTTCACCTGGACAGTTGCTGCGGCGCGTATCCACCACTGCGGCCAGTGTCCTATCCAATGAATTTCACTGAATGGGCAAACTGCCAAAGGCATGAGCCAACAATGGACAAGCAGGAAAAACAGACTTAATCGAAGAAAGGATGTTCATTGATTGGCAGAAGGTGACGTTAAAGTTACTCAAAAAGAATTGGTCCCGAGAAAGGTTGACCAAACTAATTTGCGGGGCTATTGCGCCAATCTTTTCAGGCGGCCAACAAGCTTATTGAACGGCCTTTAGTTAGTGTTCTGAAACGAGGCAGGCCAAGTTAATGGGTGGGTATCCTTAATCGAGAGATTACGTTAGTCTAAAAGCGGGAAGTTGCATCTTTGAATCAATGCTTTCAATTCCTAGTCTTATGATGTACGCTAAAGCTAGTTCTGATGACACAGCAAAACACAAAAAATGCATAAACAATGCAAACATAATGCAAAACCGATCCCGAAAAAAATGCACAGAAAACGCAAAAACAAGTCACCAAAGGATGCCTTGGAATGCAAAAAAACGCAAAAAATGCAAAAAAAACATTTGTCCACTAAACCAATGCAAAAAAGGCACAAAAAATGCAAAAAAGCATGCACACAAAAGGCACAAAAAATGCAAAAACAATGCACAAAAAATGCAAAAAATGCAATCAAAAAACAAAACGAATGCGATCAAAAACGTTCTGGTCTTTGCCTTTGCATTTTTTTGCTTTGTATTTGTTTTTTTTGTTTGTTTTTTGGCATTTTTTGTGCGTTTCCTTGAGAAAACGCAAAACAATCGCAAAAAAACACAAAAAACGCACAAAAAATGCAAAAAAAATCGCACAAACAATGCAAAAAAATTGCAAAAAGATCGCACAACAAAGGTGGTGTGTGAAATTTGGTTGTGCATGTGTTTTTTTTGCATTGTTTTTGTTTTTTTTGAACTGCTGTTCTGCTTCTTTTTTGTTTTTTTTCTGGCTTCCTTTTGCATGTTTTTGCTTTTTGATATGCACTCTTTTTGACCAGCTGCCTTTTTTTGCTTTTTTTATGCATTTCTTTTGCATTTCCTGGTCATCCTTTGTGAGTGTGGTTTTGTTTTTTTTTGTTTTTTTTATGAATCCTTGAGATTTCAGAGTTAGGCTGTAAGGTACATCATAATCCTAGTCATTCAGTTTGGGGAGAGCAGGGAAAGTCACCTCAACATGCCTTTGCCACTGATTCCCCTGGAAAACAGTGGAAACACAGTTTTCCAGCAAATGTGTGAGCAACGCATACCAAAACAACACAAATCCATGGGGAGAGTGTCTTCTCAGGCTTACATTCAATATTGGATTTTTGATTTCGCGGGCGTTGCCACGCTCTTCTGAATGTGATCGTGCAATTCTTCATTATCTCGTCACGCAGACTTCACCTCACTGTTCCTGTTGTTGTCCGGTGCTGTTGCACTGTTGCAGTTTGCAACATGGTTGAGCTTTTCGAGTGAAATCGCACAAACGCAGACTCTGGTCATTGCATGTCATTGCTGGGATTGACACAATGTGATAGACAGCCGATCAAATCTTGCAAAGCCAGGTGATCCACATAGGGTGGCCCGGAATCTTTTTTCGATTTGATTCATTGTATCTTTATCCTGCGCTGGTTGTTTGCAGTTTGCAGGCCAAATGATCTAAACCTGCACCATGCCGATCCGTCTTCCCGCTTCCCATCGCTAGGCGCCGACGCTGCCGCTTTGCGCGAGGTGTGGCAACGTGCCATGCGCGCAGAGGAACGGACCAGCGAGGCCTTGTTGGAAGCCTGGTCGGCCACGCTCGCCGCATCCGAACGCTTGGAGGTGGCCGCGAAGGAGTGCGACCGGGACAGCCTTGTTAGGCAGTTTTGCGATATAATTTTGTTTCAGGGAGCTTTGGGACGCCCAAGAACATGGCCAGACATTTGTTGGTGCGTGGTGCAGGTTTGGTTCATTTTAGTAGATGCCAGAAAACCGATAAAACTACTGGTAGGACTTTTGGATTTGGAATAGACTTACAATGGTCGGAACATGTGCACCGAACCCTGCCACAGAGATGTCCTTCCATCGCTCGCGGAGTTCCGCGAGGACGAAAGCCTCTTTCAGCGCTTCGCTGCGCTCGATTTTCGAAGCAAACGCCACAAGCCCCATGCTGGCGCTGATTGTACCAACCGCGCCGCGTTGGCGCAACAGCTCTACGGCCACGCCGTGGCCGCAGTAGTCCACGCCTTACAACCTTTGGTCATCCAGATCAATATCCTCAAGGTGCGGAAAGTTTGAGGTCTTCACGGATTTGCCTTTGTTGAGCAGCGGTGATGAGAGATTTGGTAAGTTGGTAAGAGAAGCATGCAGGCTTTGTGAAGAAGGTTGGATTGATGTTTTTGTTGCAAATGGTTCCAAATCGGGACGATACGCGTGACATGAAAGCTTCTGCAGTGAATTTGTTGCACAGGTCGTGGCAACCTACCAGGACACGCCTTGCTTCAGCTTTGCCTGATGACATTGGTTTTCGTTGGTCTAGACTGGATTGCCTTCCAAACCTTCCCCTAGTTCGCACCCGTTCGGTTGTGGCCTTCAAACCCTGGCCGTGTGGCCAAAGCCTTCTCACAGTGCAGGAGCAGCAGCTCCAGCATCGGAAGTTGGAATATATTTCGTTGGACACTCCCAGCGTGCAATCTGAGCTGCAAGCATTTGTGGCCGCCATTTCTGATCCTTCCAGCGGCATAGGCAGATCTGTGACGGAAAGGAAACCAGAGACATGCATGGGTGGGGGGTGTATTGTTGAATTCAATCTTTGCCCCACTGGGCCGAAGATTGCTTTAGCAATCACCAGTCAAAGGTAATTGGCCTTTAACCTTTTCACGAAGCGCCTCCAAACATGGAAAGCACACAGGGACACCTGCAGCGCAGAAGTATTTGCCATTTTAAGATTTCTTGCAGGTTGGGATCTTGGGCAGCGCGCTTTGGAATTTCACGATTGTCCTGGTGTAGAGTTCTTCATGGAGGACTTCTCGCTCCAAAGAGAGCCAGTGAAGGCGTTTTTGTTGCTCTGAACCTTCAAGGTGAAGAGTTTGGATCTTTTGCCTAGTCGGGCCAGAAGTGCTCACAGAAATGTTGCTTAGCTTAATGCTCAGGAGCAGGTTTTAAAAGTATGAATATGATGCTTTACCACGTCCGCAGTAAAGGGTTTTGCCACACTGGGTTGAAGTGTGCAGTCCTGCGGTCGGACATGGCCAGCAGGTTCCCCATGGTTCCACGGCCTGGCCGAGCTTCGTAAAGCCACAAAACGTCTCAAAATGTAAACTTGGACAGAATTCGACTGGACATTGGACATTCACTTTCTTCTTTTGCGCGACAAACAGTCCTTGGTCGGCCGCAGACGCAATCGAGGCATCCCCATTTGCTTTGGCGCCTTGAGCTGGCGTGTCCACGGCCATTGTCCGATGGCAGAGTCTATCCCTTACAGTGTGGTCACTCGGTGTTGCAGGTCTACAGCTGTTTGTGAGTACCAGTACTTCTTGTGCGCCACACAACTACAGTCCAGATTATTGCTTCCCGCCTACGCGAGCTTTTAACTCATAGCCACAGCGGCTCTGCACCAAGTGTGCACAGGAACACTCAAAAAGTTCGGCTTTTCAAGGGCAGTTGAGAACGCACCGGACACCTCGGAAGACACGGTGCTTTGCCCGCAATGTACAGTAACCCTATCTCATATCTCCAGATAATCTTATTCCGGAACGCTTCCCAGGGCTCCCCCCTGCGTCGCAGAATTCTCTTGCGTTACCTTACACTATCCACTTCCTGGTTGGGGGAAGTTAACCCCCATTCCCTTTCGAGGAACGAAGCGAGGCTTGCGTACGCGGAACATCCCTCTCTCTTAGGATCGACAAACCCATGTCCAATTGCTGTTCCCACTTCAGCCTTCAAAGTTCTCTTCTGAATATTGCTACCGTCACCAAGATCTGCGCCAGAGGCTGATTCGCTCAGGCTCACCAAAAGCTGCATTACAACCCCTACGCCCTCCTCTACACTGAAGCTTATTCATGTCAGTGGGTGGGCATCGGTCGCCCGCTTGAGTGCTATTTATTTTCGGGCTAGTCCATTCAGCAGGTAAGTTGTTGCGCACTCCTTAGCGGATTTCGACTTCCATGACCACCGTCCTGCTGTCAAAATGAACCAACACCCTTTGTGGTATCTGATGAGCGTGCAGTAAGCACCTTAGCCCAACGTTAGGTTCATCCCCCATCGTCAGTTCTGCTCACCAAAAACGGCCCACTATGGCCCACTTAGAGTTGTCATATTTATCCCAGAAATCCAACGAAGCAGCCACCTTGGATCTTCTTAAGGATTGAGAGTCGGTCGAAGCGTCGAAGAGAGCACGCCCCCGGATTCCTCTAACCATTCGCTTCAGTATCATGTGTGCTTGGCATGTTTGGTACTGATTTGCTCAAGCACGTCTTCAGAGGTGCACGGGAGAAGCGGCTTGAAGTTCTCAGCCTGAGTTCAAGCCTCGCAAACACACCATTTGGTGCTCTCCAGTTTTTCATTCTTAGTCTCTCCAGTTTTTCATTTTTAGTTATTTCTGTGTCCCAAGATGAGCTACCGTAAGTTGTGAACAGCACTCGTTTTACGTAGTCGATCGAAGCCAAAGGAATCTTAGCAGGCTTTGACGTTTTGAGCCTGCGCCTCCTGCCATGGTCGACTTGGCATCTTTAAACACTGATTTCTGGCTGCATACAAGGGATCAGCGTCAGAGAACCATTGGACAGTACAGGAGGTAGTGGTGCCAGTGCCGTAAAGATAGCAACAGATGTGCTATTTTATGGTTTTCCAAGACATGCGCAGTGCATTTCACGTCTAAGTTTGTAAGGATCTGAAGCGCACTAGCACTTGCTAGCACTTGTTGATTGCAGCCCGCTAAGGAACTGAAGGCTGCCAAAGAAAAATGGGAGGAGCTGAAACTGGGCAAGGCGCAGTGAGGTTGCAGGGCTCGCAGGGCTCAGTATTCAAGGCACCATCAATTTTTCAAGAAGAAACAGTTCTGAGTTGTCGGACACACCCCCCTATAGACTTTTCATGCCGTGAAGGGAGTCCATGTTGTTGCCTGCAAGACTGAGGAGGACCTTCAAATTCCTTTCAATGAATTTAGGTACTATACTACTGAGTGCTTGTGGGATCCGGCTTTGGTAGCTTACGAATTCGCAGAGCACTACGCAGCGAGTCTGCCAAGCTGGATATGTTTTTTTTTCTCAAATGCTTCCATCCAAGCCAATGCGTAGCCAAGCTGCCTACTTCCGTTGCTAAGCCCATGTCTTTGACCTCAGTTTGGTTGTAAGGGATCGATTGGGAGGCCAAGAAAGAGGCGGAGACGTTCCCCTTCCCCGTGTGGGCGATGCTGGCGACGCCACTTGGCGCTCTCGACGTTCACAAGAAATGACGGTGTTGAGGTGGTCGGGTATGTCACCGACAGAGACTAGTAGCTTCTTGTTACTACTAGTAAGGCACCTGTTACTACTAGCGTGGCACTTGTTTCTACTAGCTTCTTGTTGATACTAGTAAGGCACCTGTTACTACTAGCGTGGCACTTGTTTCTACTAGCTTCTTGTTACTACTAGTAAGGCACCTGTTACTACTAGCGTGGCACTTGTT
>CAXAMN010005025.1:0-36997 GCA_963970005.1 Durusdinium trenchii | reverse complement strand
TGCACTTGTTCCTAGTAGCTTCTTGTTACTACTAGTAAGGCACCTGTTACTACTAGCGTGGCACTTGTTACTACTAGCTTCTTGTTACTACATGTTACTACTAGTAAGGCACTTGTTCCTAGTAGCTTTGTATTTTATACGACAAAAGACATATGACAAAAGACATGCCACTGACGAACATGATACTGCATATACAAAAGAGAGCAACATGACAGAGGCTGGTACCAACATCTAGGTGAAGCAGTATGCACAAACAAAAGGCCATCTGATGCGTGGCATCCAATTTCCAATTTTGTAAGTGTGATACTGCTGAGAAAGGTACCGGAAGTGGCACCGTTTCCAGCGATGTGCTTGTTGGCATGCTCGACAAATTATGAGAACAGTCATCATAGTTGAGATTTGGACCAGCAAGCGCTTGTTCTGATCATTGGTACTACATCATGAATCATGAGGTTTGCCACGAATCATAGTTAGGGACACCTGCTCAGATTTGAGCCCAACCCACTTGGATTAAACTGTTTGTGTCTGTCTTTCTTTAAGGTGGAAGAAGTGGGTCGGGAGGAAAACCTTAATGTTGTTTCGCTCATATGCTTTGGAGATATTTGGAGATATCAGTTTTCGGTGTGGAACTGGTATATAGTTTGTTTGATATACTCTATGCTTTGGTCCTGAAAACACGTTTCCACTAGTTTTTTTTTTTACATGCTTAGTGGGAACAACGGAACATCGGAATATCTTATTCACTCCCACAAGTTGTGGAGATGAGGCAGCAACCTCCGACGGCCAAAGCCTTTGCTTCTTGGAGAGCAGGGAGCAGGGTTTTGATAATTCATTCATAGGCTCACCGTCACCTCTCAAAAACACGACAGAAGGCAAAAGTTGAAGGAGACCTGATGCCATCTTTGATCATGGAGGGATGAACATATGGACACCAGCCACATTTGCCATGAGCCAATGGATCTTTCTCCCTGAGCATCGCCCGGGCATCGCCATGAATCTATCGCCATGGATCGTCCCTATCAGGATGTCTACGAGATCCCTGTGAAGTTGATCATCAACTCAAAAGAGGGACAGATGAGTGTGGAGGCGCCGTTTTCCGTGTTTTTCCGCGCCGTTCCATGTGCAGAGACTTTGCCGTTCCGCGCGGTCGAGGTGGTTTTGGGGCGGGTTTTGTTTTCTATTTGTCCGTTCTGGTCAAGCGAAGATGGGTCCTCAGGCACTGGCGTGTATTGACCTGCCACATTGTAGTCCTTCACCACTGCACTTCATGATGAGCGAAAAAATCGAGTACAAAACGGCTCTTTTCGTTGAGATAAATTGGATCCAACTCTTTTCTGCATGCAAACGCGGCAACACCTCCATTCAAATTGCGCTCAAGCCGGGAACGAGGTCCCCAGCCCTGAGCTGCCAGCGCAGTTGCAATCAAAGATGCTCGGCCAAAGGGGCGCGTTCTACAGGTGTCCCAAAAAACATGTTTGGATCAGAGAAGGACGAAGTAGACCAAGTAGACTTGCTTTGGAGGACACTGGCTTGATTTCCAAAGGACCTGCCGAAAAGAAGTTCCTTCTGGATCTCTTCAGCAGCTTCTCCTTTCCGACGATGTTTGTAGCGGCCGGGAAGGGAATACGTTTGTTTCTTTGCTTGGACTTCGGAAGCTCCAATCCTAAGGATCGCCGAAGCAGTTGTGAGCCCAGATGCTGTTCTCAGACAGGAAAAAAAGGTTTCCCAATTTGAACAAGGAGCTTGCTTTTGTTTGTCAGACTTGATGTGAAGTGTGATGAGATGGGACAAACTTCCAGCCAACTGTTAATAATGCCAATAGTGCAATCTTGAACAGCTGGCACTATCAGCATTTATAATAAGTTTTTTGGTTTTGGGTCTTATCAAGTTCAAGGCACTGCACCACTTGCACCATAGGTGTTGGCGACCTGGAAGAAACAGCTCAATAAGAAAGCAGCGCAAGGGCTTCCCAGATTTGGAGGTTCAAGGTGGGTTTGGATTTAGGAGTAAGATGGTCAACATACTGACTGAAGACCTGATCATTTGTGGTTTGGGCTTCATAAAGAGATTGATTAACCTCGTGTCCATGGACTCGCATGCTAAATTGGCCGAGCCGACATGGTCATTAACCTGCAGTTATGTCAGTCTCGGACTGACTGTCAACCTGGCCTTTCATGGAGTCCACCTCCTGTTTGTAGAGGAACATGGTTTTCCAAGAAGCCCCGTTCGTAGCGTCCGATCGCTCCGTTCGTAGCGATGCCCTTTGTTACTAGTAGCTTCTTGCTCCTGGTAGTAAGGCCGGGGGCCCCGTTCGTAGCGTCCTTGCTACTAGGTCCATCATTTTCCACTTCCATGTAAGTTCCAGGTAGTGCACACCCCGTCGGATCTACTCATTGGTAGTGCACATCACCCAGCCCGATCGACCGGCTGTGCTGGCTTCAGGCCGTGGGGAATTGCCGCCACCTTTGAATGGGCCACTTGAATGGGCGTTTTTTTTCATGGGCCAACCAGGATGGCTAACACACAGCTGTTCCAGCTGGCTGAAAAAGACTTCCACGATTTCCACCACAGTCCTGCAGTTTCCACATGAGACTTTCTAAGTGTTTCCCAAAAAGGGGTGGAGATGTCAAGACGAGTCTCTCGGCAGGAGATGATTTTACTGACTGACTGCGACCGGTTACGGGACTGAGGAAATGGAACCCTCAATAGAGATTCGTTTGGATCCAGCCACCCTCATTCTAGCACCAGCGCAAGTGAGTTGAAGTAAACCTGCTCCAACTTGCAACCAGCTCCATCGATGAAAACTGCTCCGAAATGAAAACTGGTTTTGGACGAGATCCACTCATCGGGATGTGGCGAGATCCACTCTGATGGATCAGGGTGATGGATCAGGGCTAATGAGGGTTCTATGAACATCTCACCCTTGTCCTCCGGGTGACTGAGGAGGTAGGGTGCTCTTGAAAAACGGTTGAAGCCATGGTTGTCGGGTCATTC
Source organism: Durusdinium trenchii (assembly GCA_963970005.1). Taxonomy (NCBI): domain Eukaryota; class Dinophyceae; order Suessiales; family Symbiodiniaceae; genus Durusdinium; species Durusdinium trenchii. The sequence continues at coordinate 34,003 of CAXAMN010005025.1, read as the reverse complement.
CTCATCTCCAAGAGCAAAGCCATCGGGCCCTGCCATGTTGAGGTTGCAAGTAACTTTGCGAAGCTTTTGATGCTGGACGCAGAGTGCCTGCACCCTTACGCTCGGAACTCAGTTGGGCCGGCAACGAAAGAATTGGGCTCACGATCTGTGGGCTCGCACAGTCGTGCTAAGCAATGTTGTACATCAATCTATCGTCATCCATTCCATAGCCCCTTTGGATGATTTGGAAGATGTCTTTGGGGAGGAACAATGGGGTGGCTACATTGTCAACAAGTGCTATGAACCACCTTTCGTCAAGGGGGTGAGCGCTTTTTTTGTGGGACCTGTGTGAGACTGACTGATGACAGTTATATATATATATATAGATTGAGAAGAGTGAGCCTATTGCATGACCCAACACACTGGAGTTTGGCACCAAGGCTGACTTTGCACATAGACACAAACTGGTATTTTGACTAATTCGCAAGCATGTTTTGGCTGTACAGGGAACCAACTTCACCAGAACAAAAGACGTTCGCAACGTCAACCGTCAAACGTCAACCTTTGTGGCGAGCTTGTTTTGAAGCGCCTGCACCTAGGAGGGATGTGATGAGAATGACTGCACCATGAGGAGGCACAGGATACCGGGTATTGCAAGGTACCGAGCTTGCGGTGGTACCGGGGTTACCGAGGTAGGTAGCTTGGTCTCCGCTCGGTTTTTTCTCCAAAACGACACCTCCGCAGTGAATGCTCAGAGCATGAATCTGAACATGACTTTTCCCTAAAGCATCCTGATGAGCCAACCCTTGCTTCTTGGACCTTCTTGAAAAAGAAAGTGGGATTGCTTCAAACCGTGACATTTTGTATCGGTTTGGTTTGCACCCTTGTTGTTTGAGCGCTCTGCCATTCCCAACTGCTCAAATGACCCTTTGCCCAATTTAACTTGAGCAAATTTGCATGTGTGTTATCCAATCACTGCCTGCCTGAGTTCCTGATGAGGTATGCGATTGGCCCTCCAGCAGTACAAGCAGCGGAAGAGGAGGACGACGAAGATAGCCACCCGGCCTTCCAGCGGTACTCCAAAAAGTTTTTTCCAGCAGAAAGCTGGTCTAGAGGAAGAACCTGAAGGAATGTGAACTCCTTTTATTTGATGTGTTCCTTGCTACATTTTGCTGCCAGTTTGAACCGCGTGGTGAACAATGGGTAGCTTCATGCGACGACGTGATGATGTGATTTGAAGTCAAGAAAACACACCGGATCAAGCAGGCTGGAACTTTTGTTGACCCTAATAGATCTTAGTTTTAACGTTTAGTTTTGAACAACCAGACTTCCAAAAGCCTTTGACAGCTTAGAATGTTTTGTTCAGGTGAGGAGGAAGAGGCCTCTGAAGAAGAGGATGATGCCGAAGCAATAGTCACTTGGCTGGTTACCTGGTTGGTTGCAAAGAAAGATGATCTTCGATCTTCTGTGGCAGGATTTTGAGTCCAAGATAGTCTGATAGCATCTTAGCCTGATAGCCTTGTTCTTCCTTTTCCGCCTGCAAGAAGGGGGGGAGGCCTGGGAGGGCAATTCAGAACCTTCGCCAAACCTTCGCCATCAAGTGGAAGTCAAGGCTTTGCACCCTCACTTTGGGTTTCGACTCGGGTTTTCTCAGAGGCCACTGCCATGGCTGGCCACTTTGGCTCTGTTTGTTTAGGCTGAGGACACAGTTCAACGATCATACAGTCATACATTTCAAGAAGATCTAGCTCTTGATGCTGATGTGAGGCACCACTGAAATATTTGACATGTATCGGATAACCTCAAGTCCCCATTCTCCACAAAGCAGTCGCCATGGATGTGAGCGATGAGTATGCGCTTTGGCAGAGTCTAGGCTGGGCCTGGTAAGATGGAATGCGGAAAAGGCTCCTACAAGTATTCCGAAAGACATCCAAAGACTAGGATTCGCGGGCACGGCCAAGACGAAAGACATCAATCCATCATCTATGCAAACAAGAAGACCTCCGTGCAGCTGCTTCAGGGAAAGGGGGCATCACTTGGAATTCACGATTCAAGTCGCTGGGTGTGGCATCCCACCGCTTCTGGACCTCGGGACAGGTCATTGGTCGGTGTACGCGGAGTGGTTTGTTGCCTTGCTCTTGGCTGCAGCCGCCACTTGGACGTGGGTGGAGGGCCCTGTACAAAAAGTGAGTTTGGTTTGTTTTGGTTTGTTGCCTCGGGCTGTGATTTCGGATATATGATAAAGACTAGGCCAGCAGGTTTGCAGGTTCCGAAGACAGGTCGGTAGATGGAAGTCCTAGAAGTACTGTATCTAGTGTCCTTGCTCCTAGTAGTAAGGCCAGGAGCCCCTAGTAGCGTCCTTGCTCCTAGTAGCGATGCCAGGAGCCCCTAGTAGCGTCCTTGCTCCTGTCATTTGTAAAAGTCAGAACTTTTCCAGACTCAACTCCCCTGGAGCCACTCTGACTCTGATTGCCAGGCAGGACACCAGAGATATCCGATATGGTCAACCTAAACAAATTCGCGGCCTCGGTCCCGCGTTGCCCTCGCGGCCCGGTTTTAGGTGGCGAGTGCGTGGCGTGGTGCTTGGCTGGTGCTCGACGCGACTCTGTGGCCGCAGAGGTGCCACGGAGGGTGAAGTGCACCGGGCAGAAGGGACGAAAGGAAGGAAGAAGCATCAAGAAGCAAGATGAAGCCAGAATTTGGGGAGACTGAATCCAGGGAACTCAGATGTGCTCAGGGTATTTGAGGGTAACAATTCATGATTCTGTTGGTAAGTATCCGCAATTTTTTGCGCGATCATTGTGTATTCCTGATGCTTCGCGTCGACCGCCGCCCACACCTTCTTTTTTTTTCGGTTGTCTGGGGAAAGACTGCTGGAGTGGACAGGGGAGGTCGGGAGTGGTGTCCAAAGAGATGGCTTGTTTGCCGCAGCGTCTATGGCCATGTTGCGGCTGATAAAGCCAATTCAGGCTCCAAGTTCGACCGTTTTGTGGCCTTGCCCCCGTTGGTTAGTCCACATTACATCATGTCAAGGCTAGCTTGATCGTTTGGTGACCCTGTGTTGAGGCTACTTTGGTTTTTTTTGCAATAATGTACCTCCAATAATGCTGGTTATGCGTTGCTGGTCAGGAGGGTTTTTCAGCATCGTGGGTGTCCGTTTTTTGGCTTGTTTGGGTTCTTGCAGAAATAGTCCAAAAATCTACCTCCAAAACGCTCTCCACCATGGCCCTCGAGGCGTAACACGTTTTTCCCGAAACAAAGAAGGGCCCCCCCCCTAGGAGAGCTATGAACTGATTACGATGTGATGATTGACTGACGATGACTCCAGCTTGACCCGCCCCTAACACGCCCTGCACCGCAAGCGGTGTGGGCGGACTTTATCTATGTTTATCTACATGGTCGTCGATGATCAGTTCAATGGGGCTCCCCTTATGCGCGAGAATCCACTGTCACATTGAGGCCCCCCTTGCACCCTCGTGCATGCCTCGCTACTTTGACAGCTCGGCCCGGCTCCGCGCCGGAAGAAAACCATCCCCTCCGCCCTGGCGCGCGGGCGGATCTTGACGCCATGGCCAGCATTTTCGATGCCGCCGCGTCGGGCGACATTGGTGCCATGAACGGCTTTATGGATGCCGACGACTTCGAGGTCGATGCCAAGGATGCGCTGGGGAACACGGCGCTGCACTGCGCCGCGAAGAACGGCGAAGCGGCTGCCGGTGGACTGCTGGTGGAGTGCAGTGCTGATGTGAACCTGGTGACTCGGCTCAGACGAGTGAAGACGTTGGGGGGTTCCCATCATGATGAGCCAGATGAACCAGTCCAGGGAATTCTAGATGTCGAGTGTCTGGCTCTTTCATGTTCGAAATTTATTCTTTCATATGTTTTTCTTCCAACTTTTCTTCTTTGCAACTTTGCACTTCAGCCTCTTTCCTCGCCTTTTTAGGAGGATGCGCATGGGAATACTGCACTGATCTTGGCGGCCATCCACGACAAGCGGCTTGTGGCCTCTATGCTCCTGTGGGGTGGCGCCGAACGAGACCTGCAGAACAAGAGGGGCAACACCGCCTTGCACGAGGTCAGACCTGTTTTATTTGATTCTCCCGATAATTTATTTGAGGTCTCTGGAGTTTCTATGTTTTTAAGAAGAGCAGACGTGTTGAAATTATGTAGTAACACATATCACATATTTATATGTAATTCTCAGTCATGTTTGTTCTATCAAGTTGGGGGAAGGCCATGTACGGGTGAACCCAATCTTCAACACCAAGTCCCCCAACGCAATGCATCCAGCGCATCTTATTGACACTCCAACAACTTGCGACAAGGCGGCGATCAGTGGTGCAAAGGATGTGGTCTATCTCATCGTGGAGAATGGGGGTGAGAGATCTGTGAGGCCAAATCGAAAGTGATGTGCCAAGATGCTTCTTCGGTGACCAATATATCATCAGCATGGGTACTGTGTGAATTCTGGATGGGCCATGGGTACTGTAAGGTTTGTTTTGCCTGTACACGTGGAACCGGAACCTCGCTTGTTCACTGCTTGGAATAGATAGTTGTTTTTTGGCAGCCGGATGATCAAATTGGTCGGTCGAGACTTGCAACTGTTTCATGTCAAGATGGTTCACAGGCCTTCAGTGCATCTGGCTAGTCTTTGGCCTTGCGGCTCAGCTTGTTGCCTCAGAAATCTACTCACCCACCTCAGGAAACACTCCGAATTATAGACTGCCTGAAGCATTGAAACACATCAACACCTTTGTTTAAAGACCAAAGAGGGAGCCTTCAAACCAAGAACGAGCCTTCTGATATGCTTTTCTTCATCCAGTTTGCACCCTCCAAACTTGGAGGATCAAGAATGAAGATGGGAAGACGCCCTTAGATTTGGCCCATGAGAAGGGTGCCAGTGCTGAGCTCATCGAGCTGTTGGAAGGGGCTGAGAAGGAGATGCAAGTCTATGCAGCCAAGGCTGAGAAGGCTGAAAAGGAAAAGGCAGCTTCGAATGACATGATGAGCCCAGACTAGGTTGAGGTGAAGACAGCCGCGAGAGTCAGTGACAGCTAATGAATCCATACATCCTAAAACATGAAGGTTTTTACCAGGGCCAGGGCTTCTAAACTTCCAACAGCTGTGCACATAGGAACTCTCATCATCACCGTCCTCACCTGCCGTTTTCGGGCTCCTTTCAAAGGAAGGAATACAGCCCCTGCATACAGCCCCTGCCCAAACCGCCCAGTTCGGCTGCTGAAATAGACGTGGCCATTTTCGCGCAGAGAGCAGCAGACGGAGCATCAGAGACAGTGCAGAAAGGCCAGCAAAAAGGGGTGAAAGGCCGTGTGCCATCGGTCATGGCAGCAGGAAGTCTGTTTGATTGGCGCATCAGTCCGCAGATCCTGCAGCGGACGTTCGCACTCGTCGACCGGTCAACGCACTCGCAGCGGACATCCGCGGATGTCCGCGTCTCTGAGCGGCATTGACCAAGAGCGGTGAGTTCTTTGAACATCTCTGAACGTTTGGTCCAAAGCCCTTTGTCTTCCTTTGGGACCACTGGGAACGGAGTGGATGGGCGGTAACTTCTCCGAGCCCAGCCACAGTTGGGAAGGCAACTCGATGCTTTTTAGATATCTTGCCCCAAGGAAAGCAGCACATGTCAGAAGAGGTATCCTCACATACCCAATCCTCTTGCCTCAATGACGACTTCAATTTCCTTTTGCCTCTTGCATCATCTCTTCCAAACCCACCATCTCCACCATCTCCATCACAGACCCGCTGCCTCCGCAGCGCTGGGCCTCGGCTGGGGCGTGGTTCTCTTCGGGATCTTGGGCGACCCGACGGACGCCGTGTCGCCGTGTCACGCGGGAGCCGGGACTGGTGTTCTTGGCCGGGGAAGATCGAGGATCGATGGCCGTGCTGCGTGCTGCCGGGCAAATGTTTCATGGAATCACCCAGATGTTTCTTTTGTGGTGGTGGGGTTTTGTTGGTTGGAACTGTTGGGAGTTTTACTTCTTTTTGTTGGCCCATTGTTCTTGACCTTTGCTGCTAGGTGTGTTCTGCGACCACAGAAGAATAGAGCAGACACAAAGTAATAAATTGAACTGCATATCAACAACTAACAAAGACAACAAGACGGTAGGACAACACCAACGGCCAGCACCAATAAGGCTGGATCCGCTTGTGTGATCTTGTATGCATGTAAATTGTAAATGTACCTCAGGCCGTAGGATGTTGACTCTCAGCATTGAATGGATGGAATCACACACACACACTGGAGAACTGAACTTGGTACTGAATTCAAAGATTGTATAATGTTAGTTGATAGAACATGACATTCTATTATATCACATATTCTATTGTAATAGCAAAACGCATTAAACCAGAATGAGATATGAACCACCAAGGCTTCCTGCAGCCTTGCCTCGCTGCGGTGGCGAACCGTGTGCGCCACCGCCGGGTCTTGTGGCTGGTGGATGCGGCATACAGCGCCTTAAGCCTTAACTGGGCTGTGGATTTAGTAGCAAGTGCATTGCTACTACTGGAGTAGCTTCTAGCCACTAACAGCGATGCCCTTGTTACTAGTAGCTTAAGGACATGGATTCGGGTCTTTCTAGTAGCTGGTTATTGAACAGATGATGAACTATGCGATGCTTGAGGTCATACTGGCTTTCTGTATTCTGAATAAAGACGACACTTGAACATGTGTTTCTTGCTTTACAATTGGTCTTGGTGATGCTACTCCAAGGGCCAAACAGGTGTCCTGAACAAGGATCCGGATCCGAGCGGATCCGGTCGATCTTTGCGGATCCGGTCGATCGGTCAAGACCAGAAGACCTTGGCAACACGACTTGCGGTGTTATCAAGTGAAGAGCGCACCCCATACATCCCTTGAAACTCGGCTTCGGGTCAGGATACCTTGGTAACACGACAAGCGCAACGGACTTTCAGCGCACCCCTTGATACAATTGTGGTATCGGGTATGAAGGGGTTGAACAAAAAATGGATGATCCTAGAGTTGAACGCAGGCGGAATGAATTTGAGGTTTCAATCGTGCATCAATTGGACGTTTAATATGTCGTGGTTTGCCAATCTAACTTAATTAAGTATGGATGAGATACGACTTGTGCTTGTGCTTCCTTTTTCCCACACTTTCCACTTAGTTTAAGTTTAAATCTAATCTGAAAGGGAATTTTTGAATGTGGCGGGAGAAGTCAAGATTTATCGAAGTGTCTGTATGAAACGGTGGGCGTTGATTATTGTGATTCGAGTCGACTGTATATACTTGGTATTGCATCGCCAAGGTCATTTCCCTGGGCAGCGGAATGATTGGGCGGAATGGTATAATTCCACAGCAGATTCGTCTATTAAAACACAATCTTTCTGAGCTTTTCGCGCCTTGTTGTTTATAACATTCCTGTGAAGGCCTTAATATATTCGAGGATGACCTACCTGGCAGGTCAAGATACATGGACTGGTCGGGCTCCAGGATTTGACCCATCCCCAGGTCCCCATGTCAAGAAACGGAGGGACCCAGATGTGGAGTGGTTGCAAAGGGAAGGGACATCAGATGTCTCATAGATTGATGCAAGCTCATGAAGAAGTTGCCTCGGTTCGTCAAGGCACCGTCCACCATTTTGGGACAAGGACACTAAGGGCATTGACATCTCGGTGTAATTAGTTTGCAGACCAGTTCCATGTCGAGGTAATCGAAGTTGAATGACCAGCTTTCCTTATGACTCCAAACTTAGGTCAAAAGTCTTGCCCTCCATGGTTCGTAAAGGATGCTGACACGTCCATGGATTTGTTGTCAAGAATCGTATCATACACCAACTATTCAAATCATCCATTGGAATCATCCATGATGGTCTTTCGCCCTTTCACCCAGGCTATGCAGGCTTTTGGTGTTGCGTGCTGGTATGGCGTGGCGCATGGCAACTGTGGGATGCTGCGCTGGGGTTCTTTGGAGCTATAGACACCTCATGGTCCGCAAGTCCTGTGACCGCAGGTGAGCATAGTCCACTCACACCTCAACAACACCCAACCCCCTGCCAGGTAGTTTTGGAGCGTTTGTACCTGTTTGCCGGAGGTCTGGAAAATGGAACCCTATGTCCGACTGTTAATCTCATAAATATTCCGTGTTTGCTTTCACAAAAGAAGAGCAGAACAGAGCAGAACCAAACAATACAACACACACACACCATGCATTGATGATCACACTTGCAAAGTCGTGCTGGCCCAGAAACTTGGGCTGCTGGACTGCCCCCAGTTCCCTCCTTCCATATCCCTTTCCACCAGTTCCCGCAATTGCTCAGTGTTTTGATTGGAGTGTCAATCCCGAAGGCTAAGACTCACACCTTCCCCCCCGTTGGGACTAGCGGAGCGCAGCGACTGGATTCACTCGGCTGAAACTCGAACTGAACCGCAAGACAGACAGACAGACTTGGGTGTGTGTTTGAATAGGGAGACAACGAATTGGTTTTAGTCCAATTTTCCTTCTTCCAGAGGTTCTTTGGAAGGACTGCCTATTTTTTATACGCATCCACTTATATAACTTATGTACTATATACGACATCGACTCATGCAACTCTGTGCGGGCGTCCAGACAACTCCTCCTTGAGAATCGTTTCGGACGGTCGCCAGTCGCCAGCCGGTCCGGTTTTTTCATGCCCTTCGAGCTGTCAATTTGTTGCCCAGAAGACAAAGGGACATGTTCGTTTCCGAAACGAGTCTTCCAAATTTCCAGCGAGGCCTGTTCCACTTTCTTTGCTTTTCAGATCTTTTGAGAGGGTATAGGCCATACCACTGCGAATCCATGCCAGTTGAAACCTGATCCGGTCTAGGCTGTCAACCTAGAAGGTTGAACCAAGAGGAACATGGCGGTACATATGGAGTTTTTTTTGTATTACTATATTCATGAACAGAGTGTTACATCCTTAGATTAGATTGTCTTCGGTACATAATATGGGGGTACATATATTCTAAAATATTCTTAGACATCCTTTAAAACTTCCTTCCAAGATTGTATTGCGCCTTCTTGAAGTCTCCTCACCGACCAACTAAGGTTCCTTCCAGAGTCCCACGAAACGGGTCCTGCCAACATGCGGGGAGCATGGATGAGCCATTGGGTTCCTTGGACTGAAAAAAGAAAGCCAACACATTTCCGGTTGGGCTTTGGACGGGTGCTGCTTTCCAGTAAACCTTTGACGGATCTGCCGCGACGGTGAATCTTGGCTCCACAGAGGAAGCTGGGAGGCCAACTGCCTCCCAATGATTTCCTCACAAGTGGTGGGCCAGGCGTTATGCACATGAATCATGATGAAGAGACAGATGACCTCGAGAATACATTCGCTAGCGAACTTGTTCATGTTATTCTTCTTTTTTAGATCCAAGCCTCTATCCGATATATAGTTCGGCAATTGCAGCACATGTTTTTTTCCACAAGGACTGTGTCTTCTTTCTTTGTCTTCTGGTTTGGTAATTGATCAGCACGCTTTGGTGAAGATGCAAATGATGTGTATTGGCTGCCCTTGCAATGCTAGGGATGCAGCATGGCCCCAAACAAAAACTTGAAATTAGGAGTTCAAACTTTTGGTGACCAATCACTTTGCCCCTTCCTCGCGCGGCAAAAGCTGCCTTTGAGGTTGGTGTGTTCGTGGTCCTTTGTGCTGGGGGATTGAGAAGCCTCAATGCTCCGCCCATGCTGATTTTGTCCGCAGCTTGCCTGCAAGTCAGCAGGATTCTTTGGACTCGAACCTGCATTGTTTTTGTTAAAGCCTGTCAGACTTGGGGTTGATAGCAGTTTCAAGACTGAAGATCTGTTATTTCTTCCAACTTTGAGGCCTCCTAATCGCATTTTGGAGGACCAAATGGTGATGGCGCAAGCAACCAACGCAAATGATGGTAGGTGAATCTTTGCCGGTAGGCCATTCTCTTGAATCTTTCCGATGTGAAGCATCCTCGGATGACATGATCCACACTCCAACCACCAATCCATGGGTGAAATATGTGAAACTCACTCTTTGCGCAATAGACTAGAGCTGGCACAAGTCACCCATCTCCAGCTGCACCTCTTCGCTCGTCTTCTGAGGACACCCTGCCGCCCCTCTTTGGCGCGCGAGCGACCTGTGGCCTTCGCGGCTTCTCGCGGCCACTGGTACGCTGCCGCGAGCCGCCCCAGCTCATGCCTTGCCAGAAGTGGCATGAGGCCCTTGGAACACCATGTTGAGAGTTGAAAGCCAGACCAACCCCTCCAGCTTTGACCAACTTGTCCAGCTCAGCTAACCAAAATGCACTTCCAATCGATGAACCAAGTCCAGGTATAAGTCCGAGAACGAAGGCTACCTTTGGCGAAGACCTTTACTCTCATCATCCACTGTTGGCTGGAGACCCGTGCTATCTAAGACTCTTGGGGCTTTGCAAGTGCCTAAGACCTGAATGGCCAAAGGCTCCATGCTAACAGCGACATAGATGTGGAGCATGGCCCCAACAATGCTTTGCCTTCGTTGATGACTGGTGTAAGCCTGAACCATCCGAAAAGCTCAGCAGCCGCAGGTCGTGGGGCTTATGGAATTGAAACACGGCACCGCCGCATGGCACCGTCTGTCAGGTCGTGGGGCTACCCTTCCATTCTCAGGAGCCCAAGGGTTGTGAAGCGACGCCGGAGGCCAATGCCTCCCCAGTGGCAGGAGCCTTTGGAGATGTTCCGGGCATGTCTCCCTCCATCTCAAACTTATAAGGGCGGCCAGTCTCTGGGCCCGAAATGGTGAGGGCCTGAGAATGGAGGGTGTGGAGCAGGTCAGGGTAGAACAGAAGATGAAGATGGTTGATCTGGCTGGGACTTTTGTGAGGCATCATCAATGAGCCTATTGTAGGTTGTTCTTCAATTGAACGGACAGATGGCTCCTTTGCAAGATCAACATTTCATGATTGTTGGTTGAAGGAAAGTTCTTCGTTTGTCCTCTCATTTTGCATCGACCTGCCAGCAAGTTGCACTGTTCGGTTCGCCAGAAAGTCGCGTGCCGACATGCTGCCCAGCAGAGGGCCCCACTGAAGCCAATTTTCCGCACTGTAAGCTAAACGAAGTAGATTGACCGGTGGGTTCGCGTCATAGCTGACAGAAGCAGAGGAGCTTGCTGCCGGGAGTTCCTACTTCGATTGGGGTCAGGTTGTCCCTCCAGGAACATGTGTAAGCGGTCAATTTTGCAATAAATGGACGCTACTAGGGGCTCCTGGCCTTACTACTAGGAACAAGAAGCTACTAGGAGCAAAGGGCACCGCTACTAGAAGCAATAAAGCTACTAGGGGCACCCAACGAATCAAAGTCTCTTTTCTGATGGATCAGCATCCAGGTCTAGCTCGAACCACACTGCTTTGTTTGGCTGTGGCCAAGAAGTAGCCAAGTTCTGGTGCCGTTTGGGCACATCGCTGTTCTGGAGGTGGGGCCCCTTGTGGGACTTCAACTGGTCCATGTAGCTAGATGGACTTGAATCACCCCAACGAACTCACATGGAGGTGGAACATCTTTCCCAAAGCCGCTCTCGACCATGACGCTCACAAAAGAGATACTGCAGGAATAGTGTCCCTCCCTGGCTTATGATTACAATATCAGTATTTGCCCATGGTATAGTCAGTTAAAGTTCCACTTCTGTGTGATGTCGTGGGGTGTCTTTCGTCCTCTTGTCTGAACCACTTCTGCGCCGCCTCCTCTTGTGATGGTGGTGGCGATGGGAGTGTGGCGATGGTGCTGATTTTTCACCGCGGCGAAGTTCCCAAGGATTGCCACGGACATCGCACGATCGGCCAGTCGGTTGTTTCGGCAGTGCTGATGTGCAGAAGTTTGTTATAAAACACCTTTTTCGTTTGGGTCATTCGTGGGGGAAATCCAGGCTTGGAATATAAACATGATCAACACTGCCCGAATGTGCAAAGTGAAAAAGATTGTGGCCACACGGCCTAGTTAGAGCAGTGAGAATCTGTGGAAAACCTGAGCCGTGCAGGTGCTCAATGACCAACATGCCATTCTGTAGGTTGGTGGTGACATGTGGATATCCGTTCTTGGGAAGGATAGGTTGAAGTTTAATAACTACAAAACCAAAGACACGTTTTGAAGGGTTTATGCAGCGACCAGTAAGGGTCTTTTCATGTTCCATCATGCAGCGACCGCTCCTCGGCTCTGAGGCGATGCAGGAGCGCCTGGCGGCCTTGTTATTGGAAGTGGAACACCATGGAGGCGGAAGGATGGGTTGGATGGCTTGGAAGATAAGGAAGACCATAAGATGATGAAGATAGGACTGCAAAAACAAGACCAACTCAGGAGTTTTATAACATATGTATAGTTGCTCGTTGGCGTGTATTATGTTGAATGCCGGGGCCCTGTGGGGCCAAATGCCCAAAGTATGGAGAAATCATGAAATCGCTGGAATTGGTCAAGCAAAGCACACAATGAGAGGATGTTTGCACCGGTGGGCAAGTTTCTTGGGCAGGTGCAGGTTTAGTGGAACATTAAATGGTACGCAGCCTTGCTACATCGCGAAAAATGCAATGGCAGTGATTCATGTGATTCTCCCCTACTCGTTCCACAGCAATCGGTCCACCTGGGAATTTCGGTCCACCGGATCGTCGACCGAGACTCGCGACGAGACAACCGGGCTAGGCGATGGACGGAAGAAGCTATCTCCAGAAGAGATTGAGCAGAAGAAGAAGGAAGCCGAAGAGCTTGGTGGGGACGCCTTCGGGTTCGGGGAGAGCATTGTCCCAATGTCCACACACACAGATCCTGACCACAAAAAGCGCACCTGTTCCACGGAAATGACTGCTTCGCCAAAACCACCACCAGCTCACGCAAAAGAGCGTATCCCACTCCCAGGCCCCTGCTTTGTGTGACCTCGCATTGCTGTGAGAGCAGATCCAACCGGACCGGTCTTTTGGAGGGACACCTCTCGGTGTCCAAGCATGTTTGGCGCATGGACCAAACACTTTCTCAGAATTTCTCAGCCATTCCTGTCGATGTGGTTGTGCTGACAATGTGTTTTTATGTTCACCAGAGGAGAAACAACTCCCAAAAGCTGAGGTGATTTGAGAGGTGTCACCCCAAGTTTCCAGTGATAGCGAGGTGACAAGTTCCGGCAGCTCTCAAAGAAGGCCAGGCTCTTTCCGCGTCAGCGGAGCGTTTCGTTTTTTTTTTTTTTTGGCGGGCCCTTTGTCGAGGGGGGTTGGTCCAGATCCAAAGGGGAGAAAAAGGACAACCTGCAAAGGGCCGTGTGATGGACTCCGAGGCAAAAAAGGCCAAACCACCTTGCGAATCCTTCACCACCGAATCACCAGGAGCGAAGTGAGATAAACAAGACCCGCAAGGCCAGGCCGCTGGGCGATTCGACCGCTGCGCGACTTCACCGCTGCGCGACATGGCTCACGACGGGTGGGATCCACTGATCCACACACTAGTAACAATAAGCTACTAGGAACAAGTGCATCGCTACTAGTAACAAGTGCCTTACTACTAGTAACAATAAGCTACTAGGAACAAGTCACGGGTCATCGTCGTCGATCGGCGCCAGGAACGCGCTGGGCAGCGCTTGGCCAAGACGGGGTCGAAGAGCCGGAAGTTCGAGGGGGAAGGTGCTACTTCCAAGGAGACCGGAGCATTTGGAAACGAGAGAAAACGAGTTCAACAAGGAATATGTTGTGGGATGTTGTGGGTCTGTGAAGGCGACCTTTTTGGTGCCATGATGTGTCATGTGGAACCGGAAAGGTCTGCGAATCTTTCATGGGAGATTGCAGGTGTGCCTTTGCGTTTCACGCCCTTAGTAGGAAGTGTTAGCAGCGAGGTTCAGAAGGTCAGACATACTGCATCCACAAATGAATACAAATGATAGTTCTTAATGGTTGTGTATGAATATGCCATGCAGATCACCCTTAACTGATGTTACATATTTTACAATGTTCATTTGTGTTGTCAGCTGCAGATTAGTAATCTGAGATTGCCAGTGCCAGCTTCTGTGCAGCCGGAGACTGTTTCATTTTGTTTCGATCTTGAGAGACTTCAATGGGAGGATGTTCTTTTGGCACGATGTGTCAACACGGTCGGGGGCCAGGAGGACAAAAAGAAGAAGAACAAGGAGAACGTCAAAAAAACGCACCACGACTGCAACGCCATGTTTTGAGTCTTGCGTGTGTGACATGACCTGCTTCAGTGGCATCTTCACATCTCCCACGTGGGTCTTCCTTCCAGATTCATGTAGTCTTTCAGAATTCCACGGGGGCTGAGCTTGAAAAAGTCTGATGTTGCTTGGTAGGTGCACGTAATTCTAACATGGAGCTGGATAAAAAAGATCAGGTTCCAGCATGTTCGAGCTTGGATCCGCCACCATATGATTATTATATACTTGTGGTTTCATGAACACAATTGTCAAAACATCTCAGGCCCCCTTTTCTGGGAGTCGACGAAAAGAGTTGCAAAACACCTGTGCAAGCATCTGAGTGCCAGGCGAAGTGACCAAGTTTGATCAAACGAGAACCCTGGCACCGCACCCCACTAAGCCTTGCCTGCCTAGGTTTTGGATTGGCCTGAGCATGACCTGCTGCTTGGGAAGCTGAAGACCTGCCAAAGCTAGGGCTTGTTCATTCATCGTCCTGTTTTAGGGTTGGAAACAGTTTGGAAACAACCGATTTCTTCGCTTAGAAGGTTGACACGTCATTCCTTCTCAAGTTGCTGTGGCCAAAGAACCTGACTTGTGGGTGTCCAACTCTGTTTCAGGCACATCTCTTTTTGGAGTCCAAGCACCAAGCAGGGCAAGAACCGCACAGCAATAGTTTGTGCCGGTTTTTGGCTGATCTCTCTTGGCTGTATGGCATGCAGGGTTGATTTTCTTTTTAGGCACAATCTTTCATCATGACTCGGCAGTAAGCAAAGCTCCTCTAATGTGGTTCCACTCTGGCAGAAGCTCATTTTTCAATGTGTTGCCCCACATTTCCACTTGCAGCCTATTGGGGGGCTCAGTTAGGGGCTCATATCTCAAGCGAGTATAGGAACGCCACTAAAGAGGAAGAATACAAAGCAGAAGAGTAACCTGTAGTAACCTTATCCATAGTTGCTACTTTCTGTTTCTTTTTGCTTACATTTTGAAGCTGACACCTTAACTCTGGTGGTTTTGGGTCAAGCAGTGCCACCGGCAACCACGAGGGCCCAGTTCGGTGGGTCGGTGTACAGCCACCAAAAATGGGCGACTGAGGAAAGGCAGGAAACGGAGCAGCTGACGTTCTCCGTGAGAAGTTCCCACACGCGTGTTCAATGATCTGGACAAGTGCAAACTGGACATGGAGAAATGTCGTCTTCACCAATGTTGCTAGAACGCGTTTTCGGTTGGTGTGGCTGACGGAGCTGATACCAATACTTCCTGGCCTGGTACAGACCAAGTAATGCTAGTGATGCTGATGTAGTGTTGTTAAACAACCAGCACCATCATATACAATGTAAATCCATATACAATCATGCAGTTTGGCGTGAACACTGGATGAAGATGCACGAAGTATCTAGTACGGTGGAGTGGCTCAAAGACTCTAGCCCGTTCTGCCGCAGATCAAAAAACATCATGGCTTTCCGCTTGACTGGACTTTTCGTGACTTTTCTATATAATGTGTGAAGCTGCGCAAAGGATGTTGGAATAGAGTGCAGCAAAGCAGGCTGCAAACTGCCAAACAAGAAGATCAAAGTTGTGTGGCGCGCACGTGTAGCGCGGTCTTGCCATGGTGTGTTTGCAGACCTTGACTGGAGATTTCCAGTGCTGGACTCATCGTTGCAATTCACGTAGATGCGAATCTCATGAGAAGGTCACCACACTAGAGTGAGCGTCAATGCCAAAGACTCGTTGATTTGCGCCAGTGAACCCCAAAACCATCAGGGCTTAAACCAAGCGCCATGATCCAAAGCCGCTCTTTGGACGTTCCCAGGTGTTCTGGCCTTGGGCTGGGTGCGCGCATGCGCGGCTCGCTTCTGCGGGTGAACTCGCTGGCGACTCGCTCCGCCTTTGAGGAGTGCTCGCATTGGTGTTGAGTGTAGTACCAATTGGGTACTCAGGTGGTTTTGCTCGCAATATCTTTAAGGATCAAAAACTGTTCCAATTTCATGCACTTTCATGCACTTTTTTAGGAAGCTGAGAATCGCGTGTCCAATCCATTGTAGGCCGAGAGGTGCTTTGAAGGTTGGCCAGATCAATTTGCTTTGAGGAGAGTCATGGAAAAAGGGAAGGATTCACGCACCTCTCCCAACTCAAGACTTTCATCACCCAGACGCTCCCATTGGGTGGTTTCAAGGGTCAATGTATATACAAAAACTATGCACACCGGCGATGCCCACGGGCACAGAGTCAGTTTGGACAGACCTGACTACAAGCCATTCTTAACACAGACGCTTCCTCCCCGGAAATAGGGCAGAAAAACATCAAACGCGCAGAATTTACGAGTCTTTTTGCATTTTTGCGGGAGCAAAAGCTGTAAACACCGATGGTGCGGCAAGTGCGGCAAGTGTTTTTGAGTTTTCTGCAAAAAAACGATATTTACAGTACACCTTGCTTATTGAAGCGAAAATTGCAAGAACACAATATTTTACAGTGTTTTGCTCCTTGGCGCGTGCCGAACAAACAGCCCAAAGCCGTCCCCCAAATCTGGTCCCTTCCAGATCCATGATTTTTGCTCGAGTTGTATTTACCCTTCTCACAGCGAAATTGTCCATCGGCCTTGGTGGCGGAAAAAAAGCATCTCCCCCACCCAACTCAAGGATTTTGACGCGTTTCTCATTTTGCGGACTTTGAGTCGCTCAAGATCCAAACAGGGCCCGAAATGCAGGCGAGAGCGGCGGTCTTTTAAGGCCAGATGCAAAAAACACTGCAAAGCACAGGTCGGCGGCAGGGGACACCCCTAGTTGCAAACTAGCCTTAGATACGCAACGGCACGGCATCGCCGGTTTTCAAGGCTTGCGCCTAAGAGCAGGCCGCGCACAGTCAGGCGCCGGCGTGGGCAGGGCAGGTGCAGGCGCCCTTCCTTTTTCTCTTTCCTCTTGTTCTTTCTCTTTCTCTGGCTCCTTCTCTTGCTCTTGCTCTTCCCTGTTCTCTTCCTTTTTCTCTTCTTTTTTCACTGTCAAGAAGAGCAAGCGGAAGCACAAAGTGCTGATAATGCAAGGCTACTCGGGCAGCATATCTAGCACTATGTGCCTTTGAAAACGACTTCGCAGCCATCAAGATATCAATCATCGACCTACCGTGGAGCTATCTTGAAGCCATTTTGAAAAATGCATCCGTCCACGCTCTCCGAAGTGGCCTGCGAGGATCCAGGTGCCTCCGATAGAGTATGCCCGCGCTGGGTCGGCAGTGTCGCCGCCCTACCTCCGGCAGAAGTGCTTCCGGCGGCGCCACAGCCTATCCAGCCGTTTTAAGGGCTGACCCCTCCGGCCGCAGCAAGTAAGACAAGACACCTGCTGAACAAGCAGGATGCTGCACAAGCGCTGTCTCTGTCTTACTTGCTCCGAGTATGTAGTAGTCCGTGGTTTCAGATGTAGTCAGTTTGATCTTCAACCTTTACTTGACTACTTCCCCACGATTCCAAAGGATGTATTTCGTATAGTCAAGCGTTGCTGGCCTATACCGCGTCTTGCTGGCCCACACCGCGTTCCAGCATGCTATATAGTTGCGGGGTTGGATTTTATGGGCGTTAGTGCAGGGAATGGAAAGGCGAGCATGGGGCATGGAATAGGCGCTGCTTCTGCTGGCTGCTGCTGCTGCTGCTGGATCTCAAGGCTCCCGCCAAGGTCCTTCGCCACAGCTTCACACAATCTAAGAATCTAATTCCACACGCCTCGAAGCTGATCGGTCAGTCCAAACGCCGCTTTCTGACGGCAGTAAAAACTTCTCAAAAGCCATTCTCGAGACAGGGCCTGCCTCCAAAGCCATAGATTGTTATTCTGTAGAGGAAAAAGAGAGCTCTTTCCAGAAACCATGGGAAATACCCAAACCACCTGCTATTTTTTGAGCTACCCCAAGCAAACCTGGGGCCCATCCTGGAATGCTAAAGTGGGAGGGGGTGTCACCCTTTCCAACCTGGGCCGAGTGGAAGGCAGAGCAGCAGAGAAGGTATGTTTGCTGCTCTCGTGCCCGTGGTTGGCAGCCAGACAATGATGGTGAGACGGGGGACGAAAAGCGGCATGTGAAGCATGGCAATGAGCAGGATCATGGGCCAGCTGGGCTGAACTCCCGACGACGACATCACTACAATGTGGTGGAGATTGTCAGCCACTCCAAGCAGTTGTTTCCTGACGCCACTAAAAATCCTGTTCCTTTTCCTTCTCTAAAGCCATTCCCTAGACCCGTATAGAAGCAGAGCCATAGAGCCTGTCTCTAGAGCCATGGAGCCATTCTGAATGCTGCCGGCAATCTTCTTCGCACAGCTTTGCGCAATCTAATTCCACACCAAAAATGACCAAAAACTAGTCCTTGAAGCTGATCGGTCAGTTCCAAAGGTTGCTTTCTGATCATTTTTAAAACCATTCTCTAGAGCGATAGAGCCATTCCGGCAATCTGCTCCGTCACAGCTTTCTACAAACCAATTCCCCACCAAATATGACCTAAAACTAGTTCTCGATTCGGCAACCATCTCATCGACCCGACACCAGGCAGTGTCCTCTTGCGCGCTCCCCCCAAAAGCGGGGTCGGCGGACATAACTGTCAACATTGACCCTTGAAACCAATGGAGGCATATGATTTTTTTCACGGAGTGTTTGGGTCGGTTTCGGCGAGCCCTCAGCCTTCACCCGAAACATTGAGAGCAGGACTCAGAGCTTTCGCAGGCCTCGTCCTTCACAGTGCCTTGGTGGTGTGCAAGCGGTCTGAAAAGAACTGCGATGCCCGGCGATCTTGGTTGTTCACCTGACGGTATGTATATATATATATAATAATGTTATATATACACCAACTGCTATAAGGGCGCTTCTTGGATTGTAGTTTTGGGTTTTCGTTACACTGCAGTTTTCCTTCGTAACACCTTCCACCCGGAACCGCAACAGTGAGGCTATAAAGCTCAAGCGCAAGGGCCGCACGGCCGAAGGCCAGGACCTCGTGGGTGTTCGCTGGGGCTTCACCTGGCTTGGGAGTCCTGGCAATCAGCTGCTGTCAAGAGTCATCCTTGGGATGAAAAATGTTTTGCAACACACTGCGCAAGGTCACGCCTGCGACTGTACGGTACGGCGCCCCACGGGGGAGCTCCTTGTCGGTCGCACCATCACGGTTCCTGGATCTTCCAGAAGCCTGCTTGTTGTACATATGGTCATCTGGAGGTCTATCATAGTTTGGGGCCTGATATAATCCTAGAATCTGCCAATAACGCCAATAAACACGGCACTCCTTGCGCGCCGCTCCCTGCCGTGCCATCCCCAGGATAAACCGACCAAGAAGGAAGCGGAGGCGAAACATTGTGAAACGATGGTTTTGGCCGATGTAATTCACTCGCACTAAGATGAAAGTGGACAAAGGGCCTATTGAACCAT
Organism: Durusdinium trenchii; assembly: GCA_963970005.1. NCBI lineage: Eukaryota > Dinophyceae > Suessiales > Symbiodiniaceae > Durusdinium > Durusdinium trenchii. The sequence goes on along the minus strand of CAXAMN010005025.1, from coordinate 14,505 downwards.
ATATTACATATATAACCCTCATGTTTGTGTTTGGTAAGGATTTTAGTCATAAGAGCTGGTTGCGGAAGGAAGATCCTGCAGTGCGGTCTGGCCTAAGGTTGTAAGTCCAACCCTTTTAAAGCTGCATAAGGTTCGGACTTGATCAAGAACTAAATGTTTTGCAATTCGCATTTAGCACTGCATGGCAAAGCTTTGGTTAGAGTTTAGTCGTGTTTACTGGTGCTTGGTTTGGGTTGACGGGCCTTATGGCGTTGATTTGTTCCGAAGAGACTGTGGTGTTGACTTGTTCTAGTTGAGAGATCTCCCTTTTGGATTGGATGAGTGTGGCAGCCTCAAGCCATCTCAAGCCCAAGACCCTGCTATTGTTATAAGCTCACCAAGTGGAGGCGAGTCAGCGTCAGGCGCGGGTAAGCTCCGCGTAGGCAGCGCGTAAGTCTCATGTCCATCCATGAGCTAGTAGCCCACATGGTTCCCCAAGCCAAAACCTGTTGCCAACTGCAGCGGCGCCAAGTAGCAACTTTTGAAGCTCCATTGTTGTACCAAACAAGTTACGTAAACTTATGCCTTGCAGGTTCAAACAACCGTGTAAAATCCAGCTGCGCAAGGATGGCGGAAGCATCTATATAGTTCCCTCCTCATGCCGCACAAGAAAAACTGCAGAGCGCGTAGGAAAAACGTAAGCGCTGCATAAGTACCCTCTTACGATATAGGAATCTACCAAGCTTTTCAGCAAAGCTCTATTGGAAGCTCAGTTGTTTAAAGAAGAGGGCTACTTCCGATTTTGGGGGACCTCACTTCGTCCAGTAGGGCCGCTACTGGACCCATTTTGAGAAAAGGCTTCCAGCGGTTTCAAGTTGTTTCAGATTTTATAAGGATGATGAAGAGTGTTGGAGAGAAGCTAAACCATAGTTCAAGTGAAGCGCCGAGCCTTTTCAGACTGTCTCATCAAGAGAACGATGTGCTCGACGATCAAGTGAGCTGCGCGACAGCCCACAGGCTTCACCCCTCAACCTCTTCAAGAAGGACCAGCCGCATGGCCGGCGCGCGCGCCCCGTGCTCTTTTGGGCAGTTGCCTCGTTGGTGTCAGGGCAGAAAAGCTGAAGAAACCAGGTTTGGCCAAGGATTTCTTCGCTCAAAATGCCAGGAGCTTCCCAAGTCCCTGGGAGATTCCGCAGTTGGATGAATTTGCCACCAATCCTTTTGCCACACCAATTGACAAGGCTCTCTAGTTTCAGCCCACCCCTTGACTCCTGCTTGCATCCCAGGAAGAAAAGTCCACAGACCAGCTGGCAAAGGTCTGTGATGGGCTGCGCTTGGTGTGGGTAGGTGAGCCCAAAATAGTTTGAAAAGTCAAGTTCCTCCTCGAAAGTGCATTGGCAACCGTATCTATCACTGTCTATATGTTTCGTTACTTCATGTTACTTCTATTGATTGCAGGTCGATGGGGTGCTTAGAATATCGAAACTTGGTTGTCCAGATCCATCAAAGAACGGACAGATCCATCAACACAGTGTGACATCCACATACTGTAGTGTATCCACTTGTCAATCATTCTCTGTGGTGACCAGCACTGAGCAAGTTTTGGAGACTTCACCAATTATCGTGCAGAACTCAAGCCATTGCTTACAAGCAAACAAGAGCAGCTTGTATCCTCATGCCACATTGCCACCTGGAAATCCATCCCAAAGTTGTGCCTCCTTTGGCATCAATGTAGGCCACCTCCAAACCGTTCAACTCATCGGAACCGGGTTCCGAATCGACCGGGCCTTCCGGTGTTCGAAGGTTGTTGCGATGCGGAGCCACTTTCTGGTTCCTTCTCAAACAGGGCCGGGATACCTGTCCATGAAATGACCCCTGTTTGTCTTCGGAACTCCCTGAACAGTTAGTCTTCAAACAGGGATACTGTCCATATATGACACTGAAAAAGAAAAAGATCACGTTCGCCCCCCCGAAGACTCGGACCATGAGTTTTCCGAAGCAAACAGGTACTTGTTCACTCCATGAATCAGTCGTATAAAATGGATTCACATGGTTCCAATTGGCGAAACGGCCGGAACTTGCCACTATCAACTATGGTTTCACGTGAGGAGTTGGAACGTGAGCGCCAGCAAGCGGAACGTGAGAATGCCGATCGGGAGCGGGCACGACGTCGATTGCAACGGTCGGGGACGGGACGACTTCGGTTTGGAAAAGGGTCTAAGCCTAAGCTTGTAGAGGAACATTGGTCGAGACCATGTTTGCACAACAGGCAGGCAGGCAGGCAGGGAGGAGATTTAATTACATTCCAAATCATTGCATCCATGTGATGTGAACATGTGGAGGATGCAAGGATATTCAGGGGGGCTCTTGAAAGGAAGAGACAGGCTCCTTTGCGAAAGTAAATTGATAGGTTGTTTGGGAGGTTCGTGCTGCTTTGGGAGAGCGTCAGATTCGCTCAGCATTGGTCGGCATTTTGCACAGGACGAACCTCCAACCAGCCAAGTCATACAGGAAAAACCACGCCTTTTGCTCGGCTGCCCGGCTCTCCTGATCCGTCCAGTTGGTCTCCGAACGTCAGGCCCACGTCAATCCCTCCACCGAACCCGACGATGTCGGACGCCAGGGCCAGGGACCCGTCAGGCCCACGGCCGGGCCACATGGACCCCTCCCCAGTTGTCGTTCCGTCCCACATGTCTCCCATCCGACTCCTCAGCCATGCCGAGCAAGGACGCTACGAACGGGGCTCCTGGCCGTACTACTAGAAGCAAGAAGCTACTAGGGGCTCTTGGCCGTACTACTAGTAACAAAAGGACGCTACTAGGGGCTCTGTTGTCTCCTTTCAGAGGAGATGGCCGGCGCCTTCGGCGAGTTCGAACAGACCAAAGGGGAGTATGACAAGGCGGGTATAGTTGAAGAAGTCTAGGTTCCAAAGTTTCCGAAGAGGATGTTTTTGCAGTGAAGAAATTGATTCGCTCTGACAATTTTGAATATTTTGGCACTTGGACAAGAGGCGCTGTTTGGAAGTGAAGAGCAGAGGATGTTGAGGGTAGGACGCTTCAATTTGGGTCCATTGAACAAGTCCTGGCAAAGGGACCAATCATATATTATGTGTATGTGTATATATATATATATTTTTTTTTCCCGCTTGGACTTTAAGGTCACTCCGTTTGCATCCTATCAGCATCTCGTAGCATAATTTGCTGTTCAAGTTCTTTTGGACATGGGTATCCGTCAAGCGTCCAGAATCCACCTTCAAAAGACATCTCAGAAGAGGACAAGAAACGGTGCTTAAGTTTCTTGAGTTGAGTTTCCTAAAAAGTATTGGAACCAACTCATCAAGCCTGGGCCCTTATGTGTGCGATCAGTGGCGACCTACTTAAGCTTAGTAGCTATACCTTATCTGTCAGCCCACCCTACCGCGCACGGCCTGCTGTGAAACCGTCAGGCCATGGCGGAGCTTGAAGCAGTCGGGGAGTCCTAGGTCCTGCAGTCGGGTTTCACCGAGTACCCGATTACCTTAAGATAGTCCTTAAGATGCAGACTGGGATCATAGCACGATCCCAAACTTGTGTGCCACCATGTTCCACCACTTCTATCCCTGGGTTTTGTTTCTCCCAACCTGTACCTTTGCTGTGGAGGATCTCTATGCATTCAGAGTTCCTTTTTGGATATCGGTCTACCCTGGGTGAGACACTGACGTCGGTTTTTGTGTTGTGCCTCAACCTCCGATTGATTGTTCAAGACATGTTGTGCCTTGAGCTGGAACTGCCGCAAAGACGCTTGCGCATTGGTCCCTGCACTTGCAAACCGTCCTTGTTCTGAGTCGTCCGAGTTCTGTTTTCCAACTCTTTATATAGAGGAGTTTGGAGCTTGGGAGTTCATTTTTAAGGCCCACAGATTTACTTTTGTGGTAAGATTCATGGCCAGAGAATGTACGCAGAGAACTTCTGTGTACCTTGAATTCAGCAAAGATGGGCAGCCGGAGTTGGAGGCGCACCACCACCTGCGCCAGTTCTTGTAGAACTATGGCGCCTGGGGTGTCAGAGGGTTGGGAGCCGGATGACATGACTGGAATGTGCGCTGGCAACATGGACAGCATATTTAGTCATAGTTGAAATCTCGCAAGAAGTCGCTGCTTACAAAGAAGGCTGGGTGTGACCTGCTAAAGAAGCTCATGGAGATGTCGAAGGGCTTGTGGCCTTTTGGCAGTTGATTTGCCCAGGATGTTGCTTCAGGCTGCATGAAAAGCCTCCACCAACCACCGGTCAGGCTGTCCCATGCGTCCTTCCCGCGTTGTGTTGTGGGTCTGCGACCCGTGCCTTTCCTGTGATCGGTCGATCGATGTTGGGACTGCGGCTTTGATCACCGAACCGAGGCCCTCAAGGACTTTTCCTCGGAACAATCGCAGTAGCTTGGCTGATGGGGAGCTTGAAGTCGGTGTGGAAGCTACTAGTAACAAGGGCATCGCTACTACTAACAAAGGGCATTACTACTATATAATTAGTAGCATTCTTGCTAGTAACAAGAACAAAGGGAGTCTTGCTTTCAGTAACAATTGATCCTTGAGAAACGAAACTCGGGATGATATTTTGCTGCCTACATGTTGCCTACCACTTGACTGTGCGTTTGGCTCAAGACTGTACATGCTTTCGGGGCCAACGTGTCGACACCACGTTCCCCGGTGAGCTTTGGTGGAAAGGAGACAAGTCATGGCCAGCTTTACACCCTGCCCACGGGCTTCAAACACCCTGGCAATTCAGTTTCACCCAGATAAGTGCCCAAAAACCTTTGCACAAGCTGCGGAGCTCTTCAAGGACTATGATGTGGCCCGGTTGGACATGTCCCTCGCACCCAATACGAAACTGGTTCTTGTGACCTTTTACGATGTGCGGGTGGCCCAGCAGGTCCTGAAGCACATAAAGCCCTTTGGTTGGCCTGCCCGGGAAGGATGAATGACTTCCGCACGGTGAGGTTGTCGATCTCTGAGTTTGCAAGTCTTCCGCAGCACGAGAGAGGCTTTGAGAGGTTTGGTGAGATTGCAGGGCTTTCCAGCTGCGGTGTTGACATGCTTATAGAATTCTATGATATGTGTGCTGCTCTTCAGTGCAGCATGTCTATCCCTGGGAGTCAGCCTGAGAAGTGTGGACCAATGTGCCATGAGACTGGTGATACTGTTGGCTCGGCAAAGGACACCAACATGACCGGTTGAGGTGGGTCAGCGTGCAAAGTGTTCTCTGTGGCTTCCCCATTGCCTCCCATGCTACCAATACAGACAGTGGAAGGTCCTTTCTCTTGCATGTGGACCGGAGGAGTGCTTGCCTGAATTCGAAGTGTCTAAAAGACCATTTAAATCTAAAACTAAATGCAAGATGAATCCAAACCATGGTGATGTTGCCCATGGAGGTGCAAAGCAAAGAAGTGCTAGCAACATTTTGGCGGACCACCTCTTGATTTCTTTTACATGTTGTTTGTTTTGTCCGATCATACACTGCGGAAGGGGTGTAACGAAAGTTGATCAAACTTGAGACGGACGATGCTACACTGACCAAGTCAGGGACAATTCAGTGCTGTTCAGCTGTTCAGCTTTGAGACGAAGCTGAGTGCGGCTCCTTCTGCTGGGTGAAAACACCCTGCGGTGACATGCAAAATGTGAGTCTCATCAAGATGCGTCCGACGCGATCGTCCGGATAGGCACTGTGCCATCAAACGGTGGACTGTTTAGACGTTTCAGGAAGTGTCCATTATGGAATTAAGCTGGAAGACTCGAATCTAAGATATAAGCCGAATCTTCGAAGCCTTTCTTCCATTTTTGGTTCTTGAATGTCTTTTTGTTTCGATGTTTTCCCATGTTTTCGCTGGAGGACTCGAATCTGAAGCCTTCAGCTCGATCCCCTCCCTTTTTGGGGCATCCATTTTACCGGAGCCGAGTTCGGAGGAGTTCGGCACGCGGGAGTTTCAAGCGTCCCTTCGGCCACTCGGAGGGTCCGGTTCTTGGGGGACGAACACGTCCTAAACAAGTAACAAGTGCCTTACTAGTAGGAACAAGTGCCTTACTAGTAGTAACAAGAAGCTATTAGAAACAAGTGCATTACTACTAGTAGCTAGAAGCTACTAGTAACAAGTGCATCGCTACTAGGAACAGCTGTAATTACCCCAGTGTGGGGGCCCACATTCCCTGCAAAAGTCACCGGAATTTGCTTCGATTGCTATGAGCTGAGCTTTGAGGTATGAGACATCGTTCTGGCTTTTGAAGGCGTTGGTTGGCAGTCCGGGGGAAGCAAAATGGGCTGAGTCGGTTTGAAGGTGGGTGGGCGGAGTCTTGGCACGACCTCAAAACGAAGGAAGGCAATCTTCGGAGCTGCCAGGAGGGCCGAAGGGCTCAACAAAAAGCGTGTGTTCAAGTGTTGAAAGACGATTGTCACAGGGTTCTCAACTTAGGGGCTTCTCAACTACCTCTTTGTGGTACGGAAGGTAGATGATAGTAGATGAGTCTCATTATTACATATTCTTACTTATATATATATGCACGAACCATAAAAAGATATTATATTATGAAGTCACTATTATTGGCTGGGGCTTTCGTCATGTTTGAATTGACAATATATCCATAAAGAACTACTGGCATTTTGCTCTGCGTGTGGGAACTGCAAAGGCCATCCATGACTCTGAGTGCAAAAAACTGATGGAGAATCATCATTTGGCGGGGAGTCTCGGATGGAAGTGCCAAAGAACTTGGGAAAGGTCAAAGTGAAGACTCTTAGACTCTTATATTCTTCTTGTTACTACTAGTAAGGCACTTTGTTTCTAGAAGCGTGGCACTTGTTTCTAGTAGCTTCTTGTTACTACTAGTAACTACTAGTAAGGCACTGGTTTCTATAGATGCTTTTCCACTTTTCTAGTGTGATTGCACTTCAATTTCCAGGTAGCTGCAAGCGGAGTTTGGTGCAGTTGCTGTTGCGTGGGAATCTTCTTATAAATCGCAGTCAAAGCTGCTATAGGTCAACCCATTGATGTTTGTTTCATTGGAAACCTCTTGAGGATGACGCCGACTGCCACAAGAATTGGGTGACGGCGCGTGAAGAGCCGCGGCCTTACCGGAAAGGTCGCCTGTTTGCGAGAGATCTTCGACATATCCGAGGTGTCCTGCATTGAGCGCGTCGATTGAACAATGAAGTTGTTGGCAATAAAACTGTCAATGAACTCAAGAGAATCAACTTGAGCTTTGAAACTCCAGAGTTCACACACCAGTCGCGTTCACGAAACGTCACACATCCGCTGGTGCCCTTCGTCCAAACCGTTCCATGAAAACCCGTGAAAAACCAAGATACTTCGCGCGGGTCTTGGTGCCTCAGTGTCTCAAAGGAGAGACCAGTGCTTTCGAGCTCCAGGCCGAGCTGCGATCCGAAGCCGCTTGAGCGAAAATCAAAATCCGTCGAACTGGGCAGATGTGTGATTTGTTTTTGGTGCGCTTGTGCAGGATCTCGCCGTGAGAGAGAGAGAGAGATTTTGAGCATTATACTGTATACTATATAGATCTATATAGTCATTAATTATAGTTACTTTCATATTATTTTCATGAAGGTACTGGCGACCAGCGGGCGTGACTTAGATTCCAAAAAGACCATCAACTTGGGAGATTTCATGCCCACCTCAGCTGTGCTTTCCAAATCTGCACCTTGTACCCACTTCGCAGGAAAGAGAGTCTTCCCCCCTGCTACCGCTTCAATGGCAGGGTTTGTGGGAAGCTTGTGATTAGCTGATTGACCATCTCAGGTCTCAATGAGCTCCTGATTCCACGCTTCAAGGGATTTATAAATCATGCTCCAAATCTGATGTCCCTGCAGTCTCCAGCACTGGATCGAACGTTTCGGTCGCACTTCCAGGTGCCTCCACTGGCGGCCGTGCGGAGCCCGGTCGCGGGCGCCCCGACGCCCCCCCGGTCCACGCACCGCGGGGTCGACCATTTGGGGGAACGTTCCGAGGTGCTGGCGCCGGTTGGGCTCGGCTCAGGCGACGGGCTCGTGGCACGTGGCCGGCCGTGCAGTGGGAAGGTGGGGGAGGTTCGGTGGATGAGCTGAAGTCTGGGTGAGCTGAGGGGGAGATTGTCCCGACTCCCGACTCTAGTTACTCTAGTTTTTGTGTGACTCGATTTGCTCATCAGATTGTTGGGGCTGTCCTGAAGCACTCAGACTAAGACTTCGCTTGGGGACCATTCGCTTCTCTGGTGACACAAGAGAGCTTGGTGTGCAGGATTCTGGTTTTCCTTGGCAAATTGATCTATTTGAAGGTATGTGTTCCTTCCCCTTTGTGTGCCTGAGACATCACATCCAGAGGGCAGGGTGCCCCAGCAATAGTCTTGTGCACCTCATTCTTAGCCTAGTCACGTCCATGGAACCAAAGCTCCCAAACCAAAGTCCTGCACCTTGGCTGCTGCTGCTGCTCAGGTGTCAAAAGGAAGGAGATCAGATGTTTTCTGTGATCCCAGGGCGCGAAAGAAACCTTGTTTCACTTAAGAGCAGTCCAAGTCGCCCATGCACCATCGGCGAAAAGCAGCTCCCAAAAGCACTGCCTGGACACTTAAGGATGTGACATGCGATTCACTATTATTCACTGCCTGAATCTTTGAGAAGCGAGGACATTGGACGCACCCAATGCGTCGCGCGAGTCGCCTCGTTCTCCTCGGACTGATCGCATCCCGGGCCACGCCCCAACCCACGCCGATTTGGGCTCAAGATTGATCGAGTGGGTCCACGCCAATCCGGAGGACCTCTAGGCACTCCGAGGGAAGAATGGCGCGATGAAGCGACATCAAGCGGCTGTTTTTGGGTGTTGAGACGCTGATTCAAACGTCCTTCAAGACTCTGGAGTTGGGCGGATAGGAATGATTCATGGGACAGCTGATTTCCACCTTGCGGTTCAGCATCACTGACAGCATCAGATGCAGTGAAGCCTGAGTTTCAGGTCCCGAATCGGGTTTTCTCCTTTCCTGACACATGCCATGAAACGGATCGATGTTCGCACCTCTCAAGGACCCAGTGATGGGGAACACTGGATCCTGTTGCTCTTGCGAGGATGACGTGTCAGGATCCCCAGTGACCTGAAAAACGACTGGAACAAGCTCAACCGGAACAAGCCTCGTCTTCCTTTTTGGGGGAAGACGAGGGACGACTGGGTCGGGAATCGACTAGTCGCAGACGGAGAATGGGATCGGCTTTGGAGGCTTTTGGGGTGCAAATCCTTGCCTGTGGGAGATTGGGAGGACGTCAAATGAAGCCGTGATGTTTGGATATTTCGGGCCGATTTCGGTCCAAAAATTGCCTCACAATTGATCTGTGACGCTTTTTCCCACAAAATCCCCCTTCCCATGACCAGAGGCTGGAGTATTCCACCTCGAGGCAACAGGCGCAACGACCTTCACCTGGGACATGGAATCGGCCCAACTCGTGGGTGGTCATATCCAGTCGGTGGATGACACACATAGACACCCAAATGCTTGGATTGTACATGATTGTACTATATATTTATAGTGAAAAAAGACACCTCCAACAAACCATCATTGTTTAACGGATGTTTCCAATGATTTATCATGAGCACCTTTCTGGCACAAAGGCCAGCATGCCAGGCCAGGCCTTTTTGGGTACCGCGTGGCTCGCCGTGCGTACCGGCCGTGCTCAGCCGTGACCAAGGCAAGGCAGTGAGGACTCAAAGAGGTGGGTCAACCTTCTGACTGAGAGAGGGCTGGCACCACCTTTGGGTGGTTAGAGACCAGAAATCCCCAGGTGGCGAAGGGAAGAAGGAGTCAACCAGCGGCGCTGGACATCGAGACGTGTAGCAAAATTATGCAACATGGCATACCATAAAATGGTCATCTTTGGAACTGTTTTCTGAAATGTAGAAGACTAAGAAGCAGCTGAGTGGATGGATCCACCAAAGCCTGAAGCTGACTCTGAAGTAGTGGTGCGCTTTCGATAAGCCCCACACTGCACATCCATCCCAGCAGTTTGGACAATGGTCAGTGTGAAGAATTGCAGATGTCCAACTGTCCAACGTAAGAAAAGTGTGCAAATTGCGTGCCCATGGGTTTATCATGGTTTATCCGACTATCCCTTCGATTTGCCCGAAGAATCATCCTGATCGATCCAATTGATTGGGCCATGATGACATCTAATCCACCCTGAAAAGAGGACAGAACAACATGCATGTGACTGGTGGCCACAGAAATGTGTTGACCGAGTCACATTGGTTGACCCGGACTGGTTGAATCCCTCAAGACCTCTTGGCTACATCATCGAGCTTCAACATCGTTCCTCTTGCAGTTTTCCAACGATGGAGTTATGCGCCAAGATTGTTCGGCCTTGTGCTACTCAGCAGGTGTTTTAAAAGATGCAACACACACACACATCTAACAAGAACAACTGTCACCTTGGGTGCCTTGGCTTTGTTTGTTTGAGTTCCTAGTCTTCTTGGAATGACTTCTGGAGTCTCACCGATGTAGCACTGTAGAAAACAGAAGGCAAGACCTGATTCCTCACACTTTTGTTTGTTTTCTGCCATCTCGGATGGGCACCTCGTTCGCAGCGCTCAACCGACTGATACTGTATTGTTTACACAGGTTTACCTGGTCACTGACACAACTCACCATGCACTACTCATCGTTTCTTGGGGACCCAGGCCGGGCAGACAAGCCAGAAAAAGGCCGGGCAGTGGCTTAACCGGTGAGATGTGTCACGTGGGGCGATGATGAGACCGTGAGACCATGCTGAAGTTCTCTTCGCCATGTGCGTGCGTGGTCCATGTGTCAGTTCGCCGGGGCATGGTCATCTAGGAATCCACTACACCTCGACTGAAAAGGAATTTGGCCTCAAAAGTTCTTTCAACACCGAGTTGGAAGACGTGGGCATCCTTAGATATCAGATAGCTTTGGACAAATGAGCTTCTATCATTGGCTTGCCGCGACTTGCCATATTTCCTTCATTCCTTTGAGACAGAGCATGGATCCCGTTTGTTTGGGAAGAGTTTTGGACCAAGCAACTTTCATTAGGTCGCCGACGGAGTTCACCATCATCCTCGACCGAAGGCGTGGTGTTTTCGACAGTGTGAGATGCCAGGTGGAACATTACGTTTCGCAGGATGGTGGATGACGGTTGGCAATCCCCTGAGAGTTCTTGAGTGAACAGAACTCTACCAGAACTCTGCAAGTGGTTTGGGAAGAGCGACATCTTTTGGGGAGAGAGTTTTGCGGCGACATCTGGGAACTTCTTTCTCCGCAGGACCCTCGTTGTTGGCCGGCCTTTTCTCGTTGGGTTTCCAGGAACAACGAGGGCCTCGGCGTGGATGCGGCACCTGAGAAGGTCGGGACGCTGGAGATCAAAAGCGTCACGCCTGGAGGTCTTGTGGACAGGCCAGGAGTGGGGGGGAGCTCGGGCGTTAAGCACCGGTGTGGGGAGCTAAAGGGATCGATATTTTTTTGTAAAGATCTGAAGTTGTGGAGATTTATTTGACTATATTTGACTTTTTGTTGAAATATTGCCTAACATGGAAGAGGGATCCAATGAAGAGAGACAATCTCCCATGACCTTGCCAACGGACCAACGGACCAAGTGCTGCAGCCCACTGCAGACGGTGGTGACGCCCAGGTGGAACCAGGCCCAACAGCCTGGGTCTCGAGAGATTGTCAGGCCAGGCATGCGCGTGGTCGAGGCAGGGGAGAAGTCTTTGGTCGTTGATCCAGAAGCGCTGCCATGATGGGTTCAGAGGTGGACAAAGATGGGAATGGGTTTGGATATGTTTGGTTCGCTTTGCGAAATGCCAAGAAGACAAGGACTTTGCTAGGAGTCAGAGAATTAAAGAAGAGAGATGGGATCAGAATCAGGAATCGATCATCATCATCTTGAAGTCCCGGACGTCTCTGCAAAAAGGACTCTTCGAACTCGCTGCTTCGAACTCGCAAATAGACACGGCGGAGGTGAATGGTCGCTTCAATAGCGCAGTGGGCCTCATTGCAGCGTGTCGAGAAACAGAGGCACAGAGAGACGATCCGCTGCGCTGGATCATGGGGGATGCAAGACCCACCCGAGGTTCCGCAGGGCATCCGCTCCGTCTTCAGACGCTCCGCGCTCCGCACCAATGCCGAATGTTTGACTGGTTCCTGCTTCCCACTGCGGTGACTGAAGCCGCACTGGGGGTTCACCCCATAAGTGAAAGACAGCGGCTTCGAATATGTTGATCTCTACACCGTGCCTTGGCTTTTTTAAATATATATATATATATACATAATATATATATATGGTATTATATTTATTTGCTGTTTTTGGGTCATATTGTTTTATATACAATGACTTTTTTGGTTACTGTGTTTGGGTCACTGTCATTGGAATTCATTGCATATATCCAAACGGGTTGTTCCAGACTAATTGGACAGTCATTGGCTGTTTGACACTGACAGTGTTTTACTACAGGTTGTAGCTAAGTCATCGACTCATTTGGACATTGACTCAGTCCCTCCCTAGTGAAGCACATCAAACATAAACAACAAGTAATCATGCCTGAAACCTACCAACCACTCAGCACAGATGTCATATCCACAGCTCACCAACCACTCAACACATAACTCATTCTGATATCATATCCAATATATCCCACCAACCACTCAGCACATAAATCATAAATCATGTCTCCATTATAATTTCCAACTTCTGCCAACCACTCAGCATATATCGAAATTCTATCAACCACTCCAACCACTTAGCACATAAATTCTTCTGATATGATGTCATATCAAAATCCTACCAACCACTCAGCAAAGGAGCGATATGTAAATCCTAGCAGGCTGATTCACGTCTCACACAGACTCCAATGTATGTTTGATGATGAATGAAACTGTTCAGGAACACTGAGAAGAATAAATAGCATACAACTAGTACTTAATAAAGTAATTGTCGTATATATCCACTATAATTCAAACAATGGAGGCGACCATGCTCGCACGCACGCTCTTTTAAGCCGCACAGGTGCTTCACGTTGCGATTGAGCCATGACAGGCCGTTGGTTGATAGACAATGCCTCGCCCGTGGCCGCGATCTATCCGCGATTCCATGGTGAATGCACCCAGCGTCGATTCTCCAGAAAGAGCATGAAATGGAAGTAAAATGGAAGGCAAGTCGACATTAACATCATTAACGAGACTGATGGATGCCTTGCTTAAGTTGCTTTCCTTCAAACATTTGTCAATGTGCTGTTTGCCACAGGTGCACGCAGTCCCACTTAACCTGAGATTGTTCCGATCATGCGTGTTGTGGCAGCTTTTGAACTCTGATTGAATGAACTCTGGAGTCTCAAAGAGAATCGGCATTAAGCTACTTCAAAGAAAGTGGTGTTTCATCCATGCATCAAAGGTCCATCTCTGGAAAAAAGGCCACGGAGTTCTGCAGATGGTAGGCACTCCTCACAGGTTCTCCCAGTTCATCGGTACTTCACCCAGGTTGAAATCATTAAGCACTAGAACTGGTGGTCATGGCTTCGAAGAAAAGACTTTGTTTGCCCAAGTTTGCCCAGAAATCCTGGCTGCAGCCTCGAGTTTTGTGAGTTTCGAGCATTTTGCTAAGGGTTTTTGCTAGCCTCTAATTTAGGGATAGGTGATCAAGGAAACCGACCTTTATTTATCCTCTGCGGACCCTATGTATCTCTTGTACATCTTGTGCCATTTGTGGCTCGCCTGCCATCCGCCGGTGTGGCTCAGGGCATCGCTGTGCGTCCGCGTGTCAGTAGCCCATTGCCCGCCTGCAACGCAGCCGAGGGGACCCTGGACGGTCGAGCCGCAACATGGCGTGGCTTGGTGGAAGAGGGCATTTTCATGCATGTACATTGATCTTCATGCTATGAACAAGCCGGACCAATGAACATCAAGCAGTGAGATCTATATAATCCTTACCAAATAACCGGTGTCGTTCTCGTACCTGCATGTTTGTTGTGCCTGTGAGGCTGTGGGGCTTGACTTGGCTGTCCGGCCATGGAGACTCCTCAAGTCCAAAAACCATCCAAGTCCATCTTGTTACTAGTAGCTATTGGCTCCTAGTAGTACGGCCAGGAGCCCCTAGTAGCTTCTTGTTCCTCGCTAAGAAACCTTGATGAAACAGAAGGAAAGAGACCTTGAATTCCCACTGGTCTCGGCCAAGAGGTCCAGGTGAGTGTTCGGCCGAAACGCGAAACAACCTAATAGCGATGGTCCTGTAACCGCTGAAGGTTGCACCGGATGAGTGACGACCCAGCTGGGGAATCTGACTGAATGATTACAGAACGCCTTTCGAGACCACAACCTCCTACTCTCAACAAGTGCCACGCTAGTAGTAACAGGTGCCTTACTAGTAGTAACAAAAAGCTAGTAGTAACAAGTGCCACGCTAGTAGTAACCTCTCCGTTGAACCTACTGGGCACAAACGAGACACCATGAGACACCGATTACATCCGAATACAGTACAGCCCCCCTGCACACTGCTGGGCCTTCTGCGGCGTGCTCCTTCCCTGACA
>CAXAMN010005014.1:318418-339059 GCA_963970005.1 Durusdinium trenchii | reverse complement strand
GAATCTCAGGCAGCCCGAGGCCAAAGAGTGATATGAGCAGCCAAACGGCCCATTTGAATTCTGATGATCTATGTTGCCTTTCATGTGGCTTTGTAAAGAAGTTTCAAAGCACTGGCTTTGGCGGCTCATGTGAACACTGAAGCATTTGTGCCGATCGGTGCTTGCACCATACAGCACTGCAAAAGATTGAATTTGCTGCAACTCCAACAGCATCTTTAGGAACAAGAAGCTATTAGGGGCTCCTGGCCTTATATACTACCAGGAGCAATGTTCGCTACTAGGGGCTCCTGGCATCGCTTCTAGGAGCGTTCGGACGCTATTAGTGGCATCTCCTCAAAATCATGAGCCTCATGGTTGGTATAGTATACGTACTGTCTGCTGATTTTTCTTCTGGCCCTGCTAGATCCTACACCTTCTTGGCCAGTACCAACTTGGCTGAGTTCTATGAGCTGTCTTCCGTTGGAATAGCAGCCTTTGAAGGTTTGGTGAGACTTGGCTGTTCAACCTCATGTTCAGCCAGCTAGATTGATTCTTGCAGAGATCTAGGCACGATCTGCATGTGGTTTCAATACGAAATTGGTCCCGGGCCCAGTTCCAACTCTGCTCTCAGCTGCTCTCCGCTAGCTTGGATCACCCATCACTCCGGTCCGGACCTGTCCCACCAACCGGAGTCGCGTCGCGTGAGTCCACCTGGGGAATGGGTTTAGAGTGTTCCAAATGGATCCTGTCCACCACATCAAACGGTGTTGATTTAGCGTGAAAACCGGCATGGAAGAGATGTCATCTTTGAAGAAGTTCGCTGAGGTGGTATGGAGTTGCATCGTGAGCACTAGGACATGAAGCAGGTTTTCTAGCATGGAGCATGCATAAAGGCAAGAAACATGGTAGGAACCAAATGAATAGTGCGAGTGCTATCCTGCGTCCTAGGTAGTAGCGTCCTCTAGCTACTAGCTACCTAGCTGCCTAGCTACCTACCTCTACCGGCCTACCCACCCACCCAAAAAAGAACACGTACGTGTTGCGCTTCTTGCGTCACTTGGCCCAAGGGGGGCCAATGTGCCCAGATCGGCATGGCGCAAAGAGCCGCATCTGCGACCATTGCGTCTGCGACCAGTGCGTCTACGACCGTTGCGTCTTCGCTTGGGTCACAACAGCTCTGTGTGGCTGCACGTGGTCAAGCCAGCCGTGAAGAACAATTCTTTGCGTATTGGATTCTTCCTATGCCTTCTATCACTGTGACTGACAGCTGAGACTTTGGAAATCAAGAAGCTCTTCACGGTGACTTTGCAAGCTGACTTTGCAAGCACGCGCACGCCCACACACACAACGCATGATTGTCGTGCTAGGCCGCTGGGCCCGCTTGAGTCTGCGCCAACTGCACCAAAATTCCTGGCCGCCTAGATGGATACGATGAAATCTTGAGCCACTTTTCGTACATCAAAGGGAGGATTCTCCAAGAAGCCTTGGATGTAGTGCCGAGCATATCTGTGACTTGCAGCCTCTTCCTGTAAGAGTCTGGTTCTCTCATCCTCATCCTCTACTAAGAAAAACTCAAAGATCCTGGCCTTGATGGCATCCCGCTTGGCCCTCCTCGGGCGTCCCCCCTCTCCGGGAGCTGCGTGCGCCAGATGACAATAGTCGCAGGACTGCTTGGCACAGCCACGGGATGATGCCCAGAAAATGCAGGGTTTGCAGGTGCCATTGGCATGGGAGCCCTCTGATTGACCTGTAGCATCACTAGGCTGGCCCTGCGATTCTCCTGCCTGTTCAGACGGGCAATCACTGGCTCTCATGATCCGACGGCGCCCGAAAACAACCCCCGGGTCTGAGCTTGCAGCGTTCCCACATCTGTTTCTGGCTTTCCTGAAGATGTCTTTCTAAGAATCTCAGCGCATATGAACAAACATGCGTCCAACTACTATGACCTCGTTCTCCTTTTTGCGTGCAAGTTGTCTAGAGGGTCACTTCATGGCTTCGAACTGCCTCGATACAGCAACGGGGATGGCGGTTTGTGTGGCGCCTCGCACATAACTCTGCACTTGGCTGAACTGCGGTCTTGGGGGCAAGCTCGTGGAGGGGAAGGATGAAATTCTGGTGGCCCTGCCGCAAAAGGCACCCTGAATTCGAGTTGGAGTCAAAAACAGAAAGGATCCTCTGAGCCCAGTCCAGTTGCGACAAACTCCCTCAAAAGCTCCAAAGGAAACAAGAAAAGGGCGCAGGAAAACACCTGCGCAGGTCTTGTTGCTGAAGGTAACCAGTTGGTCAATTGCCTCCTAAATCAATCCAGGACGTCCCAACGTGGTCGCATGAACCCAGCTGTCTTAGGCAGCTCCAACTCATCCAGTCTTCGAGGCTGTTCCTTTTTTCCGATTCACCGGGTGGACTGAGTGGCCCGAGCCAAAGTAGGTCTGCCCCCTCAAGGCAAAGGCGAGCAGGAAATGGACATCTTTGGGTTTTCTGAGGCAAAGCCTGTTCCTTTCTCAACAAGGACAGGCCCAGTCTCGGCACTGGGTGAAGTCCATGATGCTGGATGGATGGAACAAATGTTCAAGTCGTGTAGATGTTCATCTTTGTTTCTAATAGCTTCTTGTTACTACTAGTAAGGCACCTGTTACTACTAGCGTGGCACTTGTTACTACTAGCTTCTTGTTTCTACTAGCTTCTTGTTGCTACTAGTAAGGCACTTGTTACTACTAGCGTGGCACTTGTTACTACTAGCGTGGCACTTGTTACTACTAGCTTCTTGTTTCTACTAGCTTCTTGTTACTACTAGTAAGGCACTTGTTACTACTAGCGTGGCACTTGTTACTACTAGCTTCTTGTTTCTACTAGCTTGGGTTACTACTAGTAAGGCACTTGTTACTACTAGCGTGGCACTTGTTACTAATAGCTTCTTGTTACTGGTATGTTTGAGGGATGGACATCTTTGTGACGCTTGGCAGATGCAAGCGAATAGAGAAGGACATATTACGTCTCCAGTGGCGTACGCTGGCCCTCACGGATTCCGGTCAGTGATGACTGTCTGATTGGAACCCCAGCACACTGTTGTTCGAGGCTCATCAGTGGAGCCTGAGGCTCGAAGTCCTTTGTTTCAGGACCATCTTGCAACACATCGTGAATCATACCTATTTCTTTACAGCTATCCCACGCAAAATACCCAACTTTAACCAACAGAGAGAATGGACACTTGGATGCCTTGATCTGTTCTCATGAGGACACCTTGCCTCAACCCATACAAGATCCAACACCCGAAACCCATCCGCCAGTGAACGAACTACCATCAGTCTGGACCCCTTGGCGCGACTACCATTGGCCTCGCTTTCCAGGTGGCGATCTCTCCGCCGATGCGACGGTCGATCCACATCTTCAGGGAGACCGAGGGCCTCAAACGCTGCCCACCAGGTGCGAACAGAGGCGTTTCAAGTCCTTTTCAAGCGGTTTCCTACAGGGACGGCCACCCGCCGGTTTGGGACGATGACCAGGTCGGCGTCCCATAAGTACCAAACTGACAAAAGCAATTCCTGGCCATGGCTTTGAGTAGTGCGTGAATGGAAGTCTTGTAGTCAATTCGGTTGTCGCTTGGGGGTTGTTGACATCAGCTGTGTCTCTCGCGTTTAGGGTTGTTTGTACATACCCCTTGAAGACCCCTTGAAATTTACTCATGACTCGTCCCTCTGTGAGTTCCATCCTTCCTGATTGTCCCGGTTTGGAGACATGTGGCGGGTCAGATGACCCATCCATGTGTCGAATCATCTGTCAATCCAGTGTCCACCTGAGAGGTCCCATGTCCTTCTCTGCAGGTTCCCGGAACCGAAAATTCATCCACCCGGAGCATGTTCACCCATCCCCAACTCCGCGTTCGCATCCCTTCGTTCTCGGGTGTTCTCGGGTCCCCCAGCGCGTTCGCCAGGCAGACACCGCTGGCGTCCCGGATCTGCGGACAAGGAGGGAGGGGGTCATGCCCTTGTTACTAGGAGAGAGGAGCTACTAGTAGTAATGGCCTCCAACCTACTAGCGATGGCTTCCAGCCTAGTAGCTTCTTGTTCCTAGTAGTAATGCCCTTGTTACAAGGCAAACAAGGGAACGGCCGTTTTCACTTCTACCGATTTGATGCCTCATGAAAAAAGGCGACCTCCGAAGTTCGCCCGAGGAATTTGGCGGGTAACGAACTGGTTCGAGTTAACCATTGGATGGTTTATGATGTTTTTCTTGATGGTTCCTTTTCAACAATGTCAAGAACTTCTACAGAGTTGTTGACCCCATTGGATCACTGCCACGCAAACAAAGGAACCGCTTTTTCCAGCACATCCATCTGTGAGCGCTGGAAGACGCGCGGGAAAGTCCCAGGTGGGGCGCAGCCACGGGAAACACCGCCGCGGCGCAGCCCCGGCGCAGGCTGTTTGTGGGTGATCAGTGATAATGATGAGTGTCTCAGACTGAGGGGGATGTACACACCGACGGCCTTTGTCTTTGGTGTATATCTATATAAATCCCGTGGTCAGTGTTCAATCATTTCTCTTGTTTCTCATGCTTCGTGTGAGACATACACCTGGCTGCAAATGATGCAAACCCTTGTACTCCGAGTGAAGTCACCAAGAATCAACAAATCTAGAGTCCAGTCCACCAATTGCTGTTTGGAAGGCTTCAAGAGGTGGAGTTCTTGTCACGCCCCCATGGCCACTGTCACTCTTCTGTGGGGATGAAGCCCACTTCGACGGTAAATCATGCCACACGGTAAATCATGGTACAGTAAGTCTATATGTGCTTCAGAACTAGATCAGAATGCCCTGAGATTTTCAGCAAAGCTGCCTAAGGTACCCTGCTCGAACAGTGTTGGGTGGTGCTTGCTTCTTGGAGCGTCGACTGCGTCAGTGTTCAGTGCCTCTCTTGTGCAGGCCAGAAATTCTCTAGCACCGCTGAGCGGCTCGTCTGCGCCCATGGGTCTATGCTGCTTGGTCACAGCTCAGCAGTCGTGTCCACTGTCTACTGCGGTCTTCTTGATCATCGAGTCAGGCCCTATGAACAAATCCTTCCTTGTGCAGGGGCTGCAATGATTATCTGGATTATCTGCGTTCCATAGCTGTAGTGGTCATGTTCAACCTCCTACGAACCAGGGCTACAGCCCCACGCAGCATGAAGGGACAAATGTAGTGCAGCAAGGAGGCTTGATGTATTCTGAGTTTACTGATGATGGAATTGCCTTCAGTCAAAGAGTCAGTTGTCTTAGAAGTGAACGGATAGTCTGTTCTGAATTGTGACGAGCAATCTCAGTTCCAATTCTGTAACCGAACTACTTGTTCCAAGCAGCATGCCTTTCTGCTGCCCACTTCTCACGGAACAGGCCATGTTCGGCACTCAGATGGTCAGTCTTCCCTGCGACGTCAATGCAATCCCCTGGACCCCCGTAGAACCGCAAGCACCACTTTTCACATGCGGGGTCACTTGAGTTTCAACAAAAGGACATCGTGACTAACTGCAGCAGCGAAGAATTTCGTACATAAGCTTGTAAAACGTCCTAAGCTGCTAAGTTTAAACGGCAACCTCAGCGAAATCCTGACCTTTGTCACGACTCATCGCAGAAGCATCTACCATTTTTTGGTACCCTTCGTGAAAAGCCATGACTGCGAGAAGGGTCAAGATGAAGTCATTGTTTCCATCCTCTACCAGCGCAGTTTGTTGTGATCAACCGGACAACCACCGACCCACCGAGACCCACCGACCGGGTCGCGCGCAGCCGCCGCCGCGGGACACGCTGGGACGTCCCAACTTCCGGTCTCGCTGGATCTCCTGCTGTTGCCTCTCCTGCGCGACGCAGGTCACGGTGGAGGGGGCGATGGGGGCGACTTCGCGCGCCTTTTTTCGAAAGGGGGCGACTCTGTCTTTCAATGCAGGAACGGGCAGGAAGAGCTGGTGAAGTGTCTCCTGTTTGTTCCAATTCACCTTCGGTTCCATGGAAGTCCTAGTTCGGTTCGGTTCGGAGCTCCTCCACGGACGTCGGTGTCTTTTGACCAGTCCAAGGAGCCGTCTGGGATGCAACACGTGTCGGGATCTAGGACGTTCAAGAAGGCCAAGGACGTTCATGTGGCTTTGACTTTCGGGGTGTTTGGTCTTGAAACGCTGTCTCATACAGGAACCTGTAGCAACTTTGCAACTCTTTTCTGGGAACAGTGGACCAGTGGTTCTTTGACAAACAACATCTATAATACAATTCAATAAATATTGCATATGTCCTTCATGATTGTTAGTACAAACTCACAAGACGATGCTTTATCAATGTTTCATCTAATGCCATGCACGCACGCTATTCAGAATAAGGGCCTCAAGCTTTTTGCTTTGTGACCTCCAAGCCGATAGATACACCGACAGCATTATATACTACAGTATGTTTAAAATGGTGCCTTTTTGCAACTACATGTATAGCCAGTGGGTCTCCTCAAGAATGTCCTTTCTGTACCTTGTCTATCGTTATACCTGCACATTGTCGTCTCCTTTTCTTCCTCCACCATCGACTGCAGCTTCCTTGGCAGGCTATGGACGTGGTGGTGGACATTAAAGACGATGCTTTGAAAGGAAGCTGGGAACCCAAAAACAATGGTGAAGAAAAAAAATAGTCAAACCCGGAAGTCCCCGATATTCACAAAGCCAAGAAATGCGAACCCTAACATGGACATGCCTCCAAGAGGTTGTGCTCAATGGTCGATCTCATCAATAGAGGGTATCAGCGAAGTGTGGTCACCGACTTGGGCTATATTGCATGGGCCAGCTATGCTTAGAAGTGCTGAATGAAAAAGCATGCAATTCCAAACAGTCATGTTCATCGATCCAGAGATGTATCTGTCCCCACGAAGAAAATCTTTCATCTGATGATTCTAGTGCTTTGCCCTATGAACCCGCCGTCCGGATCAAAACACAAGTGGGTTAACCAGTTGACCGTTTACCATTGGTTCACCCACCTCGCAGAGCCTCGCAGCCATGTGTTCTTTCGGAAAAGAACAATAAGTTTCTGCTTGGCCTGGTTTGCGGAAGAACTTTGGAACATCCAAGGTACCCAACCCGGACGTCTGTCTCCAACACCTCTTCGCGCACACCCACACCCAGCTCATGGCCATCTCCAAGCGACGGAAGGAAGAACATCGCACCCATGCTGACCAGACCTGCCATGAGCAGAATTCAAGTGTCTGGTAGAATGCGTGTTCCAGGAAGATGCGAAACTGTGGATTCCGGAGCTGTTTTCTCTATGCTCCCAACAGCTACGCGGAAGGAGGGAAAAAAAGAACAATAGAGACAGGGAATTACAGAGCTTGCAGAGCTGTGAAAGAAATAGGTGAAACAGAACACTCCACCAAAAAACAAGAGAATAGAAACCAGCCGAACATGCAAATACACTACGCATCAGACAGCACAAGAGTCGAGAGTACCAAGAGCAGTACCATGAGAGGCTCGAAAGCCTTTGGGACTCGGCGCACCAAAAAAAGGGGTGCACAAAAGGGTGCACAGCAAAAAAGGGTGTATATATATATATATAGTATTTTATGTAAATTCCAGCTCCGTCCAAATCACAGTGGACCCTGCTTGGCTGATTGTCTTCATTGCGCACAGTTCCCGGCATCTTTTTCGGCGAATGGCCGTGCCTATGATGGCCATGGGGCTCTTAAAGACGGAGATCACGTTGAATTCCTCGGGTAAAACGGTGGAGAATCCAGGATGGAAACCCCGTCGTGGCTCTCGCGAGAAGAAGTGACTTCCACAGTCGTGTCCTACCTCTGAGATCTGGGCCTCAGAGTGTCCTAAATCCAACAGTCAGACTAGGAGAGCCCCGGATGATATGAACAGCATACCAAATGGAAATGTGACACTTTTCTACTTCTTTGTTCAGCTTGTGGATTGTGGATCAATCAGAATCATCTTTTCCATCTTTTCCATCAGGCTCTAGAAAGGTGGCGTATTGCGGCCTCACCAGACTATCAAAGGCGGATATAGGCGGATCACTGTGACCCTCAAAGCAACCTCAAGGACCTCTGTGTGTCCTCTCTCACCGGGATGGACATGCGAGTGAGCATCGCACTAGGACCTGTTTAGTTTGCATCATTCAGCAGGTCCGGAAAAAAGGTCGAGTCCAGTCCTCTCTCTTCTCCAGGTAGTTGAAGACGCCCGAGGGTGCCAGGCCCAAGGGATACTTCAGCTTCACCTCAAAGACTCAAAGCAATCAAGAAAAGGGTTGGCAGGGGAAAGATGTCTTTTTTTGCTGGAGCAAGACCACGGATCGGAGGGCTCCTCTAATGAATGCATCTTGACACATCTTGAACCACAGTCTTCGCTTTCTGGCCCAGGGAAGCTGCAGTAACCCTTTGTCCAGCCATGCCATGCTGAAGTCCGACGCCCACCCCCCCTTCCAGCTGAGCAACACCCTTGCCGTGTTCGAAGTCTGCAATATAAGCACCTAGGGATGGGCAACTTGGACCATGTGCAAAAGGATTCGCCTCCGTGGGCAAACAAGTCGATGAAAGTCCTCGTCCGAAGAAGCAATGCCATAGATATCGTCCGGCAGAGACATCCTGTTTAGATTGGAAATCTTTAAGGAATGACTTGACCAAACAAAAATTAGCAAGCCTTGCCTCGCTGCCTCCCTCCCTACCGCGAGACCCTGTTGGATGGAGTCTCCGTCCCCATCCTCTCTCCAAGGCACTCATCTTCAGTCCACCCGAACCCTCTGTGGCTTCGATCCGCACAGGGTCGAAGCTCAGCAGCGGGTGGACCACCTTCCCACGTGTTGGCACGTCGGCGAGTACCGCAGGCTACGAGCCGCCCCGCGTCACGCTAGACCAGACGCCCACGTGACGCGTCGGCGCGGAAAGCCGTGACGAGCACCTGCCTGCAACAGGTGAGGGCCCGCGGTGACACCATTCAAGGCGAAGTGCCTTGGCATCGCAACGTGGGAGCGAAGCATAACGAGGTGGGACCTTTGGCGCTCAGACTGGTGTGTCTGCCGCCACTAGATGCTGCCGACACGTTTTCTTCAAGTCGGTTTTTGGGGATTAAAGCCACAACGTCACTACAGGGTCCGGAGCTTCACAGTAAGGGCTGAGACAATCCAACATGGTCTTTACACCATTTTACCATTTATATCATATCCATCTCTTAATTTCAAACTTTGAGACAGTTCTCCGCAGATAAGCGAAAACTCCTGGTTGAACAGCCTAATCACAGTCTTGAAAACATGTGAGCTCGCTGAAAGGTTTGAGCATCCAGCCCATCAGATACAGGCAGCGTGGATACCGCGCCTGAGCATGGATACCGCTATGAACAAGAATTTGCCGGTCTAAAGGTCTGAAGAAAAGGAAGGAAAGGAAAAGAAGGCAGTAATAGAATCGCTACTAGGAGCAAAGGGCATCGCTACGAACGGAGCAAGGACGCTACTAGGGGCTCCTGGCCTTACTACTAGGAACAAGAAGCTAGTAGGTAGGAAAAGGATCTGATGATAAAAAACCGAAAGGCTTTCTTTGCTCAGAAACCAACTGGTGCACCACTGGTGCACCAAATCACACAAAATGGATGTTCTCATGGGCATTGGCCGATCCAAGTCTTGAGGCATGCCGATACATCTCGACATGGGTCGTACGTACTTGGACTCATCCGAAGCAACTCGCAGACTCATCCGAAGTTGATGGAGCCCCTTTGATCGAGACTAAACCTAATAGCAATGGCTTCCAACCTGCAATGGCCTCCAACCTATTGAGACTAAAAAGGAAAGAGGATACCCACATCTTGAAAAAATACAGTTCATAGAGCAAAGGATTCTACTTCTGAATCCTTACAGGGCTAAGTCGTCTTTGGAGTTCTGTCCAAAAACACATCACTCCATCGTGGCCCGTGGCCCAACTTGGTCGTGAAAGGGTCCCCTCGGGCAAATTCCACTTCTTGGGTGATGCTGATTTCGCTGCTGGGTGATCCGCCCGCAACGGGCTGTGCGCCTCCATCCAAAATGACGCGGGCTGCTGCTAGGCCACTTCCAGGGGCACTGGTCACATCCTGGTCTTTGGATGAAAGGTCTGGCAACACATTGAACAATTATACAGGAACTTGTTGGGCCTGAACCGGCAAAAAAGGGCCGGCCCACCACATGGGCGTGCTTCCTGCAGTCCCCTCCACCTTCTTCGAGCAGGTCAGTGAGCGGTTTTTCGGTGGGGGTCTTCCATCTCTGCGCCCACTCCCCTCCTGGTACTTGTGCGGGATGCTCACGCGGCCCTTGATCTGACCCTGTGCCCTGTGCGCCACGGACGGTTTCGGAGCGCGAGCTCGGTCGACCGACGGAGCGAGAGTGGTCGGTGCCACAGGATCGGCCAGAGAAGGGGAGTCATCGACAGCCGGCCGGTGGCAGTGGCATCGGGTGCAAGGACAAGTCACTACCTTCCCACTACTGCGCAACCCAAAGTGAGCAGTTTGACCAAAGCTGGAAGCGATTTGAGGAAGGGTATTTTGGAAAACTCTGCACTCAGATCCACGTATGACGTATGCAAAAGACTTCCAAGTGGAAGAATCAGGTCATCTGTGCCTCACCTGTGCTCACCTGTGCTCTTTTGGACGACCCTGCTATCTTCAGTGGATGGAGGCATGGCCCGGCAGGGCGGTACTTCTGTCAGCCGTGCTGCTTCCAGGCCTGGCCGTGAAGAGCTGCGAGAGCAACAGGCTTACGAAGAGCTGGAGACGCAGCCGCATGGCCGGCCTGAGACTCCCCCCGTCTGCGCCCCACAGGCGGGCGGCTTGTTTTGGCTTGGCGCTGAACCCCCACGGACTGGGCGGGAAACCGGATGTTGGGCTTTTGAGGTGGTTCAAAGGGACTCATCTTCGTTTAATTATAGATCAAGTTGAAAAAATGCACGTGAATGCATACCAAAGGCCTTGCGTTTCCAGCTCGCCTGCAATCTACGACATGGCAAACTGTTTCGCCCATCAGGTCTCCATTCTATCACATCATCCATTTCTAGTGTCCAGTCCTTGAGCTTCCCACCGAGACAAGCGGCAGGCTCTGTGCTGTTCGCTCATTCCGAGCCAAGCTTGCTGCAGGACTTGTTCTGAGCCACTCATTGGCACCATCTGCTCAGTCACCGAAAGATCGCATGATGCCGCCAGTCCATTCCCCAAAAAATTGGAACATCCTGTTATCAACCTCGGAAATGGTATGATCTGAACCTTCTTGTGGATGAGAGATTTAAGGGTCGGTTGAGCCACACTATGTCCCTCCAACCTAATAGCAATAGCCTCCAACCAAAGAGCGATGGCCTCCAACTAGCCATGGCCTCCAACCTAGAAGCGATGGCCTGCAGATGCCACATCACATGGTACCCTGGATCGCCTTTCAACACATTACCCATCCACCTTTCCCCACATCCAACGCTTGAAACCCAAACTCAAGTTAAAAGGTGGAAGCTTGTCACCCAAAATACCCAACAGACCCAACAGACCCCTCACCGAACATGAAACCCATCTCATAAAGAGTGACCTTGCAAAATCAACACCACTCCACTCTTTCCTCCCCGCGGTGGCACCCACACTGAGGACCGCTGAACCCGCTGACCCACCTCCGCGCTCCGCAGCGCCGCCGCCAGCGTCGGGGCCGTTGGCTCCATCCAACTCTCCAGGAACCCCAGGAGCACCTTGCGGAGCTTTCTGGTAGCGACCGAAGCTACGAACGGGGCTCCTGGCATCGCTCCTAGGAGCAGGGACGCTACTAGGGGCTCCTGGCCTTACTACTAGGAACAAGAAGCTACTAGTAACTAGAAGCTACTAGGTGGAGGCCATCGCTATTAGGTTGGAGGCCATCGCTACTAGTAACAATAAAGCTTTCTGGTAACTAGAAGCTGCACTGGGGGAGTGAGATGGTCAGTTAGGAAAGGGATAGGCAGCAGGACTCCACTGGACCATTGGACTCTTAAGAATTGCTTGGTCAAAAAAAGGCCACCATAGATGTGGCTTGAGGTGTGTCGCCATGGCTTGACGTGAGCGTGAGTGGGAGATGTTGACAGAAACCAATGGCATTGAGGCATGTTGTTCAACAGTTTTTGTTCGGTTTCTCCAAACTCCGCTAAAGGCAAATACACCTGAACGCTAAAGGCACCTGAACGCCCGGCCTTTACCCCGTCAGAAGAGCACCCTAAACCCCCGGGCCTCTCTTAGTTGCTCCTCTTCTGGCAAGAATCCATCAGGAGGGAGCTTGTTGAAGAAGGCCTCGCCAGTCGTTTCATCGCTCTTTCACCAGCTACGCTTGCACAGAAGATCAGAGCTTCAAGGTATGAAAGAAAAAAAAAAAAACATTGCCCCATTGATGTCTGATTTCGAAGCGTTGTGAGAGATGACGGACGCCTGCCATGACCTTCAAATATACATACTCCTCTCAATACACGAGACTTTGCACAGCGAGCCGCAAACCCGATGTTGCTTGCGTCTCTTGTTCCACAGGAGTGATGCAGGAGCCCTTCCGAGAGCCAAATGGCAGGTTCAAAAGCAGATCTGATCAGTGCTCTTTTGAGAAAACGATTTCCATTGGTCATTTGGGATCCAACAATCCTCTGTCAGCCGGCTCTTTTAGCTACTTGAAAATAAGCCTATATACATGAAAACCAACGCAAACCAATAGCGCCTCACTGCCCCTGCTGGTGTGAGACTTGCTTCAGAATGCATGTCAGCTCTTCCTTGTCATGGTCAATGGCCCCCATTGCCTTCTCATGCTTCTCCTCTTGTTGCTCCTTCTGGCTCTTCAATTGACTAATCTTGATGTCTTCTGAGAAGCCAGGTCTGTGGCGTTCCTTCTTAAGGTCTTCAATTTCCTTCTTGAGAGAGCAAATGCTTTCCGCAAGGTCCTCCTGATCCGCTGCAGTGCAAGCCATGCCTACAAGAGTTCCGAGAGCGGTAGGAATGCCAAGTAACGCACCGCCACAAGCAGCGTCAATCAAGAGGCCGACCTCTGCTCCGCGTGCAGCACCGTTCCTCTTCTTGGTATTACCAAGCTTATCCTCCAAGCCTTGGAGCTTCTCTTCTTTTCTTTGCTGTTCTTTGAAATTCATCTCCATGTTTTTTGATGAAGTTCTCTTTGATGATTCAACTTCCTCTCTGTCTCTGCAATCTCGTTATTTAGCTTCTGCAAAACCTTTTGGTGTGCCTCCTTGGCTAAAGACCTGCGCTTCTCCAGTAGCTCCATCATCTGTCGAATCGCACGTGCAATGGCTGCCTTACCGGAAACGACCTTGTGCTGTTGGGCTCCAGACTTGTTGGTCATCATGCTGTGCTCGAAGTGGGACGAAAGTTGCTGCACTCCTTCGTCCTTCGAATCCTGTGCATTCATAGGGATGATCAATGGCGACATTTCTGGAAGCTCTTCGTCCAGAGTCTCTTTCACATAGGTCAGGTCCTTCCTGTCTTTTTCCTCAACCAGATTGTTCCAACGGTTCATGGCAACCACCACATGCGTATGATTGGCTAACAACTCCTTCAGAATGGGGCGCTCACTGTCTCGCAAGGGCTGTTCAGCATTGATTACAAGCACTGCGACATCTGCACGGCGTGCAGCTTCCATGGCTTTCTTCTTGTGCTCCTCTTGATTCATAGCATCAAGGCCGGCCGAGTCCACGAGTGAAATTCCACGCCATGGAATGAAATATGAAGGTCAGTGGTAGTGGGTCGCACTCCAACCTTGCAGTGATCTTTCTGACCCAATATAGTGTTGATGAGGGTGGACTTGCCAGCACTGAAAGCTCCCACAAACATCACCATGGGCCCCCTGCAATAGTCAGCCTTTGCCACCTCGAGCTCTGATTGGATTCTCTTCATGTTCTCTTGAATTGGCTTCTCAGTCTCCTGTCTCATGTAAATACTTGCTGTACTTGCTGCATATGTCCATCGTGCAGTCAAATAGTAGGACTGGAAGGGCTGAAACCTGGCGCTTCGCATCACACTGGGCTGGTAATTTGATTTGCTCCTGGCGCATTGGTGGAGCGTACCACATGCCCAGCGTTGCGCCTGCCACCGGACGGAGGCCTTGCCAGCCGAAGCGAAAAGCCATGGCTATAGGACCTCTGGAAGATTCACCCAGTGTGATCCGTTCGAGAGC
This sequence comes from Durusdinium trenchii, assembly GCA_963970005.1. Taxonomy (NCBI): domain Eukaryota; class Dinophyceae; order Suessiales; family Symbiodiniaceae; genus Durusdinium; species Durusdinium trenchii. The sequence continues at coordinate 324,955 of CAXAMN010005014.1, read as the reverse complement.
GAAACTGAGGAAAAGAGGCATCCCCAAAAGAGGCAAATCTACACATGACCTGGGCTCTATCGGAGACTTGAAGACCCCGGCTCTATCGGAGAATTCGTGGCTCGGACTCTGAAACTCGGCCGGACTCGCCTGGGCCTTGGAGTCCAACGCCTCCGTGGCCTGTTCGCACTCAGAAGGACCCCGAGAGTGAGAGTGAATCAGAATGGGCTAAGAATTCGCGAAACCACAGGCTGGGCCAGGCTGGGTCTGTTGGGGTAGATCATTCTCCCCCCATTTTCTTTATCCCTTGGTGCTTGTCAAGTTCATGAAAATCCTAAGAAGAGTCCCGGCCAAAATGAGACTTTGCAGAAACCCCAGATGTCCAAGGCGCCTGCCCCTGCTCTTCTGGTGCACATCATCTGTGTGACTCTGTGACGTCACTTGAGGATGCAGTATCCAATGGTCATGCGCAGCCCAAAAAAACATGACATCGGTACCTCCATCGGCTCATCCACGATCATTTCGGGCTCATCATTGGCCTCGCAGACACAAGCGGAAAAGGGGTGTAGTGGTAGAAAAGAATATCTTCACCCTGTTGATGGACAAATGGTCTTATGGTGCCTTAGCAGCTCTTTCTTTGGGCCCTTTTTGCGGTGAGAACTTTTTGTAAACTGAGAGCAGGGCTTGGCCGTGGCCAAGCAGCAAGATCAGGGCACAACCAGGGACCAAAGGATTTTCAACGATTTCCAGCCACAGGTGGCTGCTCCCGCCAGCACCAAACTGTATCAGCCACTGTATCACTGGAATGACATGGATTTAACACATCCTCCATTCGTTGTTTCTGTAGATGAATAGCATTGGTTTCAAGGAGGCACAGGGCTGGATACGGCTCGGTCCAACAGCGGGAGCCCAGGAAAACGGGAGCCCGTCCTCGCCCTCGGTGCGGTAGTAGATGACGGCCTCACAAGAAAGAAGGCCGGGCGAGATGAGCATGCGAGATAGTGATATGGAATATGTATGCTGCATGCTTTATACCTATGTATTACTATATTTGTAGTGATATTATATGTGTTTAAATCGATGGAATGGACATGAAACAAGATTCCCCATAAAGGTGCCCCATGAGCAGCAGCTTTAAGATTGGGAGATGGATGCTGACCAAACGAGGGCTCAGGAGGGTCTCAGGCATCCCCCCCGGATACCTTTTTGTCCATTCTATTCATGACCTTGGGGCTGCTTGGGGTGATCTGCAGGAAAGTTCTTGGATGGCCAAGAGACCAAGAAATCACCACTCACCACACCAAACAAGCTTCAGTGACCCCCTGTGACTCCATTCCAACGGAATACTCCAGTAAAGTCATGCCTTGGCTACTCCGTATCCCCCGCCTGCCCGTGGGCGGTCGTCTTGGTCGCCACCTCCCCCCCGATTCGCCGATCGATCCATTCCTTCAAGGAGACCTCCGGTGGCTCGGGCGCGAGGAGATCGGGCACCGTCCGCAGGGCGACAGGAGCTTGGGGTCATTTTCGTGTCATGGTCGTATAATGGGGTGTGTATTTGAAAAAAGGGAACCCAAAAACAGAAGTGATTTCATGAGGTTATCATAGATGATCCATTGTTTAGTTTGTGAGGGGCTTTGAGTTGGACATTGGCGAACCATACCTGTGTACTTGATGTTCTTGACACTTCTTTAGTCTAGAATCCAGAACATCAAGATGTAGACATGCAATCTTGGAGCTTTGCTGAGCTTGTGAATGACCCTTCTCAAGCACCATAAAGGTGCCCCTTTCCCAAATCCTGGCCGTTTTTATCATTTGTTGGGGGGGTTCGTTGGGGTCCCGATCCAAAATCGATTGGAGGCTTACGTGCAAGTGGTCTTGATATCTCCAATTCTGGGCCCCTCTCCATCGTGGAGCACATCAGTAGCCAAGGTGCGCTCTTGAGGAAGGATTTCCTGATAGGATGGTACACCTTCCGGCGCAACTTCAAACTGTGCCCCAAACAGCAGAAAATGAGCTCCAACAAATCAAAGATCTAAGACTGACTTGATGATCTAAGCCTCCGAAATGTTGCTCTCGGTTTGAAAACAGCAGGACCTCCAAAGTGTTGGACGCAATTCTACACATCCATTCTCAAAAATGACGCACACAAAACCAGTGCCTGATGGCTTAAAACATGTTGCAGCGGTAGCCTTGGCAAAGGGGGGGGGTCCTAGCAAGGTTGTCAAATCCCTGTTCTATCAATCTCTTAGAGCTAAGCTATATCAGCTATGTGCTGCCAGCTCCCTGGTACTGGTTTATACGGTTGTTTATTGTGTGCAGGTTTCTTGGTGGTGGCGCACCCTTCAGCTGTGATACACTTCTTGGAACACATCTGGCCAGGGAAGCCGTGCACCACCACCACAACAACAACAACACATGCCGTGGGCACCAGGCAAAACGGCACAGTCTTAGAGATTTGGTGGGGAATAGTAATGTTCGTGTCTCTGGATGATATGCTTGATTCTCAAGTGTCAAAGACCACCACGCCTATCAACCTACGTATATGCCGTTCCATGAACAACCCTGAAACGAGATCCTTCGCCAACCAAGTGCAGGACCCTTCGCAATTGGGCGTTTTGGCAAAGTACTTCTCCATCAACTCGAACAGCAACTCAGCACGGGCGCACCAACAGTTCCCCAAGGCTAGGAACCACCATTTCATCATTTCATTCATCAATTCATCCATTCCAACATGAGAAGCTCTCGATCCTTGAGCCATAAGCACATCCACATCACTAGCACCTGCAGGTCGCCTGGTTTCACCAGCTCTTTGGGGTCACGAACGCACCAGGCCCTGCCCCACAGGTGCCTCTCGCAGTCTCAACTCTTTCTCCAGCAGTTCCTGGCGCTGTTCATGGCGGGGCCACATGCGTGTTGTGTGTGTGTGTGTGTGTTTCCATGTCAAGGTGATCTCCTCCTCAAAAAGGAAGAGTGTTCCAAATATCTGTGCTGTGTTCATGTCTCAGAGCACCTGAAGGCATCATCGGCGCAAAACCGTGCTGTCTCAAAACTCAGTGCAGCACTCTTTTCTCCGCTCTCTGCATTTGGTTTTTGATGGTCTCTGCAAGGCCAAAAATAAAGCCCTTTTGGCCTTTCAAAACCTCCGTGGCCCTCACCCTCCGACTTTGCGGCATCCCATTCCTCACCCCATCACCTCAGGCACCAGCGGCAGCCGCTTGGGCCATTTCCGGGGCCTCGGCCTCGGCCTCCCCGTCGTTCTCCTCAGCCGCCTCGTCCTCGTCAAAATCGAAGGTCTTGTCCTGCAGGCGGCTTCTAAGCTACCTGGGACATGCTGGGTACCCTTGGGGAAACTGTCCTTCTTCGACCAATGCTCATGGACACATGCCAAAATGCGACCAATGATGACCCAATGGTCGCTATGGTTTTTCTCCCAAACCCTGTGTCTCGACCATCCTTGTAGGGCTCTGGGATGGGCCCCTTGCCAAGAGCCTGGCGGAGGGCAAGAAGAACGACCAGCCTGTTGGTGGTGCTCACACCATCCGTGAGTTGAGAATATGGTGGTGCAAAACAGTGGTTGGAGCCCAATTCCGCTTTCTGGAAAGTCTTTAAAACATCTATATATGACATGCCAACCTGCAGCAAACAGACTCCCCTCAGGCAACTGTGATTAGAGTTCCACCTCAACCTCGACCAGAAAAGAAAAAGTAAAAAGACGAAAATCCCGCCTTGCACATCTTTCCAAAGAGGCCTTTGGACTTCTTGTCCTCCTCCTTCTGCCCCGCCTGAGCATTCTTCGCCAATGCCCGAGCCTCCCGGTTGTTGGGCTCAAGTTCCAGGATCTTCTTCACATCCTCGGCGCGTGATTCTCTGACAGCGGAAGTAAGGCCACTGTAAAAAAGAATAAACGTGGGGAGAGCACACCCGCTAAAAAGGAGCCCACTTGACAACAATAGATTTGAGACATTCATATAAATCAGGTAAAGGAAATGGACCAATAAATCTGTATGGCTTGGGAAGTGACAATTCAGTCCTCAGGGTTCATGTCTTCGGCCCTTCCCCACTCGCCAAACGAGTGAAATAAAAATATTCGGCGAAGCGTTCAGGATCCTTAACGCAATCCAAGTAGTTCTTCAAGCCAAACTCCGCCTGGGCCCTTCTGAAGAGTGCCTTCACGTTGTTGGCGCTGTCCTTCAGCACGGTGCTGCAGGAGGCCTTTGCATCACTATAAAGCTCCAGCTTCAACTGGCAGGCAGCCTTGTTCAGTGTGCAGGCCTTCCTCGTCGGAGCACGATGTTTAGGAGTTGGATTTTAGAATGGTCTTCCTCGCTAGTAGAGAGTCTCCCAGAACCCAGCCACGTGGACTACACATAATCATTATGGGTGAATGATGTACATTTGCTGGGAGGTTCTCCGACTCGACCTCGGACGTTCCCCTAGGTTCAAGTGGGTCAGGTCTAGAAAAGGATGGCCCTGGCCCTGTTGAGCATGTATTTTGAATTGTTATATCCTCTCTTCATGAAAAATGGTGGTCTCCAAAAAAGACATCAGCCAGCTGAAAGCACTTTCAGGCGTCTTAAGCTCAATAGCCTTGGCCTTATTCTCCTCCTTGTAGTTGTCGATGTAGCCTTGGCCAGCTACCATGTTGGACTGGACTCTTTGCTCCAAAATAAAACAAGTGACTTGTCTCAGAGTCCCCTGGTAGGAAGCTTTCCAAACCAAACAACGCACTCAACCATCTTCCGGAACCGCCTGCCACGGTACCAGGGTCGTGCTATGACTCTGAACCCTACCGTACGAAATCAACGGGAACTCGCACTTCGCTTCTCGCACAGGTTCGCACTTCGGGCAGCTGAAGAGATCTGCCACCTTCTTGTATCGCTCCATGGCCAACTGGTAGCGTGCCGCCTTGAAGAGATTGGCGCCCACGTCCTTGCGCGCTGCACCATACTCCACCTCAGAGTGAGAGGAGAGCTTGGATCCAAGGCCGAGTGAGCGAGTGGGTGGGAAATGCCGAGTGTTTCAACCGATTCAGTCGGTCTTATTGAATGACAGGGTAGTGGTTTGAAGCAGAAGAGTGAGTCGCTACGAGGTGTCCTTTTGAAAAGCTTCACCTCAAAATGCTGAGAGTAGTTCCAAAGTGATTCACAAGGTCTTTCAGAATACGTTCTTTCCAGGAAGACCACGGATTTGTGGCACAAGCGCAAATAAAATGAACCATGTGACCTTCTCCTCCTCAGACATATCCCAGGTGTCCTTGGCCTTCTCGAAGCTTGTGAGCTCCAAAGTCAAGATCACCTTGGAGTCGCCACCGTGATGGAGGAAAATGGTTGGAACTGGAAAACCCACTGGTCAAGTCTTGGCATGCCCAAGACCTCATCATCTGGATGAGGGATCCTCCATCATCCTCCCGGTTGGATGAAGAAGGGCCGAAAGCATCGAATGATTCTCTTCATGTGGTTAGAGTTGAGAGGATCTTTTTGACACCAAGTCAGTGTAAATCAAAGACTGAGCTATATAGCGAAATCACATGTGCAGGTTCACAGCTGTTTGTGACATGGTGAAACTTCCCGAAAGAAGCCCTGGGTTTGCATGTTCACGACCAGCTGGAAAGTGTACCACATGTGCATGTTGTGTGTACCAAACGAATCAAGAGAGTTTTTTCGAAGTTAAGCAGGACAACAGGATTTCAAACTTCTTGCAAACACCTACAGAACTTCTTGGACTCCAAACCTCTTCCCAATAGTTCCCAATTCCCCCAAGCACATGCCCCCTCGCACCTTCTCCGAGCTCTTGAGCCCCAACTGAGGTTCTTCACAGCCGGCGACCGTCAAGACCGCCCTCTCGCCCTTCTTCATGGCGCTCACGGCAAACTCCAAGGCATCGCACACGTGGCCTTCACCACAGGTGAACTCCTCGAGTTCTGCGCCGAGCGATGAAACAAGTAGTAGCGATGCCCTTTGTTACGTTCGCAGCTTCTTGTTACTAGTAGTAAGGCCAGGAGCTACTAGTGGCGTCCTTGCTCCTAGCAGCGATGCCGTTTGTTAAAGTGAAGAGAAAAACACCTCCCGTTTGACGTGTAGGGGACGTGTCGGGGACGTGTCTGTGTCAGTCAACATACAAGGAAAGTATTGGTTTGGGGGTCCAAAAAATTGAGCATTTTCTCCGCCAAGATGCTGTGGAAGGGTAAGCCCCCCACTTCCAAATATATACTGGGGCTCCAAAATCTGGGAACTCAACAAACAACAAGAACTCTTCCGGAAAACCCTCTTCGCCCGCTCTTCCCGCCCTCAATACATCCGAAGTCTCCAAGGTCTTGGCCGCAAAGCCGGCGAGGTCCCCGGCGGTCTGGGCGCTCTCGACGTTCAGCACCACCTTGGCCGCGTCGTTGGGCTTTTCATAGCCCTCGCCTGGCACAAAACGCGTGCTTTGCGGTGCTCGGCAGATCGCTTCTAGTAGCGCACTTGCTCCTAGTAGCGATGCCAGGAGCCCCTAGTAGCTTCCTGTTCCTAGCAGCGATGCCAGGAGCCCCTAGTAGCTTCTTGTTCCTAGTAGCGATGC
>CAXAMN010005014.1:256748-318408 GCA_963970005.1 Durusdinium trenchii | reverse complement strand
TTCCTAGTAGCGATGCCAGGAGCCCCTAGTAGCTTCTTGTTCCTAGTAGCGATGCCAGGAGCCCCTAGTAGCTTCTTGTTCCTAGTAGCGATGCCAGGAGCCCCTAGTAGCTTCTTGTTCCTAGTAGCGATGCCAGGAGCCCCCAGTAGCTTCTTGTTCCTAGTAGCGATGCCAGGAGCCCCTAGTAGCTTCTTCTTCCTAGTAGCGATGCCAGGAGCCCCTAGTAGCTTCTTGTTCCTAGTAGCGATGCCAGGGGCCCCTAGTAGCTTCTTGTTCCTAGTAGCGATGCCAGGAGCCCCTAGTAGCTTCTTGCTCCTAGTAGTATGGCCAGGAGCCCCTAGTAGCGTCCTTGCTCCTAGGAAGCCAAAAGTATTGCCGTGGATCTTTCTGTCTGAAAAGGCTGCTGTTCAGGGTGCAGGTTAAATGCTCTTTTTGGGGGGAAGGCTTGTGTTGGAGAGGTCCTGAGGTAGTGTTACCGCCTGTCCGAGTCCTTCTTCCGGTCTAGGGTGATTTGGGGCTCCCAACCCACAGACTGCGAAAGCACTCACCTCGCGCCTTCCTTGATTTGCTTCTTCATCATGGACTTGTCCTTGGCTGGGGAGACATCCGTCACCTCAAAAACCTCTTCCAACTTCAGCTCCAGCACAAGGCCATCAGGATGGCTGTCGCCTGCATAGGTTGAGTTGTTGCAGGTGAGCTTGCTCTCTTCACCCTTCTTCATCTTCAACAGGGCCTTCTCCACTGTCTTGCCCCAGATCCCCAAGATCTCGGAGCCCATGACATACTCCATGGAGCCTCGGATCGACAAACATCGGGAGCCAGGGATGGCACCAACGCACGCGGTCATACCATCCAGGTATGGCTACAAATTCTGAAGACCCCCCTTGTATGGCTAGAAAGCACATCTTCAGAAACTGATGCTGTTGTTTTTGTAAGGGGGTTCACATTGGCCATGTCTTTCACCAAAAAGAGAGAAATCGGTCTTTGGCCGAAGCACCTTTGTCTTCAATGAGACTGCCATCCATGTTCAAAGCCTTCAAAGAAAGTCTCACCTCACTGTCCTCTTTTGGCGACTTCCAGCCACTGCCCTCTGCCACCTGAAAAGGTGAGTGGATCCGCAAGAATGAGCCATCCACCATGTCCGAACCACCATGTCCGAAGCCGAACTCATAGGGGTTTCATTCCGAGGCATTCCTTTTCTTCATCCAATTCATGTCCACTCCGGGATATGCTGAGGAAAAAGACCACAGATCTGCAAAAACAAGTCCAGTGAACACAAAAGGGAAAAGTATCGTTGAACATGGATGATAATGGTTGGTAAGACCTTTCTCAAAAATTGTGATAATATGTTGCCGACCTCTACTGGCCGAAGAGGATCTTGCGATTTGGAACTTCCTTTTAGATCCCTGTCCAGTCTTCCATCCACATCTCGCCCAAACAAGCCACCCAGCCTCCACCCACCCTCCACCCATCCACGCCTGGAGTTGGATCACCCCTCCATCTCCAAAAAGGTCGTCCTTGGAGACCCAGTCGATGAGCTCCACTTCGAAGACCAGCGTGGCATTCTCCGGGATCGCAGGGGGGGACCCGCTGGCGCCATAGGCGTAGTCCTGCCAGCACGGAGGGGACAAAGGGACGAAAGGGGCAGAATGTGGCGTCGAGTCACTTTGGGGGTGGCTAGGGGAAGATATCTATGGATTTATGTGAACATTGCGATTTTATGTGGGTTTATGCGGATGTATGTGGACATTTTGCAAAATCAGTCCTATCAGTCCATCAGGTCCTATCTGGATAATGGGCTGAACCAGCTCATCAACCACACCGCCCATCAACCGCACTCCACCTGACCCACACGCCCAACCCGAAAGCCCAGCCCATCAAAAAAAACTTTGGTTTTTCACCCACCGCCCAACTCTCCGCCGGTCCGGGGAGAGGGTGAACTTGGCGACTTCCCCCTTCTTCATGGTGGCCACGCCCAAGTCCCAGCCCTTGATCACTTGACCTGGCGAGGGGAGGTGAACTGTTCGATGAGACCCGATCAAACATGGTCAAACACTGCTGTCGCCCCTCGATTGCTCGGGTCACCAAGTCTTCAGTCGAAAATTCAACCGTTGGAAGTTCTGATCAACACCGAATTGCAGTCACCAACGCATCCAAGTCTCCCTTCCCCAAGGTGAAGTTGAAGGGCTTCTCCCGAGATCGGGAGCTGTCAAACTGGGAGCCATCAGAGGCCAAAGTGCCCACGTAGTGCACTGTGACCTCATCGCCCGATTTGGGCTGCTTGTAGTTGCCAGCTGGGGCATCCGTGATGATTTCCTTCTCCACGCCCTCTGGAAGGCCGCTTGGCATGTCCATGTCACTGTCATCACCCATGTCGCCCATGCCACCAGTCATGGGGAACTCCTCGTCTGACATCTGTGCGAATTGAGTCTGTACAAATGGAATCCAGTCTTGGGCCACCTGCAAGGCTTAAGTCTAAGGTCAGCAACAGCTCCAGCCTGATACGACAGTATCAATCCAAGTGCAATTTATCACAACTCACAACCAAAGGCTCAAACAATTTGTATGTTTAAGAAAATCAGAGTCGGGCACTTGCTGTTGGTATGACAAAGAGCTTGCTTGTAGCGGTAATGAAAAGTGTTCCCTTCTTCGACCAATGATTTGCACAACTTTCAAGAGGTCAGTTTGGCATCTGCAGGCAAGTTGTCGAAAAAGCCTTGGCTCATCGGAAGATTCGTTTGCAGACGGAAGTGAAGACTATTCATTCGTTCTCCGGTGTCCCGGTCAGCTCTCACAGCACAGCACACCCGCACAAACAACCGAAATCCTTGTGGTGCATTGTGCATTCTTCTACATTCTTTTTGGAAACTCCTTTGACCAACCACCTATCAAGAAGCAAACGCCGCCAATGGATGGAGGACATCCTCACCGAATCCGAGGATCTTCCTCAGTTCGCCCTCACCACCCCGCCCCGCTCGGTGCCGCACCGGTCGTGTCAGACCAATCGGACCGATCTCGCGCACCGCCTCGATCACGTTCGATGGGTGGTGGCTTGCCGCCCTGGCCGCCCGGGCCGCCCTCCTGGTTTTTCTTCTGACGACGCTCCTGGCACGCGGAGGACGGGGCTTGTTCGGGCCGTGTGTGGTAAAAGTGCTGGTTCGAACGGACACACTGGATGCGCAGCTGACTGGCTGTTCGCAGCAATAAAGACTGGTGTGCCAACCAGCCCCAACATGTGGAATGCTAAGAATGGGACACAACAACTGCCAGTTTAAGAGACAGAGTGTATAGCCTTAAATGAACATATGATCTCCTGCCGAAAAGACAACCAGCTATGGGCTGAAAGTCTAACAATTCTGAAAGCCGCTCTACGAAGCCAACATGTACATTCAGCAGAACCCCTTTTGGGAAGACGACAACCACAGTGCAGGGTGAGCAAAACCGTCAAACCGTGAAACAGTGCAGGCGTCCTGACGATGCGTCTTGGTCGGAGCAGCCGGCGCGGAAGCAGCTGGCGCAGGAGCAGCCGGGGCCGGAGCCCACCTGGGCAGAGCAGGTGGCCCTTAAGTGGCCCTTAGGTGTGGTCGCAAGGGGTAGACTGGGTGGAGGCCATCGCGGCCTCAGGTTGGAGGCCATCGGGGGTGTCTCATCCGCGATTCAAGTGTCCTGTCATGGAAAAACTGCGGGGTCTGGCTTCGAAGAAACATCCTGCCAGGCTGATCTCAGACTGCCCGATCCTGGGAATCTACACAGGTCCGTTCATTCCCTCATTCTCTAAGGGTCAATGCAGCCCACTCCGTGAGACTCGGTTTCATTCTAGGGATTCTCCTGTGAGACTGAATGCCCCCTCATCAAGTGGAAACTCGTTTGTCGCTTTGGGTTATCACAAAAATGCCCGAAACTTAAAACAAACAAGCTATTTCCAGCTCTCCTTACAAAGGATTCACCACAGTTCGATCTCTTTGAGCTCCCACCACACTCCTGATCACCTCTGTTTCTGCTGCGACCAAAAAGCGAGCGCCCCGGCTCGGGGGCCCGGGGCGGCGGCAGGTCAGGCCTGGTGAGTCGAAGAAGGCGATCCTTTCATCGAAGAAAACGGGCTTTGGAAGGTGCATTTTGTGAGGAAGTAGGTTGGAGGCCATCGTTTTTGCGAAGGCGTTTGGAGGGTGTTGGAAGCCCATGGAAAAAGGCTACATGGAAAAGAACTGCGAATGTGGACTGGACGGTGTTGGACCAAGCCAGCGAGGCTGGCTTGAGCAAGTACACCGATCAAGTGGCCTTGGTTTGGTGGATGGTTTCACTATGGTTAGTCCAAGATTGCAAGTCATCCATCTTTCCCCACCTTGGGACCTCATCCTCTCTCTTCTGACCTTTTCTATGGGCAAGCCGGGCAAGCAGCTGAAAAAGGCATTGTTGAGTTGAGGTTCACCTTCGGGGAAGAGCTCTCTCGGACCATGCCCTCTCCGAGCATCCACACGGGCGCCACATGTGTGGAGGTGGTCCCATCGGCCTCTCACAAGACAGTGGCTGAGAACGCAAAAGACATGGCGTGGCCACGCCATGCGGGTCAATGAGAAGTACACGGACCACAGACCACGCAATGCTGGTCCACAGAGAAAGGCTTGGACAGCCTGGGAGGCTCTAGACACTTTCAAAAACAGCAGCCTTCATACAGGCAGTCACCAAAGGACCTACAGTAGCTTTTGAAGCTAGCCAATCAGCATGCACTTTCTTTGAACATGTCCAGACAAATCTTAGTAGGGACATACGATCAGTAGAGCTTGAACTGACCTGATGAGTACCTCTGACAATTCGCCATAAACTGATCATGTGGAGTCGGAGGTGTGTGTGTGTGTGTATATATATATATATATACTGATGTACTGATATACGCGTTTCGTCTTGTTTCAGTCGATCCCACCCTCCATCCACCTCTTTCCCGGCCTCAGACAGGATTGAAGCAGCTGGACCTGGCAGAGTGCCGGGGGTCCGTTCGCCGGTGCCCCCGCCCGCAGAAAAAAGGAAAGAAAAAGAACTCGTCCGTGCTCATGAGACCCGTGAACAGAAATCATTTCGTCTGGACATCAACCCGTCAACCCATCCCAAACCGCTTCTGGGAGCGGGGCTCGCTCAGCCACAACCGGCCGTGCTGGCTCAAGCAAGTGGATCTCCTTGGCCGTTGTGTCAGGCGTTCCACCTTTCCAGAGAGCAACCCCTGACTGAACAATACTCTCAAACTCACAATGAAGAAAACAAGCAAGCCAGGCCAGATTGGGTGTCTTGTCTTTGGATCAAACGCCATCCCTTTCTAACCCCTCACAAGAGCAATAGCAGGTTCTTCAGTTTGGGAGTTTCTCCAAGCTTCCACAAGAAGAATATGACAGAACAGCTCACCTCTGTACTCTATAGAATGCTTCGCAGAAAAGCCGAACACCAGTAGAAGCAGGGAATCAGCCAAAACTTCTTCTGCTGTAGTTCAGTTTACCCCAATCTCCCCCCATCTTCATCAGCCACCCGAACCACCCACCACTCACTGGGTTCCTGGCAAACTCCCCACGGCCGCCCGGCGCAGGTTTCAGGGACCTCAGCATGCGCGTGCTCTCGCGTGCTCCAACCTAATGGCGATGGCCTCCAACCTACAAACGTGTGTGACGGTGACGCCAGCATGTGATGAAGTGGAAGTTTAACTTGCCAAGTGGTGGGTAATGGAATGTGAACACCTTCGGCACAAGCCCAGTCAACCAAATTGATCCGCGACTCTAAACAAACGGGAGACAAACGGACGGGACAAAATCCCAGAGGGCGATCGAAAAGCACCGAACGCTGAAGACTGTTCGCTTCATGGTGAAAAAAGAAATAAAAATTGTCCTTCTATGTCCTTCCAGTTTCTCCAGCCCCCGCTTGGCAACGAACGGCCCTGTTTTTGGCGAGCAGGAACGCTTGAAGCGTTGACACCGTTAACCGGCAATGGTTTCCATTGCCATCAGATTCGCTGGGAATCTTGGGCCACACCACAGGCCATACTATCTGATCAGGGCACCTGGTGTTCAGGCAGGCACCTCAATCGTCAAACGTGTTCTAGAAACAGAGAGGGACCTTTTTGGCAAGTCTCGATTTTGCTCCCATCTGTTCCACTTATACGCAGTTCCGCAGCCATGTCAGGCCCCTCTACACCACCTCGTTCTTTGTTCTTTGCACACGACTTGAAGCAGCAAACTGCCTCAAGTCTCACCCGCGGATGAAAGGCTCAAAGGAATCCGACAAGGGACTGACTTTTCCAACGCTTTGTTCGGCAAATACCTGGTCCAGGGCTCCCGAAGACTAGAGAGCAATCTGTCGGCGCGTGTCTGTGTGTGGTTGTGTGAGAAGGAATGCTGAGAACCCACCGCGGAATCCTCAGAGGTCCAGAGATGAGTCGGAAGGTGGGGTTTGCGGAGGATGCTTTTGGCCTGGTGGATTGCTTGCACAAAAGACCTGGCATGGGCCGTGCTTTTCTTTGGGAGGATCTTCCGTCTCTCAAAAGGTTTGCGCGTGCACACAGTTCTTTCTGTAGATGTAGAGATGGAGGGAAAGAGTCTTGTGATCAAACAAGGACTGCACACGCTGAGTTACAAGGACATACAAGAACTGCACCTGAAGCTCAGACTCCAATCAGTGAAGCCCAAAGACCCCTTTTCATCCTTTCACCCGTTCTATCCCGAAACCAGAAGCCCGGAGCACCTGGCCGAAACTGAAACCGGGAAGTTGTGGAAGTCCCTGCTCACAGGGACTGCGGCGCATAGCGTTGAACACACCGACATGCAAGCCCGCGTGCTGTCCCACAGAGGTCTGGGCTTCGAATTCCATTGAAATGTGTGAAACCCTTCGCTTCAACTGCAAGCTGTTTGATCTACTGATCCAGAAGCAAACCAAGATATGTCCAAAAAATCACCGGGGCAGCGTGAAAACCCAGCGAGCTTCCTGGAGCTCTATCGAACAGTCTTTGACTGACCATGAATTGGCCACAGACCTATGCATGCAGCACGAATTAAAGGAAGATCCTGCATACTATGAATAACGATGAAAGCAGCATGCACTTCAATCATGTTGTCACGTTTTTAGTACTAACATGGTATGCAACGTTGTCAAGGCAGCTGATGTGAAGTGCAGCGTGCAAAGACTCCTCTAAGGCTCAAACTAGCTCTTCACTCACTAAGATATCAACGTCTTGAAGATATGGGAAGGTCCAAGGAGTGTGGGCTTCTGAGGAGCATAAACAAACCACCACATTTGATAGCTTTCAAGCAAACGGAATCTGCCTGGTACATTTGAGAGCATTGGAGAGTTGGAAGGTACGGATATAAATTGAATGAGTGTTGACCTACAGTACAATATATAGGAATGAGTGCCAAAGCTACTTGACACCTCCAATATATATATATATATATAGTATATATAGTTGCGAACGGATGAAAAGCGTGCCCCTGGCCCCGTTCTAGCCCTTAGTCTAACATGAAGCTCGCGCGCTAAAGCTCCTTTTTACCTGGTTGGGCACTTGAGCCAAAAAGGTATGGCAAGTACCTATGTAGAAGCTATACTGAGACCTCATCTCTATTGACACCCCCCACATCCGTGCTTCGACGGGGAAGGGAGATGAGTGGATGTAAAAACCGGAGAACGAATCATGCTCTCAAAAGTGCATTGGAGGTCAATCAGTATGTCCTATTGATCTGAATTAGCAAACGATCTTGCATTCGCTTGAAAGTTGGGTCAAACAGGTAACGGAGCTACAAACGGGAAACGTGCATCTACCTATGGTATCCTGCGATTACCGACGGTGTGAAACACAATCCTATTTCACTCCCATGATGCCAAAATGGTCATCATGAATTACCCAAGATCCCTCAGTACTTGAAGTACCGGAAGTAGTATGTCGGTATGACCCCGATGCTCAACCATTCGTGAGTTGTCGCATGTAGTCAGCTCCGACAAAGCCAATGTAGTCCTTGATGAGCTCAACATTCCTTGGGTTTCCCCTCCGGATCTGCTCCTCGAAGGACTTCAACTTCTGCGTTTGAGTATCGGATACCTCTATGCCGTAGTAGCGGCATGCAACGAGGATCTCCTTTGTGACATTCTTCCGCTCTGACTTGATGGCGGGGCTAATGTCGATGAATTTGTATGGAGCGGCACCTTCATCGTCTGGTTTCTGGTAGTAACTATATCGGCTCGCTCCGAAAGTCTTCTTAATCAAGCGTCTGATGAAATTTGAGATGAATGCCAGTTTCTCGATGATCTCTTCCTGGGTCTCAGATCTTTGAGCCTTCGGATCACTCATGTTACGCCGGGTGCTGCCGACCTCTTTGAGATACTTGTGGCTAAGCCCGCAGCGGATTGCAGTGATCATCATCGGGTGAATGACGTGGGCATGAAATTCATAGATCTGCCACGCTTCTGTTGCATACGTGTCGTTGGTCCATTTGCTCATGCCTACGACTTCGGCTCTCTGAAGGCGTCTTGGAAATCCAGTATCCGGATCATTCGGTACTAATGGCCATCTATTGAATGGAGTATCATGCCGCTGTCCCTCGTCGAACTTTCGCAGTACGTCTTCACGACTCTCAAAGCAATTGATGTCGAACGTTGCGTTGGCCAAGCTCTTGATCAACTTCATCAACCTCAGATCAAATTGCTGTGTGACTGCAAAGTTGTGGTCGATGGGGATCGCAGCTTCTTGCGGCAATTCGTCAATTGCGAAGGGGAAAGGCTGTGGAAGTTCATTCCCGTACCCATCTTGAGGGACCTCCCGATATTCGGGTTCGCCTTCGGCTTCGTCCGGTCGTTCCTTCATGATGATAGGAACTTCCTCGTCTTCCTCACCTTCGGACTCCTCGACGTCAATGACTTCTTCGGCTGTCTTGCGTGCATTCTTGATGACTTCATCGATGTTTGCACCTGCGGAAGAAGTTGCTTCACCGGAAGAACTGGCTGGTACGTCTCTCGGAGGTGATCGTTGATTTCGGTCCCTAGTCTCCTTGGGTACCACATGCGTGAGCTTCCCATTTGCGATCAGAACCGCCACGCAGTGCGGACATATGGTCAATCGCACATCGATTTCGCCAAGACAGTTGGGACACGGTCTTGAGTCATAGTCTTTCATTGCTCGGCGGTACACGATCTCCTCAAAGATTTCCTGCCATTCGGTGCTATCGTACTCTGGGTAGACACCGCTCTCCTCGACCATGCTCAGCAGCTTTGTGATTTTGGCGTCGTCCTCGGAGTAAGTATCATCCTGGACTTCAATCGCTAAGCTCTCAAGCTTTTGATAGCGGGGAGTCATGGTCGGGTTTCCGTATTTGGACTCCAGAACAAGGTAGCTTCCAGGGTCGGGTTCTCTATTGAGTAACCTGATCCATTCGATTTCCTCAGGCTGTCCGGGTTCTGCATTGTCGCATTGCAACCATGCCCCTTTAACCTCATCGAAGGGAACGACGTCCTCAATCAATAGAGATCCAGTCGCTGAGATGAGAAGCCCGTACTCCTGCAGTTTCGACACCGGAATGTAGAGAACCACCGGGCGATCACTCAATGCGACCTTACGACCCAGCCAAGGTTTTCCCTTGTAGCCCTGCTCCCAGGCCCATGGCGGAAAACAT
The DNA here is from genome assembly GCA_963970005.1 of Durusdinium trenchii. Taxonomy (NCBI): domain Eukaryota; class Dinophyceae; order Suessiales; family Symbiodiniaceae; genus Durusdinium; species Durusdinium trenchii. The sequence goes on along the minus strand of CAXAMN010005014.1, from coordinate 308,773 downwards.
GTGAAGTGGATAGAATCCCTTCCCGATGTACCGAGACCTCCTGGCACTAGCCCCCGTCGCATGATTGAAGTCAGCGCTCCAAGATTGGTAGCGTGAAATGCAGTCACCATGGATAGGGCCATGTCGTTGGTCATTCTCGATCCAATGTGGTCGATGTTGATGGTAACGTCATAACCTCCACCATCCGACGAGTGTGCTGAGGTTGCTCTTACAGCCACGGGAAAGCACCATCCATCGCTATTGTGGAGTCTTCCTTTGGAGATTCCCATGCCTTTGAGCTCGTCAATCCATTCCTTCTCCATCGGATCATCAGGATCATTGAGTTCATCAGGGTGAACGCGAACTGCCAACATTTGGAATCTGATCCTCTTGGTTATGCGGAAACACTCGTAGTTCTGGTCGAGGTACTTTTCCACACGCGCTTTCTTGGTCACGATGTCAATGTTGCCATAGTGATAACCGTCTTCCCAAACTGCGTTATCAGCTAGCAGGTCTTCCCATGACACCCATGCGCCCTCATCGCATTTGATTGGTGTGAGTCTTCCACCAGTCCTAAACTGGCGTCCAATTCGATGCCTCAACTTCGCTCCCAATCGGCGACTCAGGGCCTGACTCGCTTGGCTGTATTCAGGTACTCGACATTCTCGAGTCGGATACTTGAGGTTGCCGTAGTCGGAGTTCTGTGCAGCGAAAGTGACTCCGTTGATCGGTACTAGCTCAACTTTCCCGATCATCGTCATGGGGTCGATCGGCTTGTATCCCTTCTCCCTCTTTGTCGGTAGGGGGTAGAATTGATGACATGCCTTTGGTTTGAGGGAGCTGGAGTGCACAAATGCCCTCTCAACAAACTCATACACCACCCTCATATCCCTAGGGCCAACTTCCGCAAGCTTCCGCCCATTGTAGGAATGTGTCCCTCCTTCGACTCCATCGGCACTTTCAATCAAGGTGAATCCGTCATGGTCAAACATTGTCACGACTCTTGCTTTCAACATTTCTTTTCGCCTGAACTCGCTATCGACCTTCCTATCTGGAGTAGGCGATGCTCTCTGCTTCTTCTTCTTAGGCTCCTCTGCTGGATGTCCGGATGGTACATCGTCGGGCGCAACCTCTCCCTTCACTCTCTTTTTCCAATCGCTCAGCACTGAGGTGACTGTGGGTGAAGATGAAGGGGTCTTCTCGCAATTGAGAGTTGTGTGTCCCGACTTCATGCAGTGGATACAGAATTCTGTTTGCCCGATCTTTTTCTCGAATTCGTCGATGGCTTGCAGTATTGATGTCTTCGGATCGGACATGTCAACATCTTGCTCCTCCCTCTCCTGCTCACCCTCAGTTTCCATATCGACACCTTCGGCCTCAGGCTGGTCAGTAGCTTCTGCTCCCTGCTCTGGTTCTTTCCCGATTTCGAAGAAGTGGTCGATATCGAATTCAGGCGGCGGCATGGTCCTCATGCGAACGAGAATCAGTGCCACGTTTGCCGCCTCTTCAGAGTGCGGGTCCAATGTTCTGATCATCGATCGCTTTCGATTCTCATACGTTGTCCTGTCGTACAGCGATGCAGTGACGCGCTTGATGGATTCTTCTAATCCCGTCCTCAAAGCCTCAATGTCACCCCATCCCAAGAACAGGTGTTTGAAGAGTTGAGCAATTTCAAACATGCCCAGCAGCGCTTCCACCATATCACCTACCCGTTCCTCCGAGGGATCATCTCCGAACATATTTCGGAATACCTCGGGCTCCAGTATGGTCTTGAGGTATTTGGTGTAGCACACGTTGCCAAGGTCATAGGATCCCTGGTAGTACTTGGCGCTGCCAACTATCTGCTTTTCCACATGGATGCTGGGCCCTCTCCTCGTCTTGAAGAAATTCTCCGTCATTGTTGATGACAACCTGATCCCCCCGAAGAACGAGATCTCCTTTTGGAAACCTGGGTTCCCGTTAAAGATGACCATCGCTTCGTGTAAGAACTTCATCAAGTCTACGTGCGGGTTCATCTCAGAGATCATGACGGTGGGAGATGATACCGTCTGCCCCATGCCGAAGTTGTAAAGCATTCGAGCACATGCATGGAGCCGCTTCTGGACGTAGTCTTCTGCGGACATTCCACGGCACCTATTTGCTGCTCCGTTGATGCATTCTGCATAGCAATCATCTTTCTGATCGGAGTCTATGGGATTGCAGACCAAGCAGTAGTCGCAGCAAATCTCCTCACCCTCCTTGAAGTCATCGATGACGTACCACCTTTGAGTCCTCGAGTAGATTGGCTCTGGTTGAAGGACTCCCCAGTATTCATCCATCCATGGCATTTTGTTCTCTCTCCTTACCTTCTCCCTCTTCCTTCGTTCAGACTCGTTCTCACCTGAAGCTCCCGCAGTGGACTGATATGCCTGGCTTCCCCTCACGGAGTCTCCGAACAAGTACTGATACAACCTCTCTTTGTCCTGCAACACGTGTTCCAAGTTGGGATCATGGAGGCTATTCGTTTCGGTCAAGGGATCCGGTGCCATGAAGCAAGAAGCGAGCATCTTTTCTCTGAACAAATACTTTTCCATGACAGCGTGGACCAAAGAGGTTCCAGACTTCATAGAGTAGGGGTGACCGCCTCCGGCGACCGAAATGGCTCGCCAGAATCTGTCCGACGTCGTGGACATCATGCCATTCAGCGACAGCTCGTCCTTGATCATGTTGGCGATCTTGCCGAACGAACCGACGGCATGGTGAAACTCCACGTCTGCGCAAACCCTCACGAATGTAGGTAGCTGGCAGCATGTGTCAAGCTTGACGATCGCGTCCCTAAGTCTTGGAACGAAGTCCGTGGGAACAATCACTGTCTTGTATGTCCCCTTCTCGCCCGCAGTCACTAGGTGGCTCAATGACAACCACACATGGATGGAGGTGGGTTCATGGCGTTTGACATCATCAATTCGATCATGAATGAAGTCGATGAAGCCATATGGATCCGTCACCACTCCCCTCTTGTACTCAGGCGTACATGACATGTTGATGACCTTATCCCATCCAAGTGACAATAAGCTCTGGGCGAACACTGTCTGTTTCCCGGAGTTCGACTTGGTTATGTACCCAAAGTCCGACATCAGAATCACCTTACTGGTCTTCATGGCGCCGATGAACTCACAGTGCACACTCCCACCATCGATGGTGCGAGACGCTGGCTGGCACGTGACACTTGGGATGAAGCCCTTCAATGTTTCACGCATCCTTAGCTCCAATTCCGCTTCGTCACTCACCTTGGCTTCCATTGGGTAACAAAGGTTGTATAGCGTCCTCGGAGATGGTAGCCCTCCAGCAAGTGACACTTGTGTTGAGTCGTAGATGTTGGTATATTGGGCGAACCAATGGGCGTCTTCTTTGTGGTAGTTCCGGTCGATCACCGTCTCTTGGTACCCCCCATGCCAGAACATCAAATACGACGTCAACCTTCGTAAGTACTGCAGCCATGTCATCTGTCCGTTAACGGTACAGGGACCTTCTACGGTGTGCCCGGATGGCACCTGATTGGCGCTGACCATTGCGTAGACCTTCATGTCTCGCGAGAAATAGTCTTTCCCGAACACGTAGTGCTTATCTGATCCCATCGGAAACGGCATCCTAAACCACGTGGTGACTGAGATGTCCCTTGATGTCGCACCAGCGGATGTTGATCCTCCTGTTCTTCCCCACCGCTTATAGGATGTCGACCCATACCCAGTTGAACTATCGGAAGGGCGTTCCGAAAAGTTCTGCTGTTCAAATGACGGTGGCGGCGGAGGAGGTCTTGGTGCGCCAGGCATTGGCTTGGCCGTCGGCCTTGTGAAGTCACCATATATCTGAAGCGGCGGGCACCACTTTGGCCTATGAGCAACGTCAGGAGGCTCAGGACCTTCGCTATCCTGCATGTTCCAAAACGGCAACGAGGGGATAATTTTGTCCTCGATTTTCTTCTTCAACTCCTCGATGTAGTCGGTGTAGGATTTGAAGGCGCTGCCCCGTCGGTTGTACTCATCTTGCCTCCCGCTCTCCGCTGCTGCTGCGTTGTACTGAACTCGAAACATCGTGGGTTCAACCGGGATCCACTCATTGATCATCGGCATGATTTTCTCCCTCATGAATCTGAGTTCTTCTGGTATTATCATGGCTACCGCAGGCTTGCAGTTGTCGAGGTACTTCACCATAACACTCATGGAGCCTAAAAAGGTCTCCATATGGTTCTGAGCCGCCGACCTGTACTTCGGCAACCCTCTCCTCCTGGCAACCAGGTCCTCGAGCACATCAATCACATGGATCTTGTCCAATGCGCTGTCCAAGTTGTGGACCCTTATTGCGAGTGCCATGTTACGAACTTCTCTGTTCACCGTATCTATCAGCTCTTTCACCTTCTCCTTTGCGTTTCGATTGGTGAGCTTGTCAGAGGTGTGGTAGAAGATCGAGCTGAAGATTGTGTAGTAACTTTCTAGGCGGGTAGCATAGACATGATCTGACGGATCCGCGGCTTCACGCATGTTCATGCTCTCCTTGGCCGACCCGGACAGGTTCCTCCATTGTTGGTAGGCAACCATAGTGTCATTGAATCTGCCGTTGTTGATGAAGTCGCGGACGTCGTCCCATAAGTCATCGATCGCCCCAATCTCCTCAGGCTCCACGAGGTAGCGAGAGAGGTTACTGAAAACCCCATTCGCATCGTTCCCGAAGCGCCCCTTGATGGTGGCCATGGATAGCTTATAGCGTCTTACTAAGTCGCCTGTAATCTCTTTCTTCTCGTCCTCGTTCATGTAGCCTACTAACTTCTTCAGTGAAGCGGTCAAGAATTTGGTGTCGTCGGATTTCGTCCTGGACATCGCATAGTTGATGGATATCGGGACGAGCGGAGGAATGCCGACGGCAATCCATGCTTCAACCACATCCAACCCATGCGTACTCCTTGACATCCTTGGAGGCAGGGCGATCTGCCCTCTCTCCTTCATCTCAACCAGGCCATCGAGGATCTTGATGATGAAAGTCGGGTAGCCGCCCGTGTTGCTGTTATAGTTCATGACACCACCAACAGACTCCATAGCCACGTCGCTAAAGCGTACGGGTGAAGCAATGCTGTGGTCACACGAACAAACATAACAAGCCTGACAATCATGGATGTCATGTGGTTCGATCCGTCGTGCGTGTGATGTTTGTGTCCCTTGCTCATAACGTGTGTACACAGTCTTGTTTGATGTTGCATCACACACATAACGCTCATTGAAGGAACTACCCAAGGCTCGAATCATAAGGCACGGAACGGCATGCATCATCTTCTCAGACTTCTGAAGTGCAGCGATTCTCTTGGTCACGGTCTTCAGGATGATGCCGACTATCTTCTTATTATACAATTGAGTAGTCTTAGTGTACTTACCTGCACAATCTCTATGATTATGGCTCTTGTCACATGTTCGGCTGAGTTGGTTACCAAACTCAAGATTCCATGATACAATCTTCCAAGGTTTCTTGATGAATTTCTTGTCGGAATGCGAATCGTTGAACTCAGCACCTAACCCATACATGCATCCATCAAACACATGACAGTCGCAATCAGTACCGTTCACTAAACTTTGAACCCTTTGATCTTTCCAATATGCACAATATCGTGGTAGTTCAAACAGTGCGGCGGCTCCGATCTTCAAAACACGAACCATAACAGTTTCAAAACGTTCCCAGAGGTCCCAGTATAGTGCTCGCTTAAGTTCTATCGATTTAGCTATCGCGTCGCTAACTTTAGCGTTGTATCTCGACCACGCCGATCCGCCAGTGCAGGGTCCTGCAAACATTACTGCATCCTTCTCCGAACGCACCGCTGCAAGCGCACGTGCAATTCCATACGGTGACGTGAGGTCGTCGCTCTGAGATACAGTGACGATGGTGCAGTCGTGCTTCGCCGCTAGGTGGGTGAAGTGATTGCATTCCTCTGAACACAGTAGGATGAATGCGGGTTCTTTACCTATATCGTACAGATCGATTACAATCTGCTCGTCGCGGGCGGCTAGGTTGTCATCTTCCTCGCACAACACGAACTGGTACCGATATGCTATTTTCCCATCATGTCGTCTCAAATTGACATCAACTATTCTGTGCTCTTTACTCTCCTCGCTCTTGGCTTTGCTAATGGAGACGAACGTTGGGACAATGATATCCTTCAATGGGATCGTTTTCATACGCTTTGGGGTGCTGCATAATGCTATCGCAGCCGGTTTAGCTTCCTCGTTTTCCGATTCAGCATGGTTTCCCCTAAGGGTGAACACAGTCTTGCCTGTCCATCGGAGGTGCGTTTTGGTATGCGTACCTCTACCTGAGTGTCGCCAATAGTCCTTGACACAATCCTCAAAATCTGATGAGCCGAATTGACTTCCCTGACGGTAAGTCATCCTATCATCTTTGATCCGTGACATGTCGACTGGACAAGATGGCGCGTCACCCGGGCTGAACGCCTTTCTCCTAGGAGACGAGTGTATTCTTGTTAGCGTCCTAGCTTCTTCGTCTACCTCCCAGTGATCGTGAACTGAGTGCTCTTGCTCTTCTGGATCCGAAACAAAATTGTCGAAAATCATCGAAGACCCCCCAGACCCCCCATTCCCCCCATGCACAAGGCGCGTCAGGGCGTTGAGCACGTGTAAGGCAGAGGTTGAGCAGTGATGAATCGACAAGTACAAGGACGAATCACGGAGAGTCTGTTGCAACTCCCGACATTGGACAAGCGGACGCAAGCTAAACAAAAGATGTGGAAGGGTCGCAGCAACGAGATGACGAGACGCAGGAGCTGACGCTTCAGGTAACGGAGAAGACAAGGGATGAAACTGAAAGAACGCACGTTCAACCCAGCGGTCAAACCGAACGGGTTCTAGGTTAGGGTCAACCTTATCCTCGATCTGCTGCCATTGCGCGTCCTGCAAGATCCAAGTGCTGCGAAGGTATGCCATATCAGGGGGAGCCCGTGGTGGGCGCAGCCGGTACAGCTTGGGAGTACGAACCATAACATAGGGGTCGCATCCAGGGATCTCTTGCAGTCCCTCTTTGCTCGAAAGTCCCGGCTGATACAGCTGTGGCGGGACAACCGGAATGGTGGTGTAAGGGTATGTTGGCACCTTACTGTGACGGTCTTTCTGAAGCTGCTTGGCGTAAGACAACCCATCGTGGGTTGGCTTCATCAAGTCTAGCAACGCTTGGCTGCGCAGACCATCGTCGCTCAGTATATTGATCAGCATGCACGCATGTTTCCATGAGTTGGCATCATCGAATCCTTTAGTGTGGATATCGGCAGCCATACGAGCAGTAACCTCATATACGAGCAACAGGTAGTCACGCTTGAACATCTCATACAACCAAGTGATGGAAATACCGTGAGTGCGCTCCATGTGACGCATCGTGGGGTTCCTCCCACTCCTCATGACATTAATCATCGCTTGATTATCGTCATAAAAGACTATTCGTGGCGGCGTCCTCATCAAAGTCTCCCATGCACTGATGCTTGGGATTCCAAGTGTCCTCAATGCGTAGTCCGCCGCGACGATCTCAGCCTCCGGGGTGGAGTGGCTAACGCATCCTTGACGTTTGCTACCTCCTGCCAACGGGAAACGAGTTCGTTTGCCTTGGACATGCATGTGTGCACCAGAAGTCGACTTCAACGATTGACCACATCCTGCGTAGTCCGCATCTGCGAATAGGGCTAGCGACAGGTCTGCTTTGGAATCACCGACCCAACCTACCATTTTCTGGTCGGCTGAATGATGCACGTAACACATCAGGTGGTGCAACTTAGCATCGTCGGCAACTGTCCATTTTGTCACATTGCGAGCCAGCGCATTGATGGCCCGTAACAAGTCGAAACGCGCTATTCTAGCAGCGTACAACAGTTTCATTAGGAGACTAGCAGCATGAGGTGCTAGGGTACCACGAGGTTGCTCCTTCATATCAGACTTGACGTCATCGTCTGTTGACCTGGCCTTGGAAGCTGCCTGGTCAGGCAAGAAGCAAGTACCACACCATGTGCATGTGACAGCAAGTCCCTTTTGGGTACTGCATGGTGCTCTCGATGGATGATCCTTTGTGACATCCGGTAACATCGGCGTTGCAACTTTCTTCAATACGGTGTCCTTACCTACTATGTCGAGGTATTTGACCACGCTCATTTTGAGCAGAGCGCTCATATCATATGTCATCGTAGTAACTTTGGAACCATCGGTCAATTTATCTTCGCCTTTCGACAAAACACATCCTAAATACAATCCGACCTCTGTTTCCGGTTCAATGCGCAGCTTGGATCGGAGTAGGTCCCAACCTTTCTTCAGGTTCTCCTTGGGCCCTGCCAACTTCAAGTCGTCCACATATATCACTAACAGCAAGTCTAGCTTTTCGTGGTAGTACATCGACGGCCATTCTGGTCCGACGGGTTTGAACTCCAATGCACGTACAGATTCGTCGCAGTGTTGCTCCCACATCGTTCCAGAATCTGGGTGTCCGTATAATGCTTTGTTCACACGACACATAGGGCGTTTGAGACCCCTTCTGGTGATTTCCTCTTGCAAGCGCTTGGGCCATGCTTCCCATGGAAGTTCAGCCCAGCACGGTACACCGCCCAATAATGCTTGGATATATGCTCGAATGGCATCTGCCATCTGCACATCGTTACCTTCCAGGCAACTGTAGAAATCGGCCCATCGAGCAGCTTCGAATGTAGCTGGGGAGTTTCCAAGATCCTGGAACAACGCTGCCTCGAAGTTCTGGTTCTTCACTTGATCTCCGAGTAGAACCCCTCGCCCTTTGAACTTCCTCTTCGGGTCGTCATCAGGCAGTTGATAGTTCTTTTCCACACATATTCCATGTACTCTTGCTAAGTGAACTTCTTCTCCTTTCTTCTTGGAGGTTGCCACGATCTCATCATATTCTCTCAGCCACGACCCGTCGAATGTTTCCTCATCCCAGAGTCCGCCCCATTCATCCAACATAGATTGCATTGCCTTCTTATTGGATAGGATCTCGGCACGGCTCACAGGTCTTGATACCACAGCGTTGAACAACCTATTGCCCATAAGTTTTGGGCGATGTTGCGTATCACGCACTACACATGGCATCGTCGGAAATGGTTCATCAATTATATCGTTGTCGGTGGGATCACCAGTGATGCAACAACATACCTTACCGTTCAGCGGATTGTAGACGTTCTCCGTCTTCCAAGCCGCCATAGCAAGATTGTCATCGTTGTCCTCCCACATGGCACTCTCGTCCCAATCGGTGAGGAATTCTTCATCACTGGGGATACACGTGGACTCGGACGTAAAGGATTTAGGTGACCATGGGTCCTCATCATCATCAGTGTCCCACTCCCTAAAGGTAGTAGGCATAGCCAAGCTTGGTTCACCGTCACCCTTCTCGCCCTTGTCCTTGGACTTCTTTTCCTTCTTGGACTTTTTATCCTTTTTGGCCTTCTCGACCTTCTTGTCTTTCTTGGACTTCTTTTCACTACCTCCATCATCATCCTTCTTGACGTCTTCCAGGTCCTTCAAGAGTTCGTCAGGCTCTTCGTCCTCCTTTTTATCCGTGCTGCTCCCAAGTCCTTTTGCTTTCTTCGTCAATCTATCCACGACCCTGTCTACATGCTCTCCGGCCTTCTTGGCCATAGCTCTATCTTTCACCGATAGCTTCTGCCATTCTTCAGGCGTGAGGTAGTCCTTGGGTCTTGGTGAGTTGTGGAAGAGTCGCCTCCCATCCGATCCCACTCTATATAGACGACCATCCTTTGCGATCTTGACATGTTCGCCGTCGTTGTTCAAGTAGATGATGTTATCACCTGGCCCGCCAACGGAGTAGTGATCGGGACCGGAGTAGTCCTCCTTCTTCTTCTCCGCGAGCTCCTCCGTTTTCTCATCCTCGATCGCGTCAATCTCGTCAGCTCTTGACTTTAGATCCCCGTCTGGTGGATCAGGCGCGTCATCGTCATCGCCTTGATCATCGCTATCGTCGGGATCGGGTAACTCGGGATTGGTAGGTGCATCTGGAGAACCAGCTCTCTCCTTCAGGACTTTCATTCCTTCGAGAGTGCTGTTCAACCTCTCGTATTCTTTCTTCAAAGGGAATTCTATTCCGTCATCTTGGAAGATCTTTTCGGTGATGTGGGGAGTAATCAGTTTCCTCAACGGCCTCTCGGCATCATAACCTAGATTCTGTCGAGCGAAATCGCTTATAGCCCATACTTTGTATTTCCTCGACCAGTTCATCCCGGTCCCCATAACGTACCCTGCGAAGATGCCAGGTATGCTCTTGGGGTCGAACTTATGGTCCTGGTCCCTTTCTCTCGCGTCACTAGGTTTGAAGAACACCTTCGCCCCGAGTGGTATCACCATGCCTGGGAATTCGCTCTTGTGCAACTTCAACCATGCACTGCTGCCATCGCTCAGTTTCTCGATGTTCAACAAATGGCTTACGCATTCCACTGCAAATGGCCAAAAACATGGTGGTAGTCCGGCTTCTAGTAGGCACGTCGATGTGGTAAGCATCATGAACTGATTGTTTCTTTCGGCGAGTGAATTGTTCTGGGGATGTCCTGGAAGCGACTGGTCTAGTGGAATCCGAAGTTCCTTGAGTGCTACCTCAAATTGTGGCGCATCATCAGAGTAAGCGTTGGTGACTTTTCTCTTACCGATGTAGTGCTTCATCGCCTGCACCACTTCGTCACTATTGCTCGCTTTCAAAGGATAACCCCATATCACACCAGTGAACCGATCTCGAATCACCAATACATCCTTATCCGGCATGATCCCATCTCTTGCCATCTTCTGAGTGTTCATGAGATCGAAAGTGATAAGGTCACCAAATGCCTTCAATTTCCGTTTGAAAGCCCCTTTGCTAGTCTTGTAGTGCTTCATCTTTGCTCTCACACATGACTTGCAGTATGGGTTCTTGTATCGGTGCGTCATCAGATGCAATATGGATTTCGCCTCATTCTTCAGCACTCCTGGTTTTGATAGTCTGGCTTCCCCGTCGACCACATCGACTTCCAGTAGTCCCTCCTCATCTTCACCAATGTCACTCTCCTCTCGTTCAGAATCCGCATCACCTCCATGTTCGTCGTCTTCGGCTTCTTCAGGTTGGTCATCGAGATCACGATCGACTCTCGGGTCTTCCCCGTCATATTCCTCTTCAGGAGAATACCTATCATCGCCGTGTTCCTCTGGTTCTCCTTCGTCGCCTACAACGGCTGGATTGATATCAGATTCACCATCCTGATCTCTCTGGTTACCTTTCTTCTTTCTCCTCCGTCTCCGTGGTTTCTTGGGCGGAGGTTCCTCTTGCTGCGCCTCCTGACCTGCTGTGGTCTCGTCTTCATGCCCCGCACCTGACAGTATGCGATGAAGTATCGTAGCCAAGCCATCCGATCTTGGTAAGCATCTCCCGTCGTCATCATTCACCTTGATGTAGGGTATGTTGTCATGTACCGATAGCGGAATCTTATTCGCGTTCTGGTCGATGAGGTATGGCAATTGATTTGCCGGCCATATGAATGAGTACCCTTGTTCCATGCACCGCTTCCCGATGGAAAAGACTGATGGTGTGCTCTCCAACACGTGTGCCTCGGACATCATGGGTAGCTCGTCCACATTGATGTCCACCATCTCTGATGTACTAGTTACACCATTCGCTGTCATGAAGCTCACGGATTTGGGTCCTTCCTTGGTGGTAAGGCCCATGGCATTGACTTTCTCTCTTGATATCAAGTCGTGTCCACATCCCGTGTCCATGATGAAGCGTATCGGTGGTCCATCATACCTCTCCACAGCCATGAACATCGTGTCTCCCGGTATCGTGTAGTTGACAGAATCCTTCTTTACTACCTCGCTAGTGCTGAAGTCAGACAGGTTGACGTTCACCTCGATCCCTTCATCTTGAGTGATTTGTATCCATGCCTTGGCAATGTGTTCAGCTGAGTATGACTCCATCATCTTACCTTTGGCATGTGCTACTCGTGCAGCTATATTGTTCACTCTGAGGGCTCTCAACGATGTAATGAGCTCGGTATCCACCTTCTGTACCTCACTCTTCTTCTTCCTGAGGGGACGGGTATTTAGTTCGTTACCAGGATCGCAGGGAAACGTGGTCACATTCGCCTGTTCATCGAATCTGACTTTAAAGCGAAGCGCCAACCCACCTCGTCGTATATTGGGAAGTGCTGGTTGCATGTCCTCGTCATCACTCTCGATGTCCCCGCAAAGCATGAAGGCTGGTGCAGCGGGTTTGGGCTTGGCTTTGCCTTTAGCCTCTTGCTTTGCCGCAGGAGCAGCTTGGTGTTGACGTCGACATTTGTCCCCGAACTTGCACGATCCTTTCTGCCAATTCCAACAGACCTGATCCTTCATTGGCTTAGGGCTAGTGCTCCTACCACCAGGACTCTTTGACCTGTCACCCTTGAGGTTGTCTGGTTTCTTAGCAGAACTTTTGCGCTTCTCCTGGTGACTAAACTTGCATTTGTCTCCTCTAGAACGTCCGTTCTTCCCATGGAAGTGGAAAGCGCATCCTATCTTAGACGTGTCTGCCGGAGTCGCTGATCTGCCACGGTCCCCTTTCGGGCTCTTCGTGGTTGACCTTCCACGATCCTGCTTCTTGTCCTTCTTTTGGTGATCCTTCGGATTATTCTGAGGAAGTACTGGAGCGGCGTCCTTCGGTGGATCGGCCTTGGTATTCTTGGGCTTCGCTTTAGGGTCCTTCTTCTCCGCTGGTGTAGCCTTCATAAGGTTCCCAAAAGCTTTTTCCCTTTCTTTCTTATTTGTGGTCTCGATTGATTTCCGTATCCACTTCGCCATAATCTCCCGTAACTTCTGATAGGTCTTATCCGGATCCTTATCCAACATGTTGTCGTACACAGACAAGTCTAACGCCATAACTTTGGAATCTTTAATCTTGTCCCAAAGCAGGTTGCGGAGTGCTTTGTCAGGAAGCATGTCATCCGCATCCATACCTGATATGATCTCATCCCACTGTCCAAGGAATCTGGATAGTTGATTATCTCCAGGGAACTTCAGATCGAATAAGTGCTTAGATGCATACATCACATCGACGTTGTCGGCACTCCGGAAGCTATCGACGATCAACGCTAACATTTCTCGTCCCTTAACCATTCCCGGGGTTGTGCCTCTCGCGCGTCTCTGCATCATCTGCCTCACCTTCAGTTGTACGTCGTGAGATCTCTCACCTGCTGCGTGGATAATCGTGTGTAGGGTGATACCTAGCTTAGCATCTATGCTAGCGAATCTTGCTTCGCCCGATGTCTCGAGCAGAAATGGGTCATATGGTGATTTGAAGGCATCCGAGAGCCACTGGATCCAATCTTCTTGTCTTTCGTCGCCCGATGCCGTCACGACTGCCGCTACAACTTGGGATTTCCAAACCTCCAAGTCGTGTATCTTGGGCCATGCAGGGATGTTGATCTTCTCGTGTTCCTTCCGAGATATCTTGGAGCCACCCGAGCTAGAGGATGAAGCGGCACCATGTTCGGTTGCAGCTGCATTCTCAGCGTTCATGCGCTCGTCTTCATACCTCTTCCGGTACTTATTCCTCTCATCTCTGAGTCGTGCTGCATGTGCTTCGAATTCCATCATGTCCTGCTGGTTCTGCATCATACCTTCGTAGTACTCCATCGCCTCTTTCTCCTCGGACCTTAATGACTTTTCGGTGCGTTCAAGTTCCGCTTTAAGCCTGGTCATCATCTCATTTTCCACATTGGATTCTGATCCCATGTCTGGTGGTTTCATCTTCAGTGCGACTTTCAGCTGTGCTTCACTCGCGCTAGATTCGATCAATTCTTCCTGAAGACGTTTCAACATCCTCTCTTTACGTAGAATGTCTTCTTCCAACATGTTCATCTTGACCTCAGCTTTCTTGAGTTCGACGTTGGATGGTTGAGACGGTCGGTCGGATCCTTGAGTCCTCGCCTGCGTCAACTCCTCGTTCGCCCTCTTCAATTGCTCTCTGATGGTCATGATGAAATTGTCCTGATTATAAGATCGGTTGTTGAGCTCCTCATTCTCTTCTGATAACCATTTGATCTTGCTTGTATACATTGCTTCCTTCATCTTCATCTCCTCGGCATATTCGTGTTTGTTCCTGACACTCTGCCTTTGTAGTCCAACTATCTCCTGCCTATACAGATCCCTAATGTTCTCAGCATCTGCGACTGCAGTCATGAGCTCCGTCACAGCTCGATCTCTTTCCGCCGATATAGCCTGGATCTCTTCCGTGCCGATGTTCACGACTTGACTAACCATCTCTGCGCTGTTGCGATCAGCGTACTCCCCTAACTGGGTGAGACGATCCCGCATTGCCACACGATCAGTGTCAATCTGGTATTGCAAATCGTGTGCTGCTGAGAGCAAACAGTCTCTGGATTCTGTAAGTTGGGAGATTCTTCGTTGATTTCCATATCCTTCTACATAACATTCTTCGAGGTGTGCCATCACTACTTCGTGGACTTCGGTCTCGTGTTGTATAATCTGGTTCTGTCTCTGCTCACATTCGACCATCCATGCGTTTTGGTGGTTCAACATATGCACTTCGGCAAGTAGTTGTGCACACTTCGCATTGAGGTCTCCATCGGCCCGTGCTAGTTGTAGGTTGTCAGTGCTTGCCCTTGCTCCGTCTCCAGCTTCGCTGTCCGACGGTACTGGCACAGTTGACCCATCCTCTAAAGCTAGCACTCTCACAGCTCCGGTGTCAGTCCTCCTCCTTGTCTCCCTAGGGCTACGGCCCGATCTCGGTGTCCCCCCCGGTGGTGTCGAGTGCGCTGACGGGGAACGACTTCGTGCTCTACCTGTCGCAACTTCTCTCACCACTGTCAGAGTCTCCGCTTCGATCGTACCTGGACTAGAATTGTGGGATGCACTCACCCGATCTGCGGCCGCAGCGGCTGCTCCAAAGGATGCAGTGCTGGCGTCGGATTGGTCCATCTTCAGTGACTGAGGGTAACTGATCTATCCGATGAGTGTGCGTTTAGATGGTGTTGTGTAAGGCCGTAGCTCGTACCCAGCTCGAAGGAGTCTGGATACGGCTGATAACCTGCGAACGGATGAAAAGCGTGCCCCTGGCCCCGTTCTAGCCCTTAGTCTAACATGAAGCTCGCGCGCTAAAGCTCCTTTTTACCTGGTTGGGCACTTGAGCCAAAAAGGTATGGCAAGTACCTATATAGAAGCTATACTGAGACCTCATCTCTATTGACAATAGTGGTATACTGTTCACTAGTTGGGCTCTTTAAAACGGAAGGTTGCGGTGCGTTGCTTTGCCACTCACTAGCGCTCCTGGGACCTGGCTCCCTTCAAGATGGGCCTTGGAAAGCCCATCTCGGAAAATGCCCTTCAAGGACGTTGGGTTCGTGCTAGGCAATCCACAGATTCCTCAGGCTCCCCTCTGGATTCCTCACACAGCATTGCTCGGGCAGAGGGCAAGGGTGATAACCAGCACGATTACAACGAGAGATTTGCCCAAATGCCACTCCTCCTGAGATCCTACACAAATTTCAATGTGATACGATGCGACTCTATGATCTGATTAGCTGACTCAGTCGTCTATGGTGTTGCATCCTTTTGCCCGACCCGCATCCTCAGGCCACGGCGAAGCTTCGATCGGCGACCCCGTGGCCGAAGCGGAAACCTTGCAGGGGCGACCCGAGCTGCAGATCTGGATCTCATCGTGGAGAAGGGTCGAATATCGGTGGATTGGTTGCAAAGGATCAGAGAAAGAAAGAAAGAAAAGAGAGATTGATTGAACACAGCTTGCTCTCCATCAAAAGTATGGTCGTTTGCTATGTGCAACTCCAATTAATTTCTGTGGCATGCAAAGATCTAGCCCTCAAAAAGGCTGGCGTGTGCAAGTGAAAGAGTCGCTTCAAGAATGGGGCCCGGTCTATTTGATCATATTTGCTTTTTTTGCCTTTCGGTGTGGCTCATCGGCGTGGACCATCCAAAGTGCGGAGAAAAAGCGTCCGAGGCACAACTGTCGCAGGTCTTTCAGGTAAGATGGCAAGGTCAGTGTCCTCACGCAGGGTCAGCGTCTGTCGTTGGGACTGCGGGATACTTGAAGGGGGTTCTGTTGAAGACCAAGGAGTGACCAAACTAGCGAATCGCAAGGAAGCACACAAGAAGTGTCGTCCGATTTTATGAAAAGCATCCCAAACTGACCAAGTCTTGACCTTGGTGGACCAATGAGCCTATCATATCCAAAAGCAAACATGCTCAGATCATCTCAGATCCAATTTCCTCCAGGCCAACCTAGTTGACCATCGAAATACCGCCAGCTATAGGCCTTCCAAATGGAAGGCCTCTCGACTCCTCGATGTGGAACGACGTGGAAATCACGACGCGGTGGAGCTCCTCTTCTCGTCTTCTTCGTACCTTGGGAGATGCGTTTTGAATCCACAAGCAGAGGGGCAGAGGGGAAATGGGTCTTCCCAAATCGAAGTTCAAATCATAAAGACCACCTGCTTTCTTGGCAAGTAAAGCAAAGAAACCCAAAAATGTTAAAACCGTCGGCCACATGAACAACCAATCCTACGTTGCACACCCAAGCCACACAGAGAGGGCTTCTCACAACGATCACCCTGGAGTATCTAGAAATTATTCGGAAGGAATAAACTCTGACTCTGATAAAGATCCATGAAAGATCAAAGCTCGACCGATTTATGCAAATTTCAATCTGATCAAACCGGCTTCACCCAACCTGCCCTTGCTTTGCCAAGCTGCTCTTCCTTCCCCACCACTCCGCCTCGCAAGCCCCGTCCGCTGAAGCCCAGCTCCTGCAGTCCGAATGCACCGGCTTGAGAAAGCCACGGTCGCGCAGGCAGCAACAGCGAAGCAACAGCCAAACAGGTTGCGACATTTGGACATGGGAATCACTGACGTGTACTGCCAGCATTTATGGTACCTTCATGTTCTCCCCGAATTGACCCAGTCCACATTGAGCTCACGCCTTCTTTTCCCGACATCCAAAAAGTTTATCAAGGCTTTGCTCTCTTTTGGTGAAGCCCAAAACAGCGGAATGATCGATCCAGCTGCGAGTGGATCGATCCAAACCGCATCCTCACCTGAAAAAACTTTGCCACGTTCCGCGTGTGGTCCAGGCCGCCGTAGCAGACCACCACCTCAACTCCCCAAGTCTTCACAAGGCTATGGTTCTTTGTTGTGGTGAAACCAATGGCCACAAGAACAAAGGGAAACACTGAAAGCAAAAGGTGCGTTTGGTGTTTCTATTGTAAAGTGTTTGACTAAGGGACTTACTTGCCTCTGGAAACAAGGCCAAGCATGGTGTTTTCATGAGTGTATCTTCGCCTTAGTGTGTTCCATGTGATTTGGTGTTTCGCAACAGTTCCCGAGCACTGTGAGAAACAAATGTTTTTTGCGGCAGGCTTACCATAGATCTAAGTCTTGGCTCAAGAAAAGGTTATCCCAGCTAATGCGGTGCTGAGGATTTAGATCATTAAACAGAAATTGATGCTCAGGGTAAATGGAATGTGCTTAATATCTAGTCGCAAACCAAAGGATCCCGCATGTTCAAGCTCTATGTATCTTCAATTGCTTGCAACGAATGACAATGACAATAATCACAATGATCATAGTCACAATGACGCTGATCCTGAGTTGTGGGGCAGTCTACCCGGCACTCGACAAGCTTCCACCGCTTCCATCCCAGTCATCCGTCCGCTTCCGCTGAGGTCGCAGCCACCTCTTTGCCTTCTGGAGCGGCCAACGCCACCTGTGTGAGTCGGAGACCGACTTGGGTGTTCCTTTCCAATCACCTGAGCGATCTCGTTCGTATCAGATACGATCTTTAGTGCGAGACTGCCAGGAAGTGTCAGGAAGCTTTGTTCCAAATATGTCTCAACCAACAACCATTACGGTACCCTCCAAGCATATTGGCGAGGCTCAGTCCTCGAAATGCGCGTTCTAATCCCAAGAGGATCTGGATTGAGATCTTGGCATCTCGGGGAGGCCCACATCCCAACTCATCACCAATTCCCACCACGTCAAGGTCAATGTGTTTTTGTTTAAAAAAGAAAAACTAATCCCACTGAGATGCACTGCGTATGTATGGAGAACTGATGCAACTAGAAGATGCGACCCTCCAAAATGGTCAAGCATGATCCACGTGATCCTTGTTTTTCCATGCTCACATATGTTCACATCAGGCTGACACTTCTTGCTGGTCCTACCCTTTGCCCATCACGACCTCCATGGACTTCAGAATCATAGCCAAGTCCACCGACCCTCAGCGTCAAACTCGAGCGATGGGGGGAGGCCTGGCCTTGGGAGGACTCTATCAGTCAATCTGATGCCTTCCGAAGGATGCGCTGTGGGTGCGGGTCAGTGTGGAGGTTCACCTAGCTTCCAAAAACGCATTTTTATGGATATTTCAAAAACGAATCTGCCATCGAAACGAAACACGACATTGCCGAGTTGCGCAGCTGAAAGATGTCCACCATAATCCTTGGAAAGCAAGCGCTCAGGCTGAAGGCCCTTGGAAAAAGCAAAGTGGATCCAGGTTCCAATGTCAACACTTTGTGTAGCAGAATGGGATGTCGCTTTGAGAATCTACATAGCCCCCTGTTCGATTCAACTCCAGGAGAAGTGCCACAACCATCCTCCATCCTCCATCTTCTTTGAAGAGATGGGGCTACGCTTCGGGTCCCCTCCCTTGGCGAAGTGCCCGAAGGCGCGACCAAGGCTCTTTGACAAAACTTGCTCACGAGCAGTAGACCTGAAGACAGAGAAGCATGCAAGGACTTTTCAGATCTTTGAAATACTTCGACTTAGTCCTTCTTGCGAAAAATCGTATTTTCTATTTGTAGTACTTCGTTCTGTTTGGTGAGTTTTTTTCCATGAAAAATGCTCCAGACTTAGCAGGGATCTTCCCACACTCGTTCAACTCCGTCTTTTGCACACTCGTCCCACCTTCAAAAGACCACGCCTCTTGGTGCGTCCAAACTCTTTGAAGGCTTCTTCCACCGACGGAATCTTGATGTCCTTCCTGATCGCGAGAATGTGACAATCCAAAACCACGTCATCCGGGCTCTCCAGTTTGGTAGGGTGCTTGCAAACCCCACACTCTCCTCTGACCTGATTGGTATAAAACCCATCGTGCCCAGCAACACTAAAGAAAACCACAGATAACATGAGCTTCATATTGCTAAAGCAAGGAACCTCAGGCAGCCGAGGCTACGTTTCGTGAAAAGATCCTTATAAACTTATAAAGGAAACAACATCAAAATCAAAGAGGGGCCAACCAGCAAGAAATCAAAGCAAGAAGTGCATAGGGATCATTCGAAAGGAACAGTATGCCAATGCAAAAAACAAAGCGGACTGTTCTTCGCACACGTTTGACTTTTCGCCTTTACAAAATTGTACACTTGTAAATGCTCCCTCAGGCTACACTTGAGGCCGGAGGTTTGGCGACGAAAGCTAGCCTGTGTTGAAAAATGCGAGGAGAGTTGGTTTTTGTTACAGCCCTGCGGTGCTGTTGCCAATGAAGGAAATTGATTGATTCAGGGGTGTACACGTCACAGGGGGGAGTTGAACCCGCATGGGGGGTGCCTACGCTAACTCCAGCTAGCTGACCCATGACAAACGCAGCTCAGTGCTGGCATTCTCTCTAACACCTTGTCGTCGGTGAAGGCATTCCCCAAAACATCTACGGAACCGTAGCCTGCGTCTAAACGAATCTCACCTTCCACTCTGTCTCAGGAATGCCGGCTTTGTCGATCTGCTCCGGCCACGAAACCGTGACAGAACATAACCAAAGAAAGAGGCAAGCATTACAAGGTCAGTAATTGCGAGCTGTAAAAGACAAATCCCGTACAACAGCATACGTCGCAAGATGTAAAGGCGGTATCGAGACAAGAGCCGACGGCCCTCGGAACAGCGCAAGCTGAAACCCCAAATACACACATCCCGTGCCGGAACGACGCTCCACGCGCCGAAGCCCTAAGGGCCAAAGGCACAGCCCGAACCATACCAACGGCCCACACTGAAGCCACTACCCAAAGGTGCAACCTGCACCAAATCCGAAAAAAAAGAAATCGCCACACCTGACCAGTAAGGGCTTTGCTACCCACGCCACAAATTGCTTGAGGGGCAACAAACGATCGAAGGCACTTTGCAAGCACAGGATCTGTCAAGCTCAATTCAAAAGAGCGGGAAAGCTTGGCACCAGAGCGGCAAGCGGACAGGCCAACGCTCTCCAAAGGCGATGCCCAAGCTCGTGGCAGGGGCCTCAACTGCCTAACCATCCGTTTTTAATTGAATTCCCTGCAGGAGAGGCACGTCACCGAGAAAGGCTATGCACGTGCCAGCAAAGAATCCTGGTGGGAAAATTGTTCACGCAGCTCCTTGAATGCTGTGCTGAACTTGCAACCCCAGTTTAAAACCAGAAGCCCCTGAAGACCAGCAACCAAAAGCGAAGCCAGCGGTGCTGGCTTCGGATCTCCAACAACCATCTGTCCTGCTCTGGACCTGTCACGGCTGTTTGTTTCAGCTCACACAAGAACAAACAGCAGGAGGAGCAAAGCTCCATTAGCGGGTCGCTTTTTTTCACAAGAGCTGTCGCTGGAAGGTTCCCGCGTCAATGACACAGCCTCGGCAAAGGGCTCGGGCAAGGGCTCGCCATCCTTGAAAGGCTTTCACAGTGGTGCCCTGTCGAACAAGGATTGCCTTGTTCAAATCGTTCGTCATGGCTCCGTGTGAAGAACTGGCCCACACGCTACGCTGCGAGGCTCGACAGGATTCCAATACGCTGTCGCTGCTGAACCTGTTTGGAAGGTGGAATGCGCCCGGCAAATGAAACACAAAACCCATAGGGTGAGGGGCGTCCTCTGCCAATTGGGCATAGCTGCCCCACCCCGGGTCCTCCAGCACAAATGTTCGCCCCAGCATACCAGCACAACAAAAGCAAAGCAACACAACCTCAAGAATGCTGATCGTTGCACCTGCCAACCAACACTTGCTCACTGCAAACTCTACCTGTCAAAGCATAAGGTCAAGGTGGGGTGGACCCTTGGTGTGATAGCCTCAAACGTGCAACGTCCCCGGGAGTAAGCCCACACGAGAACGAGTAGTTCTTCATCTGTTCACACCTACAGCAGTGCAATTCAGAATTCTTCCGCATGACCCTGCCGCCCAAGCTTCAAGTTGTAGCGCTTCCCTGCCACGGATTTGCTCTTGGCCCATCGGCACCGCTTCAGCTTTCCGCAGTCATAGGTGTCAATGTCCCGGAACACGGGCCGGTGGCAGGCACGCAGCCAGGCCGCGAAATTGTCCCCTGCGGCGCCGAGCCGCGAGTTGTTCCACATGGCACCTTCGTGAGGAAACCTCCAACTTGGCGCAACAGAATTTTTTGGGGGGAGAATCTGGACAGGTCATGCGATTTCCTCCCATCTCGCAAAGCACGGGCATGGTCCAACAATCGTCTTGCTGAAGGGATTTAACCGGGCCAAATATTTTGCTCATGACCCACGTGTCCAACCACCCGCAAAAGCATTGCAAAAAGAAAACAGCCAGTTGCGCGCCTTCCGGGTCCGCGCCCTTGGGGTCGCGTAGCAAGCGCTCCACCATCGCAGAATACCTTTGATGTTTGGGCTCAGTGTTGCTGTGATCGCTGAAAGTCAAAAGCCAAGGATGCTTGGAAGCCTTTGGATAAAGGAGGGGAAGCATCCAAATTCAAGGCGGCCGTGCAGGGATGAATCAACTATTACACATTTGCACCGCAAAATCCAGCTTGAAAGCCGCACGAGTGATAGAGCACCCGAAGATTGAGTTCCACGCGGTAGGATGAGGGAATCATAAACGGATTGACGGACACACAAAAAAGGACGAACAAACAAACGAATACAGATCCCTTCCTGACCAAGAGATGAAAGATTTTGGGGCTGGTGTTAGATTTCTTCTATCATAGAGAATGTTGTGTGAAGGACCAGACACAGATGGGACTGGATGTGTAGAAATCTGGAAGAATTGTGCCTTTATTCGATCTGGATTCTGTGGAAATCCGAGAAATAAATATACAGTAGTTTGTCTGGGGTCGAGATGATAGAGGATCCCCTCAGCAAACCAACCATACAAAGATACTGGGTCCTTGGGCACAAACAAATCAAGAAGACATCTTGTGCGGGCTGTGGCCCAGCTCTGGCCCATCTTTGGGGATGCAATAAATTTGTTAGAGCCTTTATGAAATCCATCAAATTTAAATCATTGGTCCTTGATGGTCCTTGTGGATCCTTGTGGCATATCATAGGAGGACATCATGGGATTTCATTGGATGTCAGGATGTCTTGACGCCTTTCTTCAACCCCTTCCACCCCAATTTCTTCACTGCCGCGCCACCACTGCTGCGCCGCCTGAACTTCAGCTACCAGGCCACGGCGGCACAGGCCTTCTGCCAGGCCTCCGAACCAAAAGGCCCTGCAAGTCTCATGTTCTTGATATGTCAATGAGTCTTAGATCCTTCGACTTTGGAAAAGGCGTCTACACAACTCGGAAGATTTCGGACGGCCCATTTGAATGAAAGCTTCCCCCTTTCTAAGAACATGGAACCACCATGCAAACCAACCGTCCGTGTGAAGGTCCCCTCTCAGCTCTGGCACCTGCAAGCCACGTTCTGGGAGTGTCCGCTCCACGCGCGGTCAGGTACCGCTGCAACGGCGCAGCCCTGTCAACGAAAGGGCCCACCGGGTCGCCAGCGCTGAGTGGGGTGAAGCATTCCCCGGGACAGCGACCAGGCGAAAAGCTAGGTTTGCTACTTTTCTTGCCAGCAAAGATACTGGGCTGGGGCTGCTGGGGCTTTTCAAAGATCTTGAAGCAAATCTGAGTCTCTGCATCTCTGTGCGAAAGTGGGAGTGTTTTTGCCTAAGCACACACAGAAAGTGTGAAAAGAGTTTATACATGCCAGCAGGTGAACACCTCATTCGTGAAAAATTTAGATGCTCATCATTCCTCAATGCAAGCTGTGTGCTTTCTCCAGGATGTCTTAGATAGGAGGGCGCGATTGATGCAAGTTGTGTCAATAAAAATGGATTTGAGTGCATCCCACGCCGAGCTTGAACGTGCACAGAGTAATTACATACTCAAAAAGAATCGTGTGTGTCAATCCAAGGGCCCTTTCACACCGATGTCCAATCACCCAGAGGTTTGGCATCATTTCTCATCGCCTCATCAGACTCCGACATGAGTTGGGGATGCCAAAACACCTCTGCTGCTTCGTCTTCAATCAACCCAAAAAGAAATTGGCGAAAGCAAACCCAACATTGAGTTCATGTTGGCTGGAACCACAAAAAAAACGAAAAAAATGCAAGGAAGTCCTCAGAACTCCGGTCAAAGCTTCGCCTTCTCATGCGCCGACCCAACGACACCGGAGTCTTTTCGCCTCACCGGCAGCGTCCGACGCCCGGAGCTGCAGAGCCCCGACGGGCGCGCCGGATCGCGCACGTGGCAGCAGCGCTGCGTGTCCTGCCGTGGCTCGCACCGGACGGGTCGTCAACTTGGGTCATCCGAGCAAGCTGCCTCTTATAAAGCAAGCTGCAGGGTATGAGAGCAAGAATCTCACAAAGCTTTGAGCCGCGGTTTCTGTTCAGATGTGCATTTCACGATCTGACACACTCTCCAAAACAAGAGGGAGGTGAGACAAGCCACTGACACTTTGCTGCACCAGGAGCTGTCCTCATTCAGTTTGAGCAAGGACATGGCATCTGGAACGGATTCAAAGAACCTGCGAGAGGAAAGCAGTTTGGGAGCGATGGTTTACCTGCGATCCTAAGCTCCAATAAATAAAACCTGCCAGCAACTAAGGCTTCGCAAGGTTCGCAGTCTATCAAAACCTTTACGGAGAGCTAAGGTCAGAACAGCTTTTGGAAGAAGCATCTCAAGTTCTCCTTGGCAGGGGTGGACATATGCGACAGAGCATGGTCGTATGCGGAGCGCTGGCATTCTGAGAGTTTGATCTCATGGCCCAAACGTTTGAGAACTTGAGAATACAATTGATAGCGTGATAAGGTATTCCTTTGGATATACTTTCTTCTGAAACAAGTACAAAGATTACAAAGATGAGCTCAGCCTACACCGGCGAACCAGCGGGCCAATGAAAGAAGCGAGGGCGGCTCGCCCCAGCCAAGGCTCGGCAGAGCCCACACAGGACTTCAAGAAGGGTGCATAGTCAGCTTTTACCTGGCAGGGAGGGTGTCTGATCTTTTCTGAAACCAGCATTTTGCAGGGTTGGTTGGTTCAACCAACAATAGTGGGCATATAGGCCCCATAGCTCGCCTCACTAGAATTCATTTGATTGTGGTTGGTTGGTCCCGACTCTCAGCTTTTTTCAACCAAACCCGCTCAAGAAGAAGTAGGATCTAACAAAGAACTAGATTGCCGTGAACCGGGTTTTACAATGATTAGTTTCTCTTCCGAATGATCTGTTCCTGGGTCAACATCAATGTTTCCCATGGCTTGTAGGTCGCCATTCATGGGCCCCCCTTTCCATCAGCATTGGTCGCAAAAGCCACTTCGAGGAGTCGCAATTGAACACAGTCAGCCGCATTGTCCGTCCAGCTGATCACAAGCCTTCAAGCCTCCAGTCAAACCAAACGCACGGGTCATTGACCCAACAGTCTTTCAAGGTCTTCCAGGGCCAGGGTCATCAGAGTTTCAAACAGTCAGGACTTTGGAGCTTCCATCAAGTTTGCAGACTTATCGATGCCACACATCCAATACCAAACCTATCGACCTTTGTTCCACCACCCCGGGCAGAATTCTGCAGCACCCCACATGAGGTGCGTAGTACAGCAGATCAGCAGCACCTCCAAAGAAAGCCTCCAGGCAGAAAGCATGCTGGGAATGGATTACCATTTGGTAAAGGAATTGTCGTACACTTAGAAGGCGTTCATCCCCTCTCCAGCCAAGACCATTGAGAGTGTTCAAACCAAACAAGGTGCACTGCAGGTGAGGCAGGCCGCATTATAGAACCCTCCAGAATATCGGAGGGCGGGCACGTCGAAGACTCATTGGGTCCACCCAGGACTAATCAAAGGAAAAGAGAATGAAAAAAAAGCTTAGGGAAACGGAGTCAAACAAGGTCAGCCTGGTACATTATACATGGCAGATATACCACCGCCTCGGAGGCACTCCCCCGGGCACGGGCGACACAGAGAACACCGACGTGTCGCCTCCCAGGAGGGCAAGGGCTCCAACTCCTGGAGTCGTTGGGTCATTGATGGCGCAAAGGGTCACCAGTCAGACTCGGTTCCACCAGAACCGAGACTGTTACAGTTTCGCTGTTTGGTTCTGACCAGCCTGGTCTTGTTGTGTTTTTCATGTTTGTTCTCCCCCTTGCAAACGGACCACATGGACGAAAATGGACAACTGGAATGGAAGGCGATGTCTCATTACCCTTGCGCTGGTTTTTAGGGTCCACGTTCATCAAATGGGTTATCTGCAGCATTTCTGGGGCCCATAGGCTTCACCATCATGTCGCGGATCAAATCGGCATGTCCCTGTCGAGCAACAAGAAGCTACTAGTAACAAGTGCATCGCTTCTAGTAACAAGTGCCTTACTAGTAGTAACAATGTTCGCTACTAGGAACAAGTTCACTGGGTTTCGCACCGAAGAGGAGCCACCTCGTGGTGCCGAAGCGAGGCGGAGCGGAGGCAAAGCACCGATCCATTGTGCGAGCCACTGGGGGGGACAGTCTGAGAAAGTGAAAGTCCGTCTTACTAGTAGCTTCTTGTTACTAGTAGTAAGGCACCTGTTACTACTAGCGTGGCACTTGTTACTACTAGCTTATTGTTTCTAAAAGCTTCTTGTTACTACTAGTAAGGCCAGGAGCCCCTAGTAGCTTCTTGCTCCTAGTAGTAAGGCACTTGTTACTAGAAGCGATGCACTTGTTCCTAGTAGCTTATTGTTCCTAGGAGCCTGCGGCAATAACTCTTGTTGCTGTGGTATTTGCCCTTGTACATTATCAACCTCCCTTTCCTCTTTGGTCACTTTGGTCTTTGTCCGTGCTTTAGGTAACTCTCTTCCTGCCTGCTCAATTCAAACGAAGGTCATGCTGACCTTCTGCAGCATGGTGATGGTACTAGCAACATATGTGTCTGGTACAGTACACAAAAAATCAGTCTGGATGTGGTGTTGTTTTGGGGGGAACTTGCGCCCGAGAATGTCGGTGATGGAACACTCTTTGAGCATGTGGTGCGCCGCACCGTAAGTTGTCGGGCAACTCGGCCTGCAGCAGAAAACAAAGTGTCCTCTGTTCCTCACCTTTTTGCAGAAGGTCATCCACCAACATTAACCCAACCCACCTGGCCGGACTCCGCCGGCTTCGGCTTCTCCCTTTGGGTCCCCTGGCGGGCGGGTGCCAGCTGCTCGTAGGAGCCCTGCAGAGTCTTTGGCAGGTGCTCATCCTGCTCAACGGTGCAATGGCAGCACGGTGGAACCTTGTCTTGGAGATTTGTTGTAGAAAACTCCCTAGGCCTAGAAAAAAAGAAAAGCAAGTCCAGTGTGTCCGATCGAAAGAAGGTCAGCTTGCTCAATGCTTCTGTTACTTCTGTTGGTTTATTACAGTAGATGTACGACATCTCATTGGAGATCCCTTGAGAACTTCTGGTAGTTCCTGTTTTGGGGGGCCTTGGCGCAACTTCCCACAATTTGAGTCGTTCGGGGGTCCTGAAAAAATCTATGGTTGTGCATGGGACATTCCCAAGTTGCCCATTTCCTGGAGGCTTTCAGCTAAGGTTTTGGAAGAAAGCCGTCCCCGCAAATGTTGTCGAAGTTCAGAACAAACCAACTGCAACTGATGTGAAAGCTACTTAGACACCTACACCAAATAGACTGGTTAGGCATCTAGAATGAGTCAAAGGGCGACAAGCAAACAGCTTTCAGAAACGCAAGAGCAGCTCAAGTTTAGACCCGGTGAGGTCACAAGTATCTCAGCATCTGATCAAATTCTAAAGGTGTGACACGGTTTACAGGCAAGAGCAGCCAAGTCCTTACACCACCCTCGTCCGCCGTGGCAACATCACGATCACCGCCCAGAGCCGCTTCCCGTCCTCCGGGTCACCCAAAATCCGACAGTCCACACCATGCAGGCGCTCAGGCTTGGTGCCCAGCAGCCGACGCCGCAGGAAGTCCAGGTAGGAGCCTGGCAACGAAGACGTGGAAATGGAAATGGTGTGGCACAAAGATATCAGGCGGTTCGGAAGATTTGACCTAAACTTCTTGCGGCGGTCTGTGAATGGATGCACCCTCACAAGTCCATGCAACCGCTGGGACTTGCAATGAAGGTCAAGCCACTCACGAAGAAATCCAGGAGACTCTGGGATGACCCAAGTTGACCCTCCCCAAAGAAATGCTGTTCTTTCCCTTCCAGTAGCAAACGGACTTATACCCCGCGTTAGAGTGGTTTGAGTGGCCACAAGCAAACCACACCAACTTCTGAAAAGGTTGAGAAGCCAGGAGTGCACAAATCAAATGTCAAGTCTCTCCTGAAAAGCTCAAAGCAAACCGCCCATTTTTGGCTGGAAGCTTCTTGTGCCTTTGCTAGTCGTCCAAGATGAAAAAGAACCGACCAACCAACCAACCAACCAACCAACCAACATCACCGAAGTGCTTCTTCCGCAATCTCCACTCAATCCCCACCTGCTCCAGGTGTCGAGGCTTCATCGGAGTCTTCCTGCAGCGAGTTTGGAGATGTCTCAACATGAGTGGAGAGCATGCGGCACGAGTGGCTCGGCTCTTCGGCAAGATAGTGTATTGACTTCTGACTTCTCCCGTGGGGGGAAAGCAACCATTCCAAGCAACCAACCAATCCATCTCGCAATCCAACCAACCCATCCATGCCGATGCTCCACACCTCCGAGTCCACATCGATGCTCTCCAAACGCTCATGGGGCGCAGGCAAGGAGGCCTTCCGTCAGGGCCGGACATCGCCCGCGACGTGCAGGTTGCAGGGCCAAGAAAGTTGCAAACCTTGGTTCAACAGGTATAGGGGGGCCACAACGGTCACGAGGAATATAAATGACCCTCCATAGTGCACGATTGAAACAGAACTTCCCCCTTCCTTGACCCAACAGTCAGGTACCAAGTGCAATCTGAGCCTGTTTTTGGCCATGTTGCTTCACTCCCCCCAGTCGAAACATCCGCAGCATGTGCTTTTCGTTCTGCGTGGGGTTAGCCTCGCCCTGCACGTGCAACTGCAACTCCTCCGCCTTCACCGGCGCTTCTAAAACCACTTCCACCTGGGCAGCGGGAGCGATCGACTCGTGGGATCCTTCCGCGCGTTAGACGGCGCTAAGAACTCGAAAGTTAAGTGTTCTGACTCGATGAGTTAGTATTAACAAGTGCATCGCTAGTATAGTAACAAGTGCATCGCTGGTAGTAACAAGAAGCTAGTAGAATCTTCGCTCTCACCTCCCCCACGGCCTCCGAGCCCCTGGGGGCCCGGAGGCAGCCACCCCCCTCACCCTCGACCAAGCGGCATGCACGTCCTCCGAGTCGACCTGGCAGGACTGAGGGCTGAGGACGGGGTGCCCTAGAGTAGCAAGAAGCTACTAGTAACAGGTGCATCGCTGCTAGTAACAAGGGCATTACTACTACTACTACTACTACTACTACTACTACTACTACTACTACTACTACTACTACTACTACTACTGCCCTTGTTCCAACGAAGATCGATATTGAAAGAAGGGAGCACCCCACCAAAGGACTGCGTTTGTTCATGCGCGTGTCTCTACTGATATGATCTGACAATTTCTTTGATATGAGTTTCAATGAAGAGAGAGGTAAGGCCACCAGAATTTGTTCTTGTGCCGTCAGCAAGCGCGGTCAGCTGTATTTGGGCGACCAGCGACACCTGCATGGCTGACCTGCCATTTGTTCACTGGGAGTTCGTATGGTTCGGTTTGATCATCAAATTTCAAAAGATGCACGGGCCCCAGTGCACTTCCCACCACCAAATGGCACAAAACGAGCTGAAAAGCCATTTCCTCGACCAGCAACGGGTGCATCTGAGCAACATCACCACAACTTCTGCCGATTGCACCCCTCAGCCCAGGGCACACCTGCCGCAAGAGCCAATCGTCAAAGAGCTCGAAGCCCTCCGCCCTTCGTTGGGCCTTCCTCTTCGCCAGCAGCGTGTCCTTGCGAAAGCCAATGGGGAGCTCCCTTGGAGTCTCGATCACCAGGAAAAGTGCAACTTGTGAGACACATCTCTAGCTATCTATCCATCTCCCTCTTCTTGACGCACAGTGGTGATAGATCTCAAACTTCTTAGTCCAAGCAGCAGAAGAACCCTCTCCAATGCTCCTTTTGCCAACCGAAACGAAATGCCTAGATCCCTTTATTTCACACCGGTCTGGCCACACACTGCATGGTTAGATACCAGATGTTTTTCTGGTTGTTCAATTGTTCTCCTGTGCAGGCAGGTTTCATTCTGTGCTCTACAGACCCTACCTCTACCCAAACACTTCATCCACACGGTTGAAAATTGTCCTCCCAGAATCTCACAGAACAAAGGATCCAATAGTCTTGTGCAAAGGCCTCCTTCAACCTCTTGCCACCGCTGCCACCGCCCAAAGGTTCACAAGCTATTCTTGGACTAAAGACCATTCAGGACAAGTGCAAGGACTGAAGAGCAACACCTGTACAGATGCTGCCCTTAAGGTGGAAACCATCGCTTCTAGTTTGGAGGCCATCGCTATGGGTCCTCGAGAAAAAGAAAATTAAAAAAGCCCCGCTGCCCTCGCAAGCTCGCCTGCTCCTCCACGGAATCACGCTGCTCCTTTTTCGACCAGCGGGGAAGACTGCTATTGAGAACAGAGGGTGTTCCCTTTCACCCACGATGACAAGAAGCTACTAGTAGCAAGGGGCATCGCAACTAGGAGCGAAGCTCCTGGCCTTACTACTAGTAACAAGAGGACGCTACTAGTAACAAGAAGCTGCTAGGAGCAAGGACGCTACTAGGGGCTCCTGGCCGTACTACTAGGAGCAAGTAGCTACTAGTAACAAGAAAGGGTTCCGTTTGGTCTGAAGGTCCCACGATGCCACATTACTTTTCCGGTAGTCACAGGCTGATTCACAGCAAAGCATCTCACTTTGGGGGTATTCATGTCGAATCCCCTCTCTTACCAATATCAGTTCGTGAATACTCAATTTTGGAGGAAGAAAACGACTTGCAAAGTAATCCATCTACAGTTACCAATCTAAAACAAGTCAAAACCTCTCAATCTGAAGAAGAACTGCCTTCACCATCCGTCCTGTCCCTGTCCTGTCCCTGTCTCAATCTCACTCCTTGGGCCTCAGCCTCCGCTGGTTGAAGCGCTCTGCTTCCTGACAGCGCTCAAGGAAGACACAAACAGCTGTGTCTTGAGCCACAAATGTGATACGCTGTCAGGAGATTTGGCCGCCAATTTTGTGTCGCATCCCTCTCTTCTGCTCAAGTTTGTGTCATGGTCGCATCTGTGCTTTTGCACTTGTTGAAAATCTCCCAGTTCATCGAACCATGCTGAGAGGCTTGGCTTTGCGGGTGAAGGACGAGAAGGACTTGTTTGGCCCCAACACATCGACCCCTGCGATCGCCACGGGTGTACAGGTGATCCAGGTTTCGGGTCAACTACCTGTAAGGCCCCTGGACGAAGGGGAGTACATCGCCACCCCCTCCTTGATCTGTACCTCCGTCTTCTCCTAGATCAACAAGCATGGTAACTGCACCTAGAGTTAATTCCCTGACTCTGGAAATACCCCACTCCATATCGCTGCGCCACATGCAGGTCACACAGCCACTGCCTCATCCAGATCACCAAAGCGGAAGACCAGAGCATCTGGCCGGCCGCCGTGCTTCTGCGCTATCACCGAGGGCAGGAAGACACGGGCGCTGCCGCGGGTCCTGACCGCAGAGATGGGTCCTAACTTGGGGTCTTCAATGGCCTTTCATCTGAGACACACAAAGAGACACAAGAGAGAGGGAGAGAGAGAGAGAGAGGGAGCGAGAGAGAGAGAGAGAGAGAGACAGAGAGAGAGACCATGTGTTTTCAAAGGCATGGAGCGAATGCCGATCTGGCACCATGGCCATCACAGCTATGGGACCACGCCTGGTCTGTGGCTCGAAAACCAGATGCGCTCCAGCAATCTTCACATCCTCCAGGTGTCACAGGTGGCCAAAGCAGTGGCCGGGCAGTCTCCGGTGGATGGGTGCTGCTCGAAAGCTATGAAGCAGTCTTCAAGGTGAAGCTATGGCAGCTATGAGTACCACTTCAGTGCTAGTAGACATCTATGAAGGTGAATCTTCAGCTCCAGAAGTCGTCTTTTAGTTCCACTACTCGGAAGTCTGACAAACAACAACCCCTTTTGGCCAACTCAATCCCGCTCTTTCAGCCTTTGCGTACCTAAAGAGGGATCAAACAAATTTGAAGGGCAAGTTGGTTCTGCACACGTATATTCACACGTCCTTTGATGCTTGGATGAGAGGCCCAAACTAAATCGCTTCATCCAATATCCAATCATCTGCGCGTATACAGTTGAATTGAGGCAAACATTATTTATGAAACTGCAAAATCGATCCTGCCTCTTACTGGAGCGTTCTCGTCAGCTGGTGATGATTTCACTGTTTTCGCAAAAATTGCAAGATTCTTTTGAAAATCATCACCTGCCATCCCAGCCTCTGCAGTCTTGGCCAACACCTCATCAGCCCAGCGCTGTGCACCCTTCAAGGTGAGCCGATCTGCACAGGAGCACCAAGAACTGGAACTGTCATTGATGTTCACTGGTCTCCATGCCCGACACTACTGGCACAAGTCTTTGACCCTCAAAATGTGTGAGTTGGAAGCAAATGTCAAAAGGTTGCATCGCTGACATCTCTCCTTTCCTCTCTATGCCCAACAGACTCAGGCTCAAAGAAATATCCCATGAAAGGTCACTCAAATGAATCAGATCGATCAGTCCCTGGAAGAGGGCTCCCAAACATCAACAGTAAGAATCCAACGACCAAACTTGAACCAATGGGCGATGTTGAGATCCCCGTCCCAGCGACGTGCGAGCCGCACGAAAACCTCTCTGTGCCAGCGCGTGCTCGGGCTGGAAGCAGGCGTGCGAGCCGGCACAGGGGATCCAGCCCTCCTCTGCAGCCACCACGCCTTATCGATGATGCGCAAAATTTAAGCATCGTTTTCCGGCAGGATCGAATTCAAAGATTTGCAGATTGGTGGCTCTGCCGTCGACTCCCTAAAATTCGATTAGACTTGTCAGCAGTACGAAGAAGTCTACTATTGCTTAACCTCCTAACCTCTTGGGAGTATACATAAGTGTTCACCACTTCAAAGACATCAAGTATAATGAAGGCTCCACAGTCTGCATGCCAGCTCAAGGCCTTCACATGCGGAAAGCTCAATCCCATCTAACAAAACCATCCAACACCCAGACCAAGAAACCAACACCGTCAAAGCATGGTTTTCGGCACCCACTTTGCTGACGGATGAACTTGTTTTTTATGATTCATTCCCACAGACTGTTGGAGAATGATTGATGGTTGAGTCATCGGGTTCAAGTTCCAAGCGGGATTGGCTTTGCATGGCTGTTGCCAAATGCATGATCAGTGGGAAATCTATAGGAGATCCCCACAGATGATCTTCAAGACCTTTTTGTGGATAGTAGCGTCCTTGTTTTTAGTAGATTCTTGGAGTCGACAATCCTGACCCGGCGCCTTTGGATCGAGTGAGGTCGATCGTATCCTCTCGACCAGGCGACCCGGCGACCCGGGTCGACCAGCTGGGGATGAGCCCCGATGTCACTTGAACAAGCCCAGACAGCAGAGGATTCAAGCCTTCAAGCACAGACAGGAGGGACCTAAAGACCTAGAGGACAGAACCTCACTATCCCTTCTCTTGTGATGAACCAAGGCGGAGATTGTCCTTGGTAGGGACACTCAGCACATGATTTGAACAAAGGACAACCCAGGTAAATGCAGCCCTTTTCTCGTGAGGTCAAAGCTAAACATGATTTGTTCAAGGGGCTTTGCAGTGGTCTCTATCCACTTGCCCTCTCCCGGCAAAAAAAACAAGCTCCACCGATCATGCCCTCCTCTTCTCGTTTTTCCCGGACTCCCCGTCCTCGTGGGACTCCCCACAAAGCAGCAGTGCCACCTCGCGCCCTTGGAGGCGGCCTCACCGCACCGTAAGGGTAAGGGATCAAAAAATAAAATAAAAATAGAATCAAAAAGTCAATATTCAACGGGGATCAATAAAAAAGTAAAAAGAAAATCGAAAAAATACTAGCCCACTGAGGATGGTTGCAGTAGCAGTAGCAGGATTAGGAGACCAAGGGAAGAGGCTGGAAGGAGTAGGGGACTAGGAGAGTGTACCTCCCTAGGAGCTCCTTCCTAGTAGGGAGCTATTTCTACTGGTGAACCATTCTTCGAGTAGGGCTACTCAATGACTGGACGGCTACCATCATTGGGTACCTACTTTCCTCCCATGGAGCTGCCTCTATTTGCGCAAGCAGGGGACCAGGAGACCGAAAGACGAGTAGGAGAGCAAGAGACCAGCGGACCAGGAGACAGAAGGACCAGGATACCAGGGGACCAGCGAAACACAGGACCAGAGGACCAGGAGACCGAGGACTAGGGGACCAGTGGACCAAAGGACCAAGGGACCAGGGGACCAAAGGACCAGAGGACCAAGGGACCAAGAGACCTTATTACCAGAGGACCCGCAGACCACAGGGCCAGGAGAGCAGCAGAAGAGGCCTATCAAGGAATATGTTTTTTTGATGCTCTTTTAAGTTTTCTTTTGATACCTATGCCCGCGCCGTGGGTCGGCACTGGGAACCCAGAGGTGCTTAAAGCAGCTCCGCAGCTGGCGAAAGAGGATTTTTTGCATATCTTATTAGGGTTCTCAAGGTTATTCACATATTTAGAGTCTTTCATGGTCTTTTGTCTCTTCACCGAGGTCGTCCGCAGGGACTCAAGTTCACCTTTTCGTCCACCACAGAACCAAGCGCCTAGACCTAGGGCCTTGCGGAAGAAA
This sequence comes from Durusdinium trenchii, assembly GCA_963970005.1. Lineage (NCBI taxonomy): Eukaryota > Dinophyceae > Suessiales > Symbiodiniaceae > Durusdinium > Durusdinium trenchii. The sequence continues at coordinate 274,727 of CAXAMN010005014.1, read as the reverse complement.
CAACCCTCTCCATCGAACGACCCCTGCCCTCGGCTGCCCCAAACCCCGCCCATAAAATGTGGCGAACCGGTCAGCTGACCGTGGCGCCTCGCAAGGTCTGAATCACCGAGGGTCCGGCGACCTGGACGGCCACAGCGGTCCCTTTTTGGTGCGAAGGACTGCGAAGGATGATGTTTTTCCCACAAGGAAGTGTCCTTCGGGTGTGTCCTTCGGCTGTGTTTGATTCGGTTCTTTCTCACTCCAATTGCTATCGGATGTTTGGGGAGTCTGATCTTTGCTACACCTGATTCGCTCCCAGACTTAGGAACAGCATGGACACCTTTATATCCGCACAAAGAGACTGTATATATATCTGTCATTCCACAACAAATAGGGAGGGCACCTACGGGCCCCAGCTCTCACCAGCTTCCCCCACCTTCAAGGCCTTCTGCTGGCCAGCTGCTGACCTTGAAAAAGTGGCGTGGAGGCTCTGGTGAATCTAAAGCACATCCAAATGGTTCTTCAAAAACTGGCATGAGAATATGGAACAAAACTAAACTGAAGTCCCAAAACTGGCCCTCAACCAGGGAAATTCTTGAAGTGACATTGTCTGGAACTAAACTTAAGAGATTGACCAATTGACCAAGGTGAGCCAACTCCCGGTTAAGAGAAATGGACTCCTGCCTGCCAGGCACTGCTTTCCACCATGGAAATGAGGGTCACTACTTCTGCAGGTAACAAAAACACAAGCAGAAAAACATGCCATCACCATTGATACACCCAACCGCCTGCCCCTTATGATGTCTGCCTCCTCTTCGTCCTGCTCTCCACAATCGATTCACACGTTCGCGGAGACGTGGGCGTCTGCACAGAGAGGCGCCGCACCTGGGTGCGACCATCAGAGAGACGTGGTCTCCACGAGGTCGTCTTTCTGGGTGCTCCTTAGGTATTCAAGGATTCCCTCACAATTCCCTGATTGAGTGCATCGCCCTCCGGGTTCCCCCTTCAACCACCGAGAACTCCTCGGGACCCACCAAAACCCGTCCAACGCCTTGGCAGGCGTCGCGATGCGAGCGATGGCATCCAGGTCCATGCGCCGGCGCTTCTCCGGCGTGCAGGGGACCTGGGCAGCGGGTCGGCCAATAGGGTCGGTCGGGGGTGCCATCCCAAGGCACCTACAAATGGTTTGGTGTCTGGTGTCTGGGTCATGCAGACCCAGCCAGGCAGTGCTTTGAGATCTTCTTCGGCTGTAGATTGCCCATCGGCAGCTACAATGATTCATGTTTAGCAGGTCGAAACGTAGGCGATGAATGCCTCATTGGCTGCAGGTGTTCATCAAGTCTGTCAAGGTGTGGCATTTCCATGGCTGGAAGGATCGGTGTTTGAACGGAATCCGCAATGATGCCTGCTTCATTCGCCGCAACCCACAGCCCTACAGCGAAAATTTGTTTGCGGGACGGAATTCAGGCCTGCCTGGAGGTTGGCCACCAACAGAAAATGATGGGTGCTTGCAAGAAGTTTGCAAGTCAACATGAACAGCCTGCTTTATTGCCTGTAGGTTGACAACCTACACTTAGAATGATCCATCTTTGAATCACAGAATGCAGGTGATGCCTTCTTGATTGGCTGTAGGTTTGACAAATGATTCATGTTTGCAGGACCAAATGCAACTGATGCCTGTAGGTTGGCAACATACAGCGAAGATGATTCATGTTTGCAACACGGAATGCAGGTGGTGCCTGGTTTATTGCCTGTAGGGTTGGCAACCTACAGCTCGAATGATTTACTGTATATACGTTTGCAGTGCAGGTGAAGCCTGCTTTATCACTGCAAGGTTGACAACCTGGGCAGAATGCAGGTGAGGCCTGCTTTATTGCCTGTAGGCTGGCAACCTGCAGCTGTAAGATTACATGTTTGCTGTTAGCTGTTTCAATGATGAAAGTTTACATGTGGGAATACGCAGGGCAATCTACAGCTGGAATCCTGAATGTTTGCATGATGGAATATAGGTGATGCCTCCTTTTATTACCTGTAGGTTGGCAACCTATGTGACTGGCGATTGGTGTTTGTTGGTTGCAATGGTAGAATTTGAAGTTTGCATGTCGGCATGCAAACGCTTCCTTTGTAGGCTGTTGGTCCTAATGGTTGCAGGTCTTGATGCGCATGATGCTTGCTTTATTGCTTGGCGGCTAGATTGATTTACCTTTACAGGTTAGGTGGTAGCTGTTAGAATACTTGGATCCGCGCTTCATTGGCTGTTGGCAACTTGCAGCTAAACATCAATGTTCGTGTGAAATCCAAATGATGTCTGCTTCATTGCATGCAGGTCGGCACCTACAGCTAGAATAGTGCATAATTGCATTGTGGAATGCAGGTGATGTCTGCTTCATGTGGCTGGCAACCTATGGCTTTATTGTCGATCGCAGACTTCAGAATTGGCCGTGGGTTGGCAATGTACGGCTGGAATCATGGATGTTCGCGGGATGGAATGTAGGTAATGTATGCTTTATTGCCTGTAGGCTGACAACCTACAGCTATATGATTCATGCTTGCAGACTGCGAGTTAGCTGTGAGCTGTGTCAATGATTAAAGCGTTTTTCCACGTCGGAATGCACGGGATACGCGCTTCATCGGCTGGGTTGGCAACCTACAGCTGTATGATAAGTGTTTGCAAAGTAGGTTGACAACATACAGCTAGAATGATATATGATTGCAGGATGCTTATGTCGGCTCTATTGCCTGCAGGTTGGCACTAGAATGATGCAGTGCATCATTGCATGATATAATGCAGGTGATGCGTACTTTATTGCCTGTAGGTTGGCAACCTACAAACAGAATGATACGTGATGGCAGGTGGAGTGTTAGCTGCGGCTGTTTCAATGATTAAAGTTTGCATGTCAGAATACACAGGATGCTTGCTTCATTGGCTGTTGGTTGGCAATCTACCGCTAGAATCATGGATGTCAACGTGATGGAACGTAGGGGATGCCTGCTTTATTACCTAGACTTGCTTCATTGGCTGTAGGTTGGCAACAACCTTTTGACCATGAGTAGGATGTCTCACAAGCATGAGGTTGGAGGTCATTGCTAATTTGCTAGTAGGTTGATGGGGGACCTAAGAGCCTGAGAGCCGCGCATCCTCAAGTGTCTCCAAAATCTCCGCGGTGTCGCACGTCTCACGCGCGTCACACACGTCCAGCACCTGCAGCTTGGTTTTCGATGGTGCCTGAAGAAGGACATCTAGGCTGGATGACTCGTATTTAGCTGGACATGAAGGGTTTCGCGGGTTTGAACCCGTTGCTATGAGCTTGGAGGCCATGGCTATTTGTTTGGAGGCCATCTCGTATTGTTTTGCTGGACAATCCTTTCCCACCCCTTGAGAGGGTTGACACCTGTTCCAGCGACAAGACTTGCCATCATGCACGCGTGCCAACATCATGCGCGCGTGGCAACATCTAAATCACTGTGGCCATCATACATCATCAACTGATGCGAGCTGTGGAGTGAAATGTAGTTGGTTTCCCCCACTGCATTCAAATCTTCAGACATTCTTTTTCTCTGCTTTGTTCACTTCCTCCAACAAAGATATCGCAACAAGCGGCCTTGGCAGTAAGAAAGTCTTCACCTCAGACAGAAGGTTCGATCTCAAGCCTAAATCTTTCCACTTTGTGGCAACAAGGTTTCAATGAACAAGCCTTTGGTGAGCTGAGAAGCTAAGCTAAGCCTAGCGCTGTTCCAGCCTTGGGGTCTGGCTGATCAAGGCCCAAAAACATCGCCGGAACCCACCAGTGTTCCACCTCCAATCTCCTTCCAGGGTCCCACACTTTGCTCACTCAGCGAGCCCGTCGTGACGGGAAGCACAGCGCGGCTCTCCAGAGAACCGCAGGTCATTTTTGTACAGGAAATCCACAGATCGCGCCTCGTGGCGGCACGAGGGCGGGAATCAAATCGAATCGAACTGTCTGCCTCGTACATGAACAAAAATGAAGCACTTCGCAATATGTCCCCCAATTGCGTGCTGGCAGGTGCTGCTTTTTGTGGCTTCCGAGCAGCTTCTTTCGCAACTGCCTGAGCCGCTCTTCTGAGGCCGCGACTGAGCGGATTTGAATCCAAAAGATTCAAGTCACCAAAGATGAAGCAGCAAGCTGTTGCTGTGGCAGCTACTGCAGCTGTGGCAGCTACCTCTCTGCAGCTGTGACCTCTTTCTTACTTCAATCTTCAACACTGGGTTCAAACGTGCTTGAACGTCTCTTTCACTGGAGCCAAGGTGCTCGCGGTGCGCTCTTGCTTGGCCCATAAGCAGCCGAAAAGAGTGTGGTCTTTGGTCAAACCCTCAGGTTACCAGCCAGACTAAGAAATCAAACTTTGCCACAGCCCTTCCAACGACTGAGCTACAGTCCTCACTCGGAAGTCTTTGACCATCGGGAGCCGACCGGTCTTGCGCCGTCACTGGGTGCCCCCGCAGCTCCGCGCCGATCCGACGCTCAATCCAATCTTTGAAGTTGACAGCCTTGATTCGTAGCACGTCTCATGGAGGTTTCAGATTTCAGCAAACACCCTGACTGGAGGTGTCTCCTTGCCCCAAGCATGGTACGGAGGGAGGTGTCTATTGCCCATCGGCCTACTAGCAATGAATTGACCCATTAGGCCGAATGATGTTCGTCTCTATTTGCTCCTTCCGTATGAGGTCTCTGGGTGACCCCAAGTCTTCTCAAGGGAGTGGTCTAGAACCCAATACTTTCTGTGCCCAACCAATTTTGATGTGGCTGTGGGTCAAAACGGGGACACCCTGGTTGACCACCTGGCGAATGAACAGAATGCACTACCTGTGAGGTCAACCTACCCTGGTGAAAGGGGCTCCGGGTTTTTACCCACAGCCATATTGGAAGAGAAGAATCCCCCAAATTCTGTGCGTGTTTCCATGTATTGATGGAGATGGGTGAGGTTTTGAGAACAGCACACTGAGCAACATCCGTTTCGTGATATCCAGTTGAGGAGCCTGTCTGCAATGGGACCAGTTCATGGGACACGTTCTGAAGGTTCTGAAACCCTTCTGCGGTAATAGAGAAAATGAATCCAAAACAATTCCAAAACTGGGATTAAAATGGATTAAACACCCCTCATCACATTCTGTAAATCATTCTGTTCAATCTCTCAACCTGCGCATATGGCTTGCTTGAGATAGAAACTTCGCTCCAAGAACACCCCTAACTGTTTACTCCAAGTTTCTTCCAGAACACCGTCCGCCCAACCTGTCCGTACCACCCCCAGGGTCCCACACATGGTGCTTGAACCTCAACGTGGCGGCGGTGAAACTCACTGCGTTTGATTCTGATCCAAAACTGGAAACCTCAAGAAAGTCTGAACCAGAGTTCTCGATTTGGAGTCAAACCTGGAATGTCCATGAAGTTCCATCAATCCCACAAACCGACCCTCTTTACAAGGAATCCGTGATGCTCAAAAAGAGTCAAGCCATGGCCTTTGTGGGGCAAAACGGACCAAACTGTCGGTTGATGCGCCAGCTGAGAGCCCTGCAAGCTTCTCTTGGCCTGACCATGCGGAGGGAAGAGCATGCGGTTCCATTTCAGTGGGATGAGTTGAGGTCTTTCCGTCTTCAATGTGGTTGCATGTGTTCGTAGGTGGTTCCCATGTTTTCCAAGTTCCTTCAACCGACATGACAAGCCAACACCTCATCACTTGGTAAACTTTTTCTGGCACACCCTAGCTGGCAACTCTCAACTCTGCGCTGCTAGATTGCAGAGCTCAAAACAGACCCTACAGCACTGACAGAGTTGGAATACTGACCCAGGTCATGTGGTGCTCTAAAGTTAAGTTTCCATGAAAATCTAGGAACAAGAAGCTACTAGGGGCTCCTGGTATCGCTACTAGGAGCAAGGACGCTACTAGGGGCTCCTGGCCTTACTACTAGGAGCAAGGACGCTGTTAGGAACAGTTCTTCATTCGTGCGAGCGCTTCTTCAAGGAAGCTCCCCCTCGGCCCTCAAGCGGGGGGAGCTTCCTTGAAGAAGGGTGAGCTATCCTGTGCGTCCAGTTACCAGAAGCTAAGTACCTAGGAGCTTGTTGTCCCTTGCTTAACTAAGTAAGCGCCTACTTAATGAAGGAGGAGCGGGCTTTAAAGAATCCTGTCTCACCAGCGGCCCACATGCCAAACGCACTCCAAACACATCGCCCCCTCTTTCGGCCTCAGCCACCAGCGGATGCACGGCGCAATGCTGCAACGTGGCCAGCTCCTGCTGCCCCCGCGGCCAGGTGAGCTGGGTCGCTCAGTGGTGGGATCACCTGGGTGTTTTCGCCCATCGCCCGGCACTGCCCCGTCTGACGAGTGTAAAGATCATGTAAACATTGTGTTAGAATCTGCAGGATCTGCAGAAACTCTGAATCAAAGTGACATCCTTGCATCAAGGACATGTGTCACACTGGTGGCAAAGAGATTGAAAGAACCTTGGAGCTTCACCCTTGAAATCTTCATAAAGATTCCCACCCAACAGCCTCAAACAGGCTCAAACAGTTTGGAGTTCACACGGAGATCTAGAGTTTTCATGCAAATTGTGGGCATGGATTGATTCAAGACCTACACAGATGTGTCCGCCACATTTCTTGCGGAAGTTCCTAGGCGTAGATAACGTAGGACCTCCAGAACAAAAAAGCAAGGCACCCAGCCCAACCTGACCCTGTCAACACGGTAAATATGGGTATGTATGTTTAATATCGGAGATCGGAGACACCCAACCAGAGGGTTTGGTCAATTTTCCTTTTTTGAAGGGTGTTTGGGAGGCCTCCTGTTTTGAAACACACCCCTATCAAAAATCCAATATTCTGCAGAGTCTACACCTTACCCTCCAACATCCATGTCTTTGATTGCCCACGGACCCAGGCCCATGGAACCTGTGCCCTCCACCCAGCCAGGAAGTCGAAAATCGCCAACCGCAGCCTGAGCAATGCTGGCGATGTGAGAAAAAGAAGACGTGGATGGGAGCCAATCTCGTGGGATAGACTGATTTGGAAAGCTTGGGAAAGGTTTGGGTGAAACAACATAAGATTCATGGACTTTGAAAGTTGACAGATTCCGGGGGTCCCTTTCTCGTTGGCATGTCGGCGTGACGATTCCAGCACCGTTTCTCTGAGCGACAAGCTTTTCCTCCTCCGGCAAGAACGAGTCCTACAGGACCAGGAGAAAAGGGGCCAAATGGCAGTCTCGGACTCATGGGCCATCATGGAAGCAAACATGTGGCACCCCGATGTTCAAACAGAACCGTGAGGGTAAGCTCAAAGCGTATTCATGAGAGCCTTTCTTGTCTTTCGAAAAGCGAACAAAGTCCGGAGATTTCTCCGAGCACCTGTCATGCGACCACAAACATAAACACGGGTTCTTATTAAGTGTTATGAAATAGCGCTGGGTATCAGTCGTGGTGGAAAACACACAAACTAGCTGGTAAAGACATCTTAGATGAACTTAACATACCACCCGCACAGGGAGTGTGTATGAAATCCTGACTGGACCCCGACATCCTACAGGGCCTGCAGAGGGTGTCAAGGGTGGGTGGGTTGGGAGAAAAGTAAATCCCTCTCCCGATCTTGAGCCAAAATGGCATCAAGATCAGGAGTTAAACAATTACAATTTCAAATCCCAAAATGCCCCCGCCTGCCCAACCAGCCATTCATTTTGGGAAGAGAATGCCCACATGCCAGTGTGTCTGCGTCAAACCATCTCAAATGTCATGAAAGTTTCTTGTACAATCAGAATCGTCAGAATTGTGCAAAGGTAGCATTGCTAAAGGAGAGTTTTGGATAAGGCAGAATGCTTGTATGTAAGTGTAGGTCCCATAAAGGATGGTGTGCTTATAAATTGTGAAAGCACTTTAAAGGAATATACAGCTTGGATATCCAATTGCTTAGAAAGAGATTGTTATGGGCAGGAAAGGAAGGATATGATAGTCACCAAAAGACCAATCCAGAATCCAGTATCTAGATAAGTTTAAGGAACATTGCAAGACTTTACACTTTACACATGTCACATGATCAAGCGCAACATCAAAAGTGCTGAAAAGTGCACTGCCAAAGCTTCCCAGACTCATGTTAAAAACTAGCTTATGAGTCCCCAAAATGCCCGTCTACCCCGTCCGCAAGACGCACATCAACTGGACCCATTCGCCCAGCGTTCCAGGTCCATCCGGCGCCCTGCCTTGGGCAGAGTCTTGATGAAGTCATCACTGCCCCGCGCCATCTCCTCGGGAACCGACCGGCTGTGGACGTGGAAGAGCAGGGGGGGCGATCACAGCACCGACTGTCCCGGTTCGTCGAAACGAAAGGCCTGAAAATCGGAGAATGACAAGAGCTTGGTGGCTGCCATGGCGCCCCTGAAAGGCACCAGTGCAAATCAAGCACGTGTTGCTTCTCCCGTCCAAAACGAGTGGAGGCCATCGCTATTAGGTTGCTCTACTCGACTCTACTTATCTGTGGCACCATTGCGTTGACTTTCCAAATTGGCCACCCAACCGGCACAGGCCGCTGCGCTGCCGCCGGCGGAGGACTCGTCCCCATGAGGCGGCAGATCCGCTGGCCGCGCTCATCGGACTCGACAGCCACCTGCTCGGATGCGCAGCTGGAGGTGCCCGGATGCGCTGGAGGACTTCCATCGATTGAGGCACCAAAAGCTCTGTTCGTAGCGTCCTCTTGTTACTAGTAGTAAGGCCAGGGGCCCCGTTCATAGCGTCCGATCGCTCCGTTCATAGCGATGCCCTTTGTTCCTAGTAGCGTCCTAGTAGCTACACCACATTTGGCATCAAATCTGTTGCTTGGTATCACCACTTTGAAGGGATGAGCACTCTCTTCACAAGAAGGAAAGAAGGATCACAAGGGAAGTGACCTGGCACAACGACAATTCCTGACCAACGAGGCCCTAGGAAATTGAAAATGGAGCAAGCTGCTTGGATCTAGAATCAATTGGAGAAACGCACACACACACACACCATATCCATCCCAAATTTCACCATGCAATTGATCTTGGGGCCCTTCTCACAGCACATCCGCAATCGCCTCCTCCCCAATCCGCCGCTCGATCCAGTCTTCCAACTTGATCGCAGCTGGCAGCAGCACCTCCACTGGCAACACTCAGCTCTGGGTAGCGATGGCAGAACAGAATGACTTCAACACTAATCTTTCAGTTTCAGGATGACTCCAACAGAAGACAGGACAGTTTTGGCCAAGGACATGTGCAGAGAAATCACTCAGAACAAGCAAAGGCCCCAGAAACATATTTTGTTTAGTTAACGTGTTGTGGAGTTTACCTGGATCATCAAGGTTCTTCTCTACCGTCAAGGTCTCCATGACATCCCTCGCCCAATGTTGGATTGGGACGGGATTGGAACCACCCGCACATAAAGCGCATAAAGGATCATAAAGGCGGTTCACGATGAGATACACAAGAGGCCCTTGGCCCTTCTGATGCGATTGGTCAACAAAAAGGGCCATTGAAAAAATCAGATCAATCCTAGCTGTCCAAGAAACAATGTTTGGAGCACTACAGCACCAGCTGCCATGTTCTTGACCGACCCCCCATCCCACACCCGTTTCAACAGCGGCCTTCGTGCACTTCACGACGCTCCCAAGCCGCTTCACCTGGCACTGGGGACGAAAGCACCCCGTTCGGGTAGCCTCTTTGACGGGTAGTCACGTCCAGAAAGCATCTTCCATCCATGTGGCCCTCTACAGACCACCAGCTTGGAAGTTTCGATACCAGGACTCGCTGAAACAAAAATGAACATCCTCACTGGGTCGAGGCGTTTGAGAATCCATCCCAGGTCAGACCATCCACAAATCCTGCGCGGCCTGCGCTAAGGTCTCCGGCCCATTGGTAATTGCCTTGGCTTGTTGAGAAAACCAGAGAAGGAGAGTTGGTCCTCCTCCATCCTTGCAGGCCTTGCAAAACCACATCACCCAAGTGGACTGGAATACAACTAACTACAGTTGGGTCAGAACTCGTGGAATGTGCTTAGTCCTCGGCGTTTACAATCGCTTCCCTCAGATCCTCCTGCGGGAACGCTTCTCAGGTTTCGGGGGAGAACGACTTGGAGGAGATGATGAAATGTCAGAAACCGCCCAAAAACAATTACTGTCAGAAAAATTGACCCAAAACATGGAGGTTCCAACGATTTGTGGAGGTTCGCTGCGAACGATGGAAAGCTAACGCTTCACGGGCGAGGAGGACATGTGAATGAAAAAGAATCGAAAGTTGCGTCACATGTCATATGTTTTATGTCCAACTCTGCAACCAGGCCCGATCGCAGGGCTTGAAGTTTTGGAAACTTCGTCGGTGCCTAGTCCGAGGTCCAATCCTTCGCTTGGGTAGGGAGGCTGCAACACACTGACAGGGAAACTTGAAGAACTGCGAAACCGCCTGCACTGTGATTCACGCAGGTCACTGCCACTGCTGTTCGTGTTTCCTGCCAAAATCAAATGTTTCGCTCCCTGGGCTGCCTGTTGATCCGGTTGAATAATCAAGACAAATTTGACTCCTGATCTCATGACATTGACATTGCCCCCCTTGCTCCTCCTCTTGAAGAAACTGATCCGCAGGTAGCCGATTCAGGAACGACTCGCACAGTGAGATCAGCTGAAGAAGTGGGGACAGGGAAGAGAAGATTTGACTGCTGATCAAACTTGATGAAAACATCTGACCTGCGAAACGTGCTTCTTGTTTTCTCTTTTCGCCTAAAAAACCTCAGTATGCTGCCTCTCCTTGCGGCAACCGAAAACGAAAAAACGCGAGGTATACCAGTCTACGTGGCCTTGAAACATCGACATGGTCTACCGTCTCCCTTCGACGAAAACACCCACAGCAGGGCCTGCAGGGCGGGGTCAGGCACCTCACTGTGAAGCACGCATCGGATCATCCGTGGTTTTCTGCACGTCTCGTGCTCATCAGTCCAAACCCTTTCTTCGGGCAGCCCCAAGATGCCCCAAGCCCGTCTCGTCGCGCCTTGTCGCGCGCCAGTCGGGCGGGCTGGAGCACCACCTGGGGCAATAATCCCCAGCACAGCAGGAAGGTTTTCAACAAGCAGTTTGGGTCAACAGCAAGGCTTCTCAAATGTTTGGTGAAAGGAGCGTTACTTGTGTGAGAACCCCCAAGCCAGCTATGAGTCCAAGAGCATCTTGGACTTAGTGTATACCCACCTCCAACTCGCCCAGCAACGCGTGTCCGCGTGTTGGGGATACGCTTGGGTTTCAGATTGTGAGTAAACTAGTCCAATGCGCTTATGAGCTTTGAATGGACTCTCGGCCAGTATTGTACAATACATATTTTGCCTATGACAAGCAGCAGTCTGCTCAAGGCATGCCACCTCACTAAAAGAACCATTCTGTCGAGCCCTAAAGATTGGGTTCCATTCCTCTTCACCCTTCAACAATCACAACTAGCACTTCTGCTTCTCTATATAGATTCTTCTTTTAGGTTTCTGCGCAGCCCTCCCAGGCGATGTAGCAAGCTAGGTGGGAAAATGGAAGGTGCGCTTTACACAGGGTGCCCCAAAAGGAAGGTATTGAACCCCAGTGCAGCGAGGGCTTCGCAAGTTCTCTGCTCCTGAGCCTTCCCTTCCGTTGACATCTTCTCAAGGCCAATTGAGCAGTGACTGATCAGCCCGCCCGCAGCCCTATTCAATGTTCAATGCAGATTCGTCAAAGGACAACTAAATCAACTTTACCCTCCCAAATGCCTTTGCACCTTCAGCATGCCTGCTAACCCGCCAGCTGACCCCTCACTCGGTGCTGGCACCAAGCCGGCATCATCAGTGCCCAGTTCGACTTCGCCCGGCATCCGACTGCAGGCGGAGCAAAACCGAGCCCAAAGAATGGCTGAGACGGAGGATGAGGCAGGATGAGAGTTTTAGTTCAACCATCCCGTAACCATCAAGGACCCATCACAATACGTTCATGGCTAGCAGCGCTAGCACCAACTCTGCGCGACTTCAAACGCGGTGGCAGTGTCTGGGCCCGACACCACTCCACCCATTCCTGCAGAGACACAACATTGTCGGACCTCAGGGAAGATCGACCATCCTTCCACACATCCACTGCTGTCAGAGCTGTTTTTGGGACAACTCCTGCATTTTTTCTTGGGATGCAAAGCGACCTTGCAAAAAGTGGTGCATATTTGTACGTCAAGTGGCGCAGAATTCAAGAGAATCCTCCTAAAGTGGAGACATTGACAAATCCCTCACACGAGATTGAACATGTGTGGATCTGTATCCCTGCTCATCGCTACCTGGAGCCGGTGCATAAACGTTTCGGTCCAAAAGGTGTTTTTGCCCACCCTTTTCACCACCTCTCCCTTGAATCCCTCCAACTGGGAGCTCTGCGGAAGCAACTGCGCCGCCTTGGCAAAAGAACTCGTGGGCCGATGTTCGGCCATGAAACCAAAATCAGGCGCCGCTGGTAGGACTGGAGGCTGGGTGCAATTCAGGGTAGCCCGCCAGTAGTAGGCCTTTTTGTGCGAAGTGGCAATGACACAACCAACAGTTGCGTGAGGTGTGCTGGGCATTTGATGTGTTGCGGCTCTCTCATCGCTGGGCCGCGCAGCTGCTCGAGCTGCTCCCAACAGGTGGCCACGGAGCTGCTCCTGAGGCCGCAGCTGTCGACGGAGTCGAACGGGTCGGTTCCGAGCGATCAAACGACGGCTGGGCCGCTCTGGAGTGATCAAAGGTGGAGTCTTTCTCCTTCCTGAGTGCAACGCAAGGGTACAAAGGAGCGAATAATTGCTAACTGCTAACTGCTAGAGGGCTCAAGGAGGGAAGGAGGGGAACCCAAATAGTTGTAGTTGTAAAGGGCAGAACGCAACCGGCCAAGAGGAAGGATGACAAGAAGCCTCTCCAGTTTAAAACTGCTCCAGATCATCTTCCCGCCTTGAATTTATCCCCACGCAGCTTGGTACACGGAAGGAGGGTATTGCCGGGTAGTGAAGGCTTCTAAGCTCCTTGGCTTGGGGAGGTCATGTTTTAGGGGCCAACAATGACATCGCCTCATGACCTTTGCTGAGCCCCTCAGCGGAAAACGTGGGGGTCTCCCGATGTTCTATCATCCAAATCTGCCACTGCCCAGCCATTTTCGGAAGCCGTTCCTCAATGGCGGTCAGCTTGTTGGGAAGCCTTTGGAGCTCGAGTCGGCTCCACAAGCACCAGCAGAGCATGGAATATCGAACTCTGAATGGAAGAATTACTCAACGACTGGCAGGCACTATGTTCCCTTTAGTCATTCACCCACATTGCCTGCAGGCCCTGCGCTTGGAAAAGACTGAGCGCTATATTATATAGATCTTCCCACCACCGTATCTCTGCGCAACATACAAGCCCTTCTCAACTCCTGTCTCACAACACAAGACTATCTTCAACCTCGTCACTTTGTGTGTCTCCTGCAAAACGAAAGAACCTCGGCTAAAGCTAACCATTATCCCCGCTCTGGCCTATCAAAGAACTTCAGCGCCATCAAGTTCCTGCCATGATGGAAAAGACTGGCAAGGAATCCAAAGTGGGAAACCCCAACACCATGTGGGAAACAAGGGATGGTTTGAGGCTAAAGCAAGCGCAGCATAAAAAGCTCTCCCGCACACAGAAACACAGCGAGCAACGACGGAAGGAATCTGGCCGGCAGGCCCCAAATCCGCAAAATGCCACGAGCAGGCCGGGTGCTGCAGAAGTCGCAACAGTTTTGTGGTTTGGTTCACTCTGTGGAATTTGTTTGTTCAAGGCCCTTCATTGGACAGACTTAAACTGATAATTCAGAAGTTATCTACAATGTTTATTGTTCCATTGCATCAAGGATCCTATTCCTGTCCTGGACATTTCCAGTCCTGATCGAAAATCTCCACATCCCTCCAACAGTTGCGATGTGCTTTCCATTGGCCAAACTGAACTCATGAAAACTCTTGGATCTGAGAAAACGAGACCAGACCTCTTCAAACCTCCAGTTGCGATGTGCGCAACTATGGTTCGTGTTGCATGGACCTCTTTGGCCACATTGACATGAAAAAATGCGTTTGAGGTCTCTGGGTGTCCAGTCCGAGCACAACAGCTGCGGCAGTCTGTTTACGCTGGGAAATGCAAAAACGTTATCCAAAATTCCAATTTTGCCCTGTGTGTAGGAACCCAACTCGCGCAAGAACAATGTCCATGTGGCATCATGTTTCCCGTGTCACAAGGCGATGCACAGAGTAAATCGAAGTTTTGACGCCAAGGCGTTTTGACGCCTCTAGCACACGTGCTGATGAGGATCACTTCACGAACAAGCTCGGCCAATAGAAGAAACCAATTCTTCCAACAGGCTTTGATTGGAAGTTTCAGCACCCCCACCGGTCATAGGTGGCATCAACCGCCCGGGCTGAGCCAAGCAGACCACCCATGCTGTCTGCAACTGCTTCGCTTCATCACGCGGCGTCGCCAAAAAAAGTAGCAGAACGTTGCTGCTGTCTCCTTCTGGCTGGGCAGTGCTTTGATCCTGCCCAAAGATGGGCCCAGACAACCCAATGTCTTTTGATCTGCATTTGCCCACGCTTCTTGGCAGTTCGAGGGCAATTGCTGTATGAAGATTAGACATAGATGTTCAACAAAGAAAAACATATTTAGCAACGGTTTTTGGGGTCGTTGTGAAATTTAGTCTTGAAACAAATTGACTTCTGGATCGCCTGTCCCCGAGCAGCAAGACAGGGATGCTGTCAATATAGACACCGCAAGCTGGTCTTGTTCATCCCTTACTTCGTAAACTAGGGGCCTTCTGGGTCATAGTATGGGTTTCCATGCGCACCACAACCTGTATGTATGACGTCCGAAGGTCCGTTTCCATTGGGAACCTGCCTATTTGACTGGTAATGGTTTTGCCCACATCCTGCAAGATGGTCATCGAGGTTGAGGCTTGTCACCAGAATCACGCAGTTGCATCCACTACCGGGCGCAGAAGCCCAGAACGCAGGAAAGTGTGGATGTGTAGCACGCCCTTCAAAACATCTTGGAAGGAGAGGAGCGGGCTTGTTTAGGAAGGTGGCAGTGCGCAGTGCAAATCAGAACCACTAGACTGGAGGAAGGACCATCCTTACGGCTGGGCGAAAAGTGAGTGTTGTTGGGGCTTGGATTCCGCCCAACGTTGCGATTGGGCGCACCGCCGGGACTACAGAAGAAGGGTTAGGGTCTTCGACCAATGGCAAGGCGTGAGGAACATGAGCGAGGGGCGGCAGGTGAACACGCAGGTTTGTCTGCAATTTTGCGGATGGCCTGCCTCCCTGTTCCTGTTCGCGTGTTTGTTTAAAAACTTCCCTGCACATCTTTCCGCAAGATCTTCCTTGGCGCCGGCAGCCCAAGAGGCATGCATGCTGATGGGAAGCGCTCACCTGGCCTTGGACCACCTTCTTCGTCTGACTTTGCCAACGCTGCAAAACTTTCAACTCTCTGGGTCCAATCCTAGTACCATCTGGGCACTCTCTGCTTCGGCTCCGCCCCCACGAAGCTCCACACCTCAGGTGCAAGTGCGAAAGAAGGTTTGGTGGCATAACAGATCTTCACCCGCAAGTTGCTTCATCTGCAGCACTTTCAATCCCATGAAGCTTCTTTGACTTGCAATGTTTCGCTGGTGTCATCAGCTCAAGAGCGACAACCTTGGGTAGCCGAGGGGCGTCTGTAGCGCTGTCCTGCTGAAGGAAATGTCTATACTGTATATATATATATACTTCAATTGAGATTGATTGGATCCCTTTGACATAACAGTGCTTGATATACATATATATATAAATATGTCTAAATACAAAAATTAAAACGCGACACTTCGGAAATTGCTTTGCTTTGATCCGACCTCCCTTTTCTATGGTCCATTTGTTAATGATGTTTGCCCAACCCGTATTGTTGAAACCCTGTGCGCGCGGACTTTGGGGCTGCACTGCAACTGGCGCTGAACTCCGGCAAACACATACAGTCACATAGCAGTTTAAGTTGATAAATGATAAAGAAGTGATTAAGTATGGTATTTTTGAAGGCTGGATGAGTGTGAACTTGACATGGGCACATCCTGGCATGTATTTGAGCATGTTGTAGTCTGATTGTGTTGAATGATTGTCACGTGCCCTGCTTCTTTCCGTCCTTTGCCTTTCGCACTCTTTGCAACTCCCTCTCGGGAAACATTCATGATTTGTGGACTTTGCGGCGGTGGCAAAAGAGAATGCAAGAAGAAAGTCCTACTCCTCAGCAAAGGAGAAATAGACTAATTACATGACTGCAGATTTTGCTGCGTTGAAGGGAGCGTTACACGCCCCATTCTTCGACAAGCTGAACCTGATGAAGGCGACTGGTGCGTAAACTACCGGCCCTACGGTCGACTG
This sequence comes from Durusdinium trenchii, assembly GCA_963970005.1. Taxonomy (NCBI): domain Eukaryota; class Dinophyceae; order Suessiales; family Symbiodiniaceae; genus Durusdinium; species Durusdinium trenchii. Next base: position 258,377 of record CAXAMN010005014.1, on the reverse strand, counting down.
GGAGGACTACGCCAAGGGCACTACACTGGCGAGGGCGCTACCACGCTTTCTAAGTAAAAGAAAAGGAAGGCTAGAGGCGAGAGCTAGAGTCTAGAGCTTCACAAGTGCAAGAGCTCTGTTTCGGTTGGGCTACAAATGCTGTTAAACTACACACCAAAGGAGCAGGACGAGACACTACAAACAGCACAACTTTCGAGCAGCTACCACAGCTATGCCGAGAGAGCATGTTGAAAGCAGCCACGCTTGTGTCCCATCCTTTCCATGCTCAAGACCAAGAGCCTAGCACTGCCTGCGCAAAAAATTGTTTGCACTACAGTGAAGTGATACTTGAGAAGAGGGATTCACGAAAAGTAGGACAGCGGGAGGGAAATAAGCATGTAAAATATGCAGTGTATTGTTGGTGGAGTCGAATCAAACGTCAACTTAAGAATAGGGGAAAAGCCAAAGTTCGATATATATATATATATATCGGAATATCCTCAACGACAAGAAGCACTAAACACAGCATGTCATGTCTCTTCATGGACTCAAACACTGCCCCAGGCTTAGGGTGCTCAACACCAAATAACCATTGAGGTGTCGAGGTGATCCACTTCGGGATGAAACGGTCGGAGGGGGGGTCTGAATTGAAAAATCAACTCTAAGGGGGGGGGGGGTGAGGGTAGAATCCCCCGCAGCGGACCCTTTATCAACAGTGTCGACCTGGATCGGCTTACAGACTAGCAAGGTTCACAAGAGCGTGCGAGCGAAGGCGAGCTAAGCGACTTTTCTATCGCACAAGATGTACATTGAGCCAAATGTAATGGCCAGTTCATATGCATTGCGTAAGCGCATAACAGTAGTAACTATCCATGAAGCAACAGCGAATGGGGGCCCGAAACAAGACACAAATTTTCTTTGCTCTGCAGCATGCGAATCAGTTCTATGTACAACGAAGGAACTTGAGGCATCTGTACACATGATCTTGCAGAACGAACTGAATTGGCCACTAGAGCGGTCTAGAGCATGGCACTCTCAGAACGAACGAAAATGCAAGCATCGAAAATTGGATGGAAAAATTCGCATCAGCTCTTACCGAGCATCTCGCGGTTCATCTGTGCGGACCCAACGTGTCCCTGCAGGTTGCGATCGACTTCGCTCTGACCTTGGCCGTCATGAGCGCTGGCTTGGCCCTCATGAGGTATCTGCCCGCACGTTGCTGCATCCCCGTCTTGGATCGGGCGCGAGCATTCCCGTCCATGTAGTTGCGGGCTGTTACGACGAGCGGCTCATGCCATGCCCCGTCGGAATCTGGTTGATCAAATACTTGAACCGTTCTGTCTCCTTTAGGACTGCTTCTCGGGATTTCCAACTTCCGAGCTTAGCGATGACCTCCTCGCATTCGGCTCGGCCTTCGTCCGATTCACGATATGGGGTGCTTCTTGGGGTATCGAAACATAAAAAGCACCAAACAGTCCCCGTCGTGTGCTGGGTCTCCGCGTTTACGCCAGCACGTTTCGCGCTCCCACGTGGCACGGCCCCACGCAAACGCATTTTCCACCAAGGCCGCGCAAATCCCAATGGCACTGTGACATCACGAACGTACTTTGGCCACACGGTCTGTCCACACACTAGAAGCAAACATATCAC
>CAXAMN010005014.1:238842-254936 GCA_963970005.1 Durusdinium trenchii | reverse complement strand
CCAGTTTGCTGCCCCCAGTTCCCTGCCCCCAGTTCCCTGTCCCCAGTCCGTTGCAGGCAGCTCCCTTGTTCTTCCTGATGGGAGGAGGCCATGGCTGATCGACCCCTTGTCGAGGCAGAGGCAGAGCCGCATGGGGAATTCCGTGACGACTTTGCAGATGGGGCGGAACCCCATTACGCCGATGCAGCCGCAGGTGAAGCCCTCACAGTGAAGTCCAAAGCTGCCAAGCCGGGTCTTAGCTCGCCAAAAGCCCCCGAACACCTCCCTGCATCCCTGAGCAAGACCTCTTGAGGGCATAATATGCCCGCCAGCAAACGCAGACGGGAGGTCCACAGGTCTGTTGGACTTCCGCCGCGCCAGCAGCAACTGGTGAAGCTGACCCACAGATGCCGGAATTAACGATACACAATGCCAATCCAGATGCTGCTACTACGGAAATCCACATTCAAGAGGATGTTGAGCAGGCAGGAGCAGCAGACTCCCGCCTTGCCCTACTCTCTGAGCAGAGAACTTTGCAAGTAGTGCATCGCTTCCAAACACTGTCCAGCCGCCCAATGCACCACCAACCGCCATGCCGCAGGAGTGGCCGCTGGCACGCCTCAGTGTGCAGTTGCGACATGTAGGACTCTTGCGAGTCACACTTCACCGGCGTCTTGCTGAGTTGAGCTTCAGAAATGTTCCATTCAATCTGTTGCCACGTGAACTTGTGCGGGAGGTACGACGAGACTTTGATGTTATTTGTGGAGCAACGGCACGTCAGCTGGCGTCTCTGTTTGTGTTTCTTCGGCCTGAGCAAACAGAGAACAAGCAGCCTGACCCCACAGAACTGGCCCTGTGTGCGGATCCAGACTTCTGGCGGTATGGGCTGCTATCCTTTGGCGCCAAAACGTGCGAGGCCAAAACGGTGGAAGCAAGAGGTATCCAGGCATTTCGTCCAAGAGATGAAAATGCAACTCCGGCGCTGGAGTCCAACCGCAATGCTCTGTCGCTCATGCAAACAGTGGTAATGTCCTTTGGCCGGAACCTGTGCCTCAGCAAACCAGACCTGCCCATCTGCCATTTGCACGTATACCTCCCGGTTCAGTTAATCCACAAGCTTGTTGAAAGAATGGGGGTTCTCCGCTTCCGTGACGTCACCCCAGAGGAAGGGAAAACTCCGAAAATGAGCCTATGAGGGACAATGCGTCTCTAATGACTATCTGGAGTTCGCCACTGGCCTACGCCTATGAACAAGGCCTCCTGGATGGGAGTTTCGGGCAAATGGTATCTTTCCAGTCCTCTTATAAAAGTATCTTTCGGTTAGAGGTGCCGGTATGGCACAACGTGGCAGACGGGCTAGCCGCAGCTCAAGGTGACCCAAAGGCGGCTGCTGAAACGGGTATGGCTGAGCCGGTCTCAACAGGTGAGACGCGAGCTTCAGGATGGAAAGAGAACTCCTAGGGAAATGTTGACGCTGCGTCCGCCTCTGAGAGTGATGAAGAGGATGATGAAGAGGACACCTACGTGGTCCCAGCGGGACAAGGGAGCTTCTCCTTCCAACAAGGTCTACTCCTCAGAGCCAAAGAAACCTACTCCAAAAGGAGTGTAGGCAACAAATACGAGATTATTTCTAAATGGCTCCTTACCGGACTGGCAGTGGTCATCTCAAGAACCAACTGGAATATTCTCTCTAACAATGACCCCTCGAAACATACTCCATGCCTGTTTTTCTTGGGGCTATCCTGCGGATGAAGAAGACAAGACCAGGAAGCCTTATGCTCAGCCGCATCCGAACTCCCTCCTTCCTGCCACATGGCAAGATCAGGTCTCCTGGATGAGCCATGCAGGTTACGTCGTACAAGTAACTGAGGCATTCAATGCTGCGCGAATGAGAGGGATACTATAGGACAATCAATCAAAACAATCCTGTAGCTCCTGACAATGTTCCTGACACTGAAACAGAACAGGTCACTCACCCTAGCCCAGCCCAGGGGAAGGGCGTTGAGCAAGCGAGCACCTCCGGCTCTTCTATGAGGGCTAGTGCTCCCAGCTCCAACGAACCGTGACGCTTCCTGCGGAAATCTAGAGGCAAGGCTCTGGCAATACACCCCCCCAATGGGTCATAGGCCAACACAACCAACACAGCCTAGCTGGCAGGCAGTCTCCCAAGATACTGTCCTGACCAAGGTAGCCGCTCTCGACCATTATCCTACTAATGGGTAGCGAGGAACCCTCCTTCATGGGGAAAGGGGAACATCCCAAGTGAAATGCCATAAATTGGCAAGTCTCAACCCTTGCTGCGGGCTCAAAATAGCTACAGGTCAAGACCCGATGCCGGCAGGGCCTGCCCTCGGCCATGGCTTACATTCCGCGACTACGCAGCGGGGAAGAGGATGAATTTGTGGGCAGCAGTCCCTGCCCCCTCCTCCTCACTACAATGGCTGGTAACGAGATACAGATCGTAGTACCACTTAGCATCCATCACAATTGGGAAATGCTCGAAGACTACCTGGTCGAGCACCTGCCTGTGGTTAGCCAGCTAGACACCTTTGGGTGCGAATTGACCCTCCTACACGCAGACTCCCAGCACGCCCTGTGTGACCCGATACAGGAGGAGCTGTGGAACAATACGCGATTTCATCTAATAGTGCGAGACTGCTTCCGGTCGTGTAGTGGTAAAGAGCAGCTCCAGAGAGACGTGTATGAAGCTCTACCCAAAGCTATTTGGGTCCCAGTCAATGACATGGGTATCCTCCCGCCAGCCTTCTTCTCGCTTACACGACTCAGACATGTCCAAATGGAGTCTGGGTTCCATACAATAGATCGGCAAGCGTGGCGATACTGTCCATCGCTCAGAATTGTCAAGCTGCCAGAAACAGTCGTAGCAATAGAATATGCTTCCTTTCAAGGGTGTTATGCTCTGGAAGTTGCAGAAATGCCAGGCTGTGTCTTCTTCGGTGTTCGACTTTTCTCTGAATATCGTGCTCTAGAAAAAGTAGGAATTATCACCGAAAAACCTTGCCGGCTTGCCAATGGAGCGGTCATTGTACGTTTACGCGCTACCAGCGTAACGTGTTACTACTACGAAGTACGCGTGCACAAGCCCTCGCGACTACGCGTCCTATTAAGTGTGTATACGTGTATACAACACACACGAAGCTGAGCAAAGAAACAAAAGCAAACAACTCGAAACACTTTCAAGGTTCAGGCCGTCCCTTTTGCTCACAACCAACGTGACGTTCGTCACTTCTGCTTGAGCCTCTCCCTCTTGAGAGGAAAACATTACGTCCACAAGTTGAGTTCACTCAACAGCCTTCATTCTGAACGCGTTCAAACGTGTTGCAAAACCACATCGTGCAACTTGCTTTCAAAAATGCAAGATACACGCACACTGTACGTGGTATGTTCATATGTGCAGATCACGAAGTGAGATGCACACATTCAAAAATGCATACAAAAGCTCTTGGCCTTTTGGAAATTGTGGCCTCTTCCAAAAACAAATTTCGTACCATTGTGCCTGAAAAGGGCAATGCTAGTTCATTGCAAAGGTGTTCGTTCCAATGTCATCTTTGATGATATTGGCGTGCAAAAGTTTGCTGTTGTGCGTGCAATGCTAGTTCATTGCAAAAATGTCCATTCCGGTATCATCCATTGATGATACTTGGTGCGTGAAGAGCTTGTTGCTGGTGCAATGCTAGTTCATTGCAAAGGTGTCCAAGTAAGCATCACCGATGGTGATACTCAGCATGCAAAAATCCTCACATCTCCATGGATTCCACTATGGCATCCATATATGCCATTGTTGCACACAAAACATCCAGCTCACCACATCTAGTGCGTCTCGCGCATCCAAATTTCACACCCCCTTTTGAGCTGGAGTGAAACCAAATTGCTGAAGTCCAAGCTGCCGCTTTCAAACCATAGCGCTGCCTGGCTCACAGTCCATCCCAAAGCCATGGATCTGCCTGCATTCAGGCCTTCTTGTACTGCCGGGGAATCGAAGTTCCCGGGAAAACCTGCAGCTGCGAGCGTCCATGCTCCCTGTCATACGCACACAGATAGGATGCAAAATCCAAGGCTGCTCCCTTGCTCGTTCCGGGCTTGATGTGCGAGCGAACCCATTTCTTGTAGTCCCAAAAGCCTGCATCGCTCGCAATCTCAAAGTAAGAATGCTTGTTCTTGTATTGGCCAAAGGAAACCAAGGTGCGTCCCCACTGTTCCAGGCTGTCTCCGCCTGGAGGCAAATCCACCGAAGGCTCTTCAGCTTCCACCAGCTGGCTTGCGGCCCCAATGACGGGCAAGGCATCCAGAGTTTTTTTGCACGGGTATGGGCGCTATGTGTGCCGAGAGGCACAAGTCACCTTGAATGAATTCGAAACGAAAGCTGAGAAGATACGATTTTTTTTTGCGCGAATCGAGGCGCTATGTGTGCAGGTTCTGCACAAGTCACCTTAGTCGAGTTAAGAGAGAGTTGCTATCCAGGTTGCAATCCAACAGAGAGGCAAAACAAGAAAACCCCCACGCAACCAAAAAAACAGAAACCACAACCCCCAAAAGAACACCAAACCAAGGAAACAACCTGTTATGCAACTCTTGTGGCCATGCAGAGATAGTGAGTGAGGGTGAGACAGGCGCAATGAATTCCGCAAAGCACTCAGTATATCTTGTCCTTCAACAAACTCGTAAGTGCCTGGGTCATCTTGTTCTAGTGGCAGAGGGCATAACGAAACGACATACTGCAGGCAAAGGCGAGGAAGAGTGTGTCCATGAAAGCATAGCAAAGGCCCTTGACAGGCATTACTGCGTAGCTTGAGCACTGTCCTGTCAATAGCAGGTCCTCCAACATCAAAATTGGACCCACTGATTGCCAGCTGGACTGTTTTGCGCACGTGATGATCAGGGGCTCACAGTTGGCATGATGTGGCAACTAGAGGAAGACCACTGCACTTGTGATCGGAATTTCCAAAATAACGAGTACACGTGAGCCACAGGAAAGTTGCCTGTCCCGTTCCCCCCCCAAGGGGGGAGGAGGCAACAGAGGGAGTGCATCGTTCTCGCCTCGGCTCCAAAACGGCTCAGCAACGGGAGCAAGGCGAGAAAGCTCCTACGGACAGCAAAGGGTGTGCATTCTTCCTTTCGGTGATACTGCAGTCAGGTATCTGACATCTCCTTTCAAACGCGGCCAGGTCAATTTCGGCCGACACGTGCAAGGCCCCATGAACTACTCGAAAATGGGTGAGACGAGGTGAGACGCCGCTTTCCTAAGTCTGTACACTGTACTCATCCAGTGCCGCTACACGGGTAGCAGCCTGGGCACTGTCTAGCTACTCAGGCTAGCAAGGGTGAAGCGCAAAACGAAATGGAGTGGCACTCTCAGGACCAACACACGGGCGCTAGTCTGAAAGGCTAGCATGCAGGTGTTAGACACTATTTGCAGTCGTGGATGGCAGTGTGTGTCGGTTGGTCCAATTGTCCAATTGTTGTCTTAGTCCTGGTCATTGGCACTTTCCTTAAGGCATACCAAGAAATTTCTTTAGTGGGCAGCTACCTCGTTGGGGCACTCGAGAGGGGTGGCCTTTAGTGTGGACAGGGCCAGCACACGGGTGCCAGCTGTGAGCACAGCTGCATGCATCTCTAGAAGTTTACCCCTAATTGAGGACTTCAAAGGAGTCATCTGCCCATTGGTCCTCATCTTTTCGATTGCGTGGCAACCAGCGAACCCACTTTGGCATATCAAGGTTGTCGCACTTTAGAAAAGCATTGGCTCTGGAGTATGTTCCTCTCCACGTCTTGCGTTTTCCAACTCTTTGAAATTGACAGAGCTGCTTGCAGCCAGCGAAGGCACGTCTTGCAATGTAGAGCAGCGTAGGTGGCACACTGACCTCTGTCAGGGAGGTGCACTTGAGAAAGGCTTCTTGCTCTATTCTTCGTAGTTTGTGTGGAAGCCTTAGATATTGAAGGTTTTTACAGTGTGCGAAAGCAGAACCCATGATCTCCGTGACTCCTGTGCTCGAGAGATCCACCATCTGCAGTTGCAGACAACGTTCGCAGGCCGCTGGTCCAATCCATGTGAAATTTGGAGGCAGGGACAGTGAGGTTATTCCGGCCTCAAGGAAGCAGCACTCTGGCAGGCACCGCGTCAAATTGGCAGGATTGTACTCGGACTGTCCCAGATCAAGATGTCGCAACGCTGTGCATTTTTCAAAAGCCCTGGGCATCAGTTCTGCCTGCGGGGCTAATTGATTGGCCGTGTCCTCGCTAGTCCCAATTTGCACTAGGGAACAGCACTCTTCAAAGACTTGGACTCCAAACTGCTTACAGCCTGGGGCGAGTGCCGTGCGGAGTGCATAGCATCTGCGGAAGACTCGAGTTTGCAGGCAGATTACTGTGCTAGCTAGATGCACAATTTGGAGGCGCTGGCAGTTACGCCATGCAGCCTCCCCTATGATGCGAAGGCCAGTGTCAACCTGCGCGTGCCGAACCTCCGTAATATAAGAGAAGGCTTGTGGGAGAACTCTGTCTGTGGTGCGATACGGGACTCGAATGGCTTTCGCATCACCTTTCATTTGCCCCTTGTGTTCGGCTTCTTCAAAACATGGGCAGGAGATGACAGTAAAACAATTGTTGTCTCGTAAGGTGTGCCATATTGGGTCCCCAAATTTCTCGTGAGTGTTACGGCAGACAAAGTCCAGCACACAGCCAAAGGTACTGCTTTCTCCTATCTTGGGGAGTTGCTCCAAGACTGCATTTTCGAATTCATGGAGGCGATCAAATTCCTGCAGCTCGATTGTCAGCTGGGTTTCCTCTCCCGCCAGTGTGGTTAAGATCAGATGTACGACCATTGACCTTTCATCGCTCCATTGCGAGCTAGTCACTGATATGTGGTCTGCTATCATGGCCCACAGTCCTTAGCCCGGCAGTGTGCGCCTGTCTTCGAGCCCACAATCGGCCTTACCTATCTGATGGTTTCACTATGGAGGTTGGGAAGCAGACAACTGCACGGGCAGCCGTCAGAGTGCTTTTCACCTGGTACTATTGTTCCGTTTTGTTATATCGACCCCCCCGGGATATGCTCCCTTGAGTGCCTTGTTTGCCACGCAAGGATAGATAGCAAACCCCTCCAGGGATGGTCAATGCCTGACACCCCTCAAAAGCATTAGCAGCAATATGCAGGCGCCGTCGGCTGGCTTTCGTACTTCGAAAGGTGAGGCACACTAACTTATTGCACCCTGCAAATGCCCTGTGTCCAATGTAACGAAGCGGCTGGGGGAGGGCTACTGTACATAACGATCTGCAGGCCTCGAAGGCCTCTGCACTAATTTCCGTTAAATGCATTGGCAGGGATATTCGCGCCAAAGACTGGCAGTGTGCAAAGACTTGCATGTGCACAATGTCCACTTGTGTCTGCGAGAGATCAACTTCGGTTAATTGCTGACACAGCGCAAAGGCCTTATGCCCGATAAAGGTTGTTTCTTGAGGCATTTTAATCGCTTGAATTCCCGACGAATGGAAGCATCCCATTGGTAAGCCTACTGGGGAGGACGAAGGAGCCCTTATATCGGTGATGGCTTTGGTCGAGGGGAGGCCAATCTGTGCAAGCCGTTCACATCCCTCAAAAGCATAGGGGGAAATGATAGCCCCATTGGCCAATCGGCAAGAGTTTTCTGTAAGCATCCCTACCTGCTCGAGGGCACAACATTCTGCGAAGAGTCTGGCTCCAAGAGAGACACACCCTGGCATTGCCACGGTGGTGAGCGCATAACACCCTTGAAAGGCAGCATTCTCAATTGCCACCACCGAGCTGGGCAGCTGGACAATAGTGAGGGTGTGACAGTAGCGCCACGCATGTCGCTCGATGGTGTGAAAGCCTGCTTCTACTTGCACATGACGAAGACGAGCAAGGGAGAAAAAAGCTTTAGCAGGGAGGATGCCTGTTTCATTTGCCGGAACCCAAATGGCCTTGGGGAGGTCTTCATACACTTCACGATTAATTTGCTCCTTCGAGCTCACAGCTCTCAAGCTTTTTTGAATTATCTTCTGCAAGGAGCTTCAACTCACAACCAAAGGTGTCCAGGCCGAAGCGTTTGGGTAGCAACTCGACCAAATAGTCTTCCAACATTTCCCAATGATGGTAAATGCTGACCGGAACTATCACTTCAATTTCATTGCCTGCCATGGTGACTAACTTGAGGGGGCATGGGGCAGGTGCCGGCAAAGTCATCATTGCCGCAGCCTCTGTTATCCATCAAGTAACCACCAGAGGCAAACCGTGCCACTATTGAACTATGACTGGTTTGAGCCAATGTCAGCAACGTTTGCATTTTCATGCTAGTGCTGCACACGCCTAAACAGCCCTATTCTTTTTTCGCCTTGTCATTAGGGCAGAGGCCAGAGGAAGCGCTCGCCTCAGCCATTGTTTGCTCAACTGGTGAGCTTGCTTGCTCAGGTTCTGCCTGGGCAGCTTTAATTGGATTTGTTTATGGAAAGTGTCGATCCCTGACCATGTGCGCTCTGCGATGACAGCTTCCATGTCCTGAAGGTATCTTGCATGGCTGAACCACTCGACTATGTGTTGCCACTCATCACCCTGGACGGCATTATGCCGAGGAAGAGCATAAGGCAGCTTTGTTTTGTCAGCTAGGTCAGCCGGGTTGTCCTTGTCGATAGTAGAGCCTGAGGGGGTGGACGTCAAGGTGCATCTTTTGGCCAGAATATGCCAATTGGGTCGAGAGAGAACTACCGCAAGGCCAGTGAGGAGCCATTTGGAGATTATTTCATACTTATTGCCATTGCTGCGTGCCGCATAAGTATCCTTGGCTCTGAGTAAGAGGCTTTGTCGGAAGGAGAAGCAACCTTGTCCATCCGGCGGCACATAGGTATCATCCTCTTCCTCCTCCTCCTCCTCTTCAACGTTCCCTGCGCCTGTAGGCTCTTTAGTCGTCTTTACTTGGGTGTGTGGACCTGGTACAACTCCCTGGCTGTTGCCTCCATCGGGGGGAAAGGGAGGGGCAGTCTTCTGGCTTCTCGGATGGCACTTGGCTTTATTTGTGGTCAGCACTGCTTGCCGTACCTCCGGCCACACTGGTACTTCTATTCGAAAGGTGCTTTTATTGGCGGACTGGAAAGAGACCATTTGTCCCAGATTGCCGTCAAGGATCCCATATGCATATGCTCCTTCTAGTCTAGGCGTGTCTGGAAGGGCAGCGAAGGTACTAGAGGGGCATACCCCTTCGTATGTAACCCCCACAATGTATGGGCTGTTGGCCTCACTTTCGTTGTTGTGCTTGTATTTCTTCCCATCCTCTGGCGTGACATCTGTGAAACGCAACCTGTCCAGGCGTTCAACAAGTTTGTGTACCAGTTGTACGGGAAAGTATACATGCAGGTGATGAATAGGGAGGTCCGGTTTGCCGAAGCTTTGATAGCGGCCAAAGGACATGACCACTGTCTGCATAAGCGCCACCGTCTTGCCAGTAGCTTCTAGCGCCGGCGTACCTCGTTCATCCTGTTTTCGCAGTGATGGGGTACTATTTGCCTCCACTGCTTTGGACTCGCATGCTTTGGCGCAAAAGGACAGGAGGCCATACAGCCAGTAGCCTGGGTCAGCATACAGCGACAAACCCATGGGGTCAGAGTGTTTGGTCCCAGTTGTTGCTGGTTTGAGAAATGCAAAGAGCGACGCTAGTCGATTAGCCAAATATTATCGAAGTCATGGCAAATGTCTCTCATGACTTCCCGCGGCAGCCGGTAAAAGTCGATCCCTCTAAAACTGAGCTCAGCAACTCGGCGGTAGAGGGTAACCCTAAGCAGTACCCCAATGTGGCGCAATTGGACACTAAGGCGTGCTAAGGGCCACTCTTGCGGCAAGTTAGCATACAAACTGACCGGGGGCGCCACAGGGGGCAGAGCCTCGAGCTTCTCAGCCATTTCGACTGAGAGTGTTTGGTAACGATGTACCATATGCATCGTTCTCTGCTCTGCAAGCTGGGTAATCTCGGTGTCCACCGATTCAGACTGTTCTTCTACCCCCTGGAGGTATATTTCTTTGGTGGGGGCAGCAGCCTCTGTTGGCGTGTGAGTGCTTTGGTTATTGGCAGGCGCTGCAGGCATTTGAGGGTCGGTGGTACCCATTGCGGGAGGTCTTGCTGCGACAATGCTGAGCAGACCTGTCGATGGCGCCGGAGGTGTTTGAAGTCGGGAATGTAGTGCATTGATCAGCCCTTGTTCTGGGCCCCTCCGCTGCTGGTCCATGGCCGGTTTTGCTGCTTTGGATTTGACCGCTAGAGGCCCTTGCGGCCTTGGTTGTGAGGCTGCTTGGGGGGTAGGGGCCTCAGCTACACTCTGGTTTCCCTGCTCAGCCGGGCTTGTCGGACTATTGGAGGATGTGCTTTCCGGGTCCACTCCTTGAGGAGGAGCTGTTGAGACTGGCAGTGGGGTTGGCGTCCATCTGTTTCGTCTCTTTGCTTCTCCTGAAAGGAGGTTGGCGGTGCCATCACGGGCAGAAGACGCAGAAGGGCGGCCACACGGGTGACCGCCTTCGCTCTTGGGACCATCACTTGCTGCGGCTCTCATGCTGCCTGAGGGAGCATGGCGCTCGTCTTCATCCTGCAGGGAGGCTATGGAGGCAGGCCGCTTCATGCCTGTTTTTTCCATATCTGCGGCTACCCCTGCAGGAGGTAGGGGTGCAGGTATTGGCTGCCTGCTATGAGGGTACGAGGCAGTTTGGGCCAGCAACGGTACCTTTGCCTCGTTAGGGGAGCACGAGGTCTGAGCAGGAATGGTCTCATTACAGACGTCAACATCAATTACTTCGTCCGTGGTGCCGCTCTCTGTTTCTTCCGCTCGTTCTCCTTCTGTCTGCTCCCTTTGGTCTGCGGCCCTCGTCGCTTCTATGGCAACTGGACTCGCTGGGATTGCATTCATGACATCGTCTTGTATTTTGTCACCTTCGCTCATGGAGGTGATTGTCTCTATTGGTGCCTCTTCATCAGATGGTTCCGTATCATTGTTCTGAGAGCACACATTGCCTTTAGGGGATGCCGTTGCTGGGCCTCTGCTGTCAGGCTCAGGTATCGGTGAGACTGATTTCAGCCAGGGCACCACCTTCCTGTGTTTTGTGCGATTCGGTGGCATGAGCTGGGTACGTATTAGGATGATACCAGTAACAACCATTTTGCAACAGGCCTGGGCTAGGGGGGAGGTGGAGGGGGGATTCCGGTTGGTTCAGCTCAATCTTCCACCTCCAGGCATCATAGAAGTAGATCTTATGGAGTGATTCGAACTGATACTCCTTTGCCTTGTTGGCAGCATCATCAGCTTGTCCTGGGGTGTAGCGGCTGCAACTGCCAACACTAAACCTGTCACCCCCTTTGCGGGCTGCATGTAGGAGCCGCCAGGCGTTCGGGAAGGACCAGCCAATCAGGCTTTGTGCATCGGTCTGCTGCATATCCAAACAGCAGGCCGCTACTGTGTACTCTACTGTGTACTGGGTGCTGCTCATCTAGAAAACTCATCTCCCCCTTGGTAAGTAGGGATTGCGACGCTAGCACGAGCCGGAGTCGCCGGGAGTGACCCTGGTGATACTCGACCAGGCATACTGGAAGCGATCCAGTCCACAGTGGCTGGGGTTTGGCTCCGGCTGGCATGGGGCAGGACAGTTCTCACGGGAGTACCATCTAGAACCCAGTGCCCTGCTGCTGACTTCCTGCGCTGCCTGTGTGAGTTCTAGTAGCGGGACTTCGGCACTTTCCTTGAGCAGCCTACAAGCTACGATTGGCAGCTCATGTGGCATGAGCCATTTGTGCATCGCACGCAGGCCAATCGGGGCCTTCAACAGGAGGGTTCTGTGCTCCCGTAGGTAGCTACTCGACCTGGGCTTTGCCGTGGGTCACCAAGCAGGATTCGAAAGAATGGCTGTCTCGGGACTGCTGGGACGAAGGCGGACTTGAGGTCCATATCTTGTTGAGCTTCTTCACAAATGAGCACGTCAAGGCTTTCCATGTGCGCTCTAAGGGACGAGTGGGTTTGCCCTTTTTGCTCCCAGATAAGACCAGTAGTGGTGACGACAACTCTTGCCCCTGGTATGATGCCTGTACAGTGGAGCATAATCTTGTCATATACCGTGCTAGCTGTGTTGGCAACTGCTTCTTCCCTACCGACCGGCCTTACGAAGAGAGTTTGCTGGTCTGCATCCAGCGTGCTCAGCAGCTTTGTGATGGCCCTTCCTGCTGGGTTCTCCTTATGGGCAACTCCAAAACGCAGGTTGGTGGTGATTGCGAACCAGGCAAGCAGGAACGTGAGCGATCTTGTTTTGCCGGCCCCAAAAACTCCGGCAATGGCCAATGTGGATCGGCCAGACTGGAGAGCTGAGACAATGGAAAGTGCAATAGAGAGGATATGAGCACTGTCCGTGCCGGCTGCAGCACACAATTGTTGGCCAAAGCCAGTGGCTTGGGGACAATACCGCGGGGTATTGGCCGGTAGGGGATGCCCAAGGCCGTTGGTTTATGCTCAAGGGGCATCGTGGCCATTTGTAGCAGGTGGTCAGCAGAGACCGTGGTACCGACCTCAGCCAGGCTGAGGATGGGGAGCCCTACGGTTCGGGTCTCTAGTTGCTGTAGGCTAGGTGGCAGTCCCCATTGTATCTGTGTATTGACACCTAACTCACAGAGCATCCTCTTCCGCATGAACAAGGTGAATGTCATATCGGCCAGGGGATGCTATCTCCATCAATGCTCCCAGCACTCCCTTGGGCATAGCAATTGCGCCCAGTGTTGCCGAGACAGGGCACTCAGGAAATAAAACACAAAGAGCTAGTACGATGGTGGCTCCAGTGTAACTGCCGGCACTGAACCCTTCTACATGAAACATGGAAGGGGCGTAAAGCCCAGCTGCATTCGTGCCATTCCCTATGCGCGACAAAAATGGCAGACGCATGAGGATACGCGCAGGCTGAAACGACAAAAGCTTCCACCACAGCCCACTCAGGAAGGCAGCGTGTGGTACTCGACGATGGGCTGGCAGCTGCCTGGAGGCTTCTAGGACTATTTGTGTTCTGCGGTACAGGGTGGCCGTTCGACCATAGCCAAGCTCTTCCCAGCACTCACAGGGGTCAGTGGTATGTGACATTAGCATTGCGAGCTCATGCAGACTAGTCGTATTTTTTTTCCACGAGTACGGACGCCATGTGGGCGGTGTGCCCAGGTCATCGTTGAAAGGAAAGGAAACACAACATGATGATGGTGAATAAAACACCAAAAAAACACCCAAACCAGAAACAAAACAAGGCAACAAACCAAAACGCAACCAAAGGCCAGAGGCCGATTCCCCATCATAGCTGACAGTGTTTCCTCTGTACGGAGGTGAGACAAGTGAGAAAGTTGGCTGCATACTATCTAAGGGCCTGAATTCGCTACGAAAGTCTGCCAAGTGCATCTGTGCGCGAGCGAAGAGCCAGCGAAGCCAATCAAAAGTGGCTTCGTTCTATCATCAAGACGTGACCACATGGCCACTGCATCGAGTGGCAGTCAGGGTATAGCAGCTTTTAGCCAGGGGCTCATCATGACTGTCAGCAGTACTGATTCTTGCCAAAGGAAGTCAGTTGTTGCAGTGCCAGGCTAGCCAAGGAAAAATCCCTTTTCGCAGTACAACCCATACAACTGATTGCACGAACGAAGTGAGAGGCAGATCACGAGTCTGGCGGTGGAGGCAAAGCAAACGAAAGGCCTGTTGACGAAGGCGCTGCGTTCCCTCCCACAAGGGAGGTCATTTTTGCACCCCTTGGCTCTCAAACTCGTGCCAAAGAGGGGTGAAATCATCCATCCATGAACTGGTGCCCTCGAAGAGACACCATCCTGTTACACGCAAGGCCCGTGTGAGACAAGTGAAACTGAAAACCTATCCTAGCATGGTTCTTGTGCCATCTTTGTACAAGATTGGCCATGGTCTGGCAGCCGCAGTGAGTAACTAAGGTTATCCCTGGGCGCCTTCCATCACCATTCGCTACCACCCGCCTGCCAGGGACGAGGAGCTAAGGCTCTCATCCCGGTAGGCTCACAAAATCGTAGGTGATGAAGGCGGAATAGTGACTCTGTTTGGACTTTGAGTCGACTGGCAAGCATTCACGGAGTGGGAGAGGGGAATCACGCCAACCCTTTGCGACTGGGCATTCTAAGTCCTAGGGTATCGCTTCTCTAAAATCTTCTCTCCACTGATCTTTGGCATTTGGCGGCAAGAAGCGAAGCCACGTGGGCTTGTCTAGTTGCTCACATTTGTCAAAGGCATTGATCCGGGCATACGTTCCTCGCCAAGTCTTGCTTTTCCCCATTTTACGAAATACGCGAAGTTGCGCGCAACCTGCAAAAGCACGCCGCGCAATGTAAAGCAGGGATGGCGGAATGCAAACCTCCTGCAGCGAGGCACACTGGAGGAAAGCTTCTTGTTCTATGGTTCGCAAGTTTCGGGAAAGGCTGAGCTGTTGCAATTGCGAGCAGTGTGCAAAGGTCGAGCCCAATATTTCAATGATGCCCGTTCGAGACAAGTCAACGATCTGCAACTGCTGGCAACGCGCACAGGCGGCCGGTCCGACCCAATTAAAATCTGGCGGCAAGGGAAAGTGAGACAATTCCTGCTTCCAAGAAACAACATTCAGGCAAGCATCTGTTCGGGTGTGCAGGGTCATACTCTGCCTTGTCCATGTTGAGGTGACGTAGGGCCGCACACTTTTCAAAAGCTCGAGGCCGAAATTGCGCTTGGGGGGCTAATAGATTGTCAGGGTGTTGAGTCGTCCCAATTTGGGTTAGTGAGCAACACGCCTCAAAAACCTCAATGCCGAACTGTTTGCATCCAGGGGCCGTCACCGCACGCAGGACCTAACACCTGCGAAATGCCCCGTGCCTCGACTGCTCTTTGGAGACCCCAAGCAAAGCCCTGGAGGTGCAGCCGATTGTTCGAGAGAACACAGCTCCTCAAGGCTCCTATTGGCCTCCTGCCTACACATCGATGGTTCATGCCACATGACCTGCCCACAGTGATCTGCAGCCTCCTGCAAAGTAGTGCGGAGGTCCCCCTCGCCAATCTGATGGAAGCTGCAGAGGAGCAAGTCATGGCAGGCTTGGACGCATGGAACACAGAAGAGCACTGCCCCCAGCACCTCGCCGCTGCGTTGCAAGCAGCCCGCAAAGCCCTCGGAACAGTCGACTTCAGCACACCGGAGGGTCTCTCACTGGCCTTGGATGTGCTACTACGCAGCTGGGACATTGCTACCAATTCCAACAGGCCAACTCAGCCTCGGACAGAGC
Source organism: Durusdinium trenchii (assembly GCA_963970005.1). Classification (NCBI taxonomy): domain Eukaryota; class Dinophyceae; order Suessiales; family Symbiodiniaceae; genus Durusdinium; species Durusdinium trenchii. The sequence goes on along the minus strand of CAXAMN010005014.1, from coordinate 239,658 downwards.
AGGTGTGTCGGACGTTCACCAGTGGAGTGTGGTGCTGCCGACGAGTGCACGGGTCGCACAGAAAGTTTATGAGCCCCTCATTGGTGTCCAATACTCCATGCTCTGTAGCTGTAAAAATGGACAAGAAGAAGCAGACAACATTCCAGTCCTAACAACCAGAAAGGCCCTTCGTAGTTTCTGTCACCAGTCCCGTCGCAATACTACTGGGGAGGCCCTCTGTGGCGGGACCGGTTTTTGCTAGGGTTTTTGGACCCCAAACTGGTGTCCAGAAAAATCGCTTTTTTCGATCCCTTGAAGGAGCAAAAAGTTTGGAAAACCTGTGAGGGTTGAGAATTGCTGGGGAGAAAGCGTTTGGCCTGTATGATGTTCTTGATCGAAAGCAATCAAGCTTACGGATCAATGGTCAGCTGCTTTTTTCGGCAGTCTGATTGAAGCCTTGCACGCTTGGTGCATGTTTGTTTGCTACAAGCTTGTGGTGGACATCCGCCGTGAGTCGACCTAGCGCCCTGAGACCAACCGTTGTGAACCCATTCTTCGTATTTTGTGGTCTGTCTTAATTTTGGATGAGAGGAAAGAAGGGTGGGGAGATGTTAAGCGAAGGTTTGGCGCCGTGGAGCCTGTCATGTTTGCGTATGTTTACAGGAGCCATCTCTGGTCGTTCACTATGGCAAGGAAACCTTGTTTCGTTTTATTTGACGTCGTTGTTTGATGCATGTTGTGAAGGAGGGGGTTTTGAAAAGATATTATTGTTGAGGTTTTGAGCTCGCGTCCTTGATGTTTGTTGCAAGCTACGCCAGGCTTCCGTCTATTACAGTG
>CAXAMN010005014.1:223693-238832 GCA_963970005.1 Durusdinium trenchii | reverse complement strand
CCCGGCTTCCAGAGACCAGCTGACTGATCAGGAACAATGTGAAGCGGGAGACCACTCTAACTGGCTGGGTGATGGCGGGCCCATTTCCACCTCTTGCTTCTCCAGTGGGAGATGCTTCAGGCTGCTCATTGGCCTGATCTCGGAAGGATGTTGTAGATCGCGGGAACTCTGCAGGCTGGGAGCGAGTCTCTTCTTCAGACACATGCTGTCCGCTAGGAGATCCAGGGGAAGAGTCATTGACCTCCCATACACCAGCTTCCTCCTGTTCCTCCTCTGTTCAACCACTACTTCCTCTTTCCGATTCTCAGCTTCCTCGTTTAGCCGCATGGGCGAGTTAAGGCTGCTGACTTCATGCACTGATGCCTCATCGCCACAGGTTGGGGAAGTGGCTGTACCAGCAGAAGGCGCTGTGGGCTCAGATACCTGGGCAGCGGAGCTGTCTGCTGCTTCCCTGCTGCTGACTGAGACGGGTTGGTCATGAGGTTTTGCGCACTTTGGGCACTGTTGGGCGATGGGAGGAGGCTCGGAGGTATGGCCGTGCTGGGAACATTGGCTGCATCACTTTTGGCCAGCCCAACTGCCGCATAACCCAAAGCAATCCGCTGCCATGGAGGGGATGGCTGTGGCTCTGGAACTGGTTTTGTTTGCCTTTTGAGAGGCAACTTTCCTTTGTGAGGACCAGCCGGAGGCGTCTCATCTTTCCGTCATCTCCCAGGCACAGGGGGGTGGGTCCCTCCCACAGGGAGTGCGGTTCTGTGGCTTGGAGGAAGGCGGCAGTCTCAGCTTGGATGTTTGGTGGGCCAGCATGAAAGGTGTCCACGACGTGCGCTACCCCTTGTGCCGTGTTGCTGGTGTGCAATGTGCATGCTCCAGGAGGCTGCAATGACTTGTGTGGCGCCTTCCAGACCATGCATGTCAAGTGGACACGTGACCAATGTGAGGTCCGTGGTCTGGCTGAGGGCAACATTGGCTCTGGTGTGACATTCTTTGTCGAAGTCTGACTAGTTCGAATGTCCACTGAGAAAGCTGATTGCCCGTGAAGGACGATACAGTGCTTTGCAGTGGCCCCTGCGTCTTTAACTGCTGTTTCGACATTACTGGGGAGGCCCACTTTGGCGACCCTGGAATCCACTGCATTTTTGGCGCTTGGTTTTGGGACCGTCAATGGACAAGATTTTCGCACGCGTCGTGATCCGCTTGGCCACTGCACCGCGAAAGCCGTTGACCGTACAAACCTGGCGGAGGACGACTGCCAATAGAAGGCTGGCGGAACTCAGCTTCAGAGGAGTCGACTTCCGACACCTGCCCTGGGAGGTGGTCAGATGCACCAAGAAAGACTTTGACACTGTCTGTGGCGCCATGGCTGCCCAGCTAGCGGCCTTGTTTGCGTTCCTCACAACGAGCCAGGAGCTGCTGCAGGGAAGAGATAATGACTTGGCACTGTGTGCAGACCCAACCTACTGGCTGTATGGCCTCCTGTCCTTCTGCGCCAAGAGCTGCGAGGCGAAAACAACAAGCAACGAAAGAAAGCAAGCGCAATTCACTTGCCCTTATGCAGACAGTGGTCATGTCCTTCGCGCGAGGACTGTATCTCGGCAAACCGGAGCTTCCCATCGACCATGTACACATTTACTTCCCAGTCCAAATTGTGCACAAGGTCACAACCCAATGCGAGGCCCTAAAGCTTGGGGAAGTTCCGATTGATGCCCGCAAGAGGTACAGGCACAATGTGGACAATGCTGCCAACAACCCGTATGTTATTGTCGGGGCCTATGAAGGAAGATGCTCCCTTGAACAATATCCCCCAATCCCGGGGACCCCCACTCTGGCTAAGACCTATGAAGAGGGAATCCTTGATGCTAGCTTCGGGCAGGTCGTCTCATTTGCCTCAGACTATAAGACCAGCTTTCGCATTGAGGTCCCACTATGGCACACACTCAGCCACCCCTGGTGTCGCTAGTCAGGCTGCACCCAAGAGTGTACCTGCCAGAGAAGCTCCCATAGACAAAGGACATTGCCCGCAGAGAAGCAGTGAAGCCACAGAGGGCCAGAACACAAGGGCAGAACGCGCAAAGGCGGATGCTGATGAAGAGGAAGCAGAAGAAGAGAGCTATGTCCCAGCCACAGGGCAAGGATGCTACTCTTTTGAGATGAGCCTGCTCCAGAGGGCAGCGCAAACCTTTGCAAAGCGTTCAGTGGCTGACAAATATATGCAAGTTGCGAGATGGCTGCAACTGGCTTGGCTGCGACCATCTCGAGGAAAAGCTGGCATCTTTTGTCCAAGCATCGCACGTGCACTATCACTCCCCTTGCCCTGCTTAGGGTGCACTTCACAAGAGGGTACCTTTCCACTGAAAAAGCAGACAGAAAGAAACCCTATGCTGCTACCGAAGTGCAAGGTCAAGGGGAACGAGATTGGGTACGATATGTTGACTGGGTCACTCGGACTGGTTATTTTGCAAGGACTGCTCAATTTCGAGACACGCGGGAGGCAGGGGCAGAAATTGCCTTCTTTCGCTCAATTGATCGCGCAGTATCGCTGCCCAGTACAGAAGAGATTTCCTTGGCAACAGTGACGCAAGTCCAGGAGAAAATCCCCGCACCCAGTCATAAGTGAGACAGAACCACCGCTCGCCACTGGGGGAAAATCTCAGTGCTGTAGGAACGGGTTGCAAGTGCTAAATAGCAGTACTGACAAGCCCCTGGCGGTATCCAAAGATACTGTCGTTACTTATCTGGACTAGGGGATACAGGGTTCTCACGTTGCAGCTCATTCCCTTGAAACAGTTTGCTGAAGTAGAGCTAACTGCACGAACAACTTCTCTTTACATGATCCACTCCTAAGGTAGGAGAATCACTGAAGTGCTCAAAACCAGCACAGCTGTGACTCCGGAGGCATCCTAAGATGCTGTCGGAGCCTTTTCGTGGGTTCGGGTAGAGGATCCGTAGGTAACAGCTGGAGGCTTTTCCCTAGGCACCGTCGAAGTTGTCCTTGATAGGCATGGACACCACGGTGGATGACGCCCAACTATTGGCTCAAGGTGCTCCCTGTCGAGACCACGGGAGAGGGTTAACAACGTAGTGCCAGTACCTTTCACCTCGATAGCGGCTACAAGCATGGCCCAGCCCCAGGAGCTGAACGCTGACTGGGATGATGACAGCTTTCTCCGCCTGTACCTCACCACATTAGCTGGCACGGTGATCCAAATGAAGGTCCCAGTCAGCATCCACCATACATGGGCAATGTTGGAGGAGTATTTAGTTGAGCACTTGCCGCGCAACAGCCCCATTGAAACGTTGGGCTGTGAACTCACCTTAATCAACGCAGATACTCAAGTTGCACTCCAGGACCCTATACAAGAAGACTTGTGGAAGAATAACCAGTTTAGTCTTATTGTGCATGATTGCTTCCTCAGTCTTGAGAACAACAAGCCCCTCCAGGGGCTTGAATATGAGGACTGTCCGAAAGCAATTAGAGTCCCTGTCTCTGACTCAGGTATCCTAGAAGCCAAAGCTTTCCACTCCACCGTCCGTGTCCGCCATGTCATTTTGGATGCTGGCTTCAGCGCAATCAGTCCGCAGGCGTGGCGGTACTGCCATTCCCTGCGAGTAGTAAAGTTACCGGACACGGTTGTTACGATAGGATATGCTGCTTTCCAGGGATGTTACTCCCTGCAGATAGTCGAAATGCCCGGGTGTGTCAAGATTGGGGTCCGAGCTTTCTCTGAATGTTGTGCGTTGGAGTGTGTAGGGAACATCATTGATGGAGGCAGCTATCTTGCGATAGGAGCTATCATCAGCCAATATGCCTTTGAGGAGTGTGCTAAACTAGCCCACCTCTCCCTCCCCAACGTACGAGCGGTGGTGGATAGCAGCACGCTGACCTCCCCGCAGGCTGGAGTTCCGCAGGGGTGCTTTTTTGCAAGCGGGCTTCAGCAGGTAGAACTTGGGGAGGACACGTACCATATAGGGCATAGGGCCTTTGAAAATTGCAAATCGCTCACCCTAGTCAACATTGCCCATACTGGCATACACACTCTGCGCATGCATACCTTCGCGCAATGCCACAGCTTGGTAACAATCAAATTGCCAGTTGGCCTGCGTGAAATCAGAGCAGAAGTGTTTGCAGGTTGCAAATCCTTGGAAAAGTTGCTCCTACCGAGCAGCACTCGCTATCTAGGGTATAGAGCCTTCGGCAATTGCATTAGACTCTCTTCCCTTAAGTATGTTTGGAGCAGGTATGAGGCATGCCTTTGATGGGTGTGCCCAATTAATCATCCCTCAGTGGATTCACTATATCCCACCTAAGGACAGCGATTGGATTGCTCCTTGTATCTGACCAAAGCTCTCTATTACTGCCCAAATAGGCAGTTGAGGGTGCCAGGCAACAATTGCTAAGGTTGTGCAAGGCGAGGCCTGAGTGAGCATGGACGGCTACCCAAGTAGCTGCCCCTCTGCTTTGTGAGGCTCAAACCCCCAGTAGAGAGTACAGAGTAGCAAATTACGCTGCCATGCACTCCGACATGGAATCGCAAACGAGCTCACTTGTCAGCAATGAGCGACAGTTGGTGGTCCATCTTCTGTTGACGTCTCTCTCTGGAGAGGAACACCAAGTTGTGGTTGATCTCCAGGAGTTTGATAGGCTAGATGAGTTCGAAACAGCTGTCCTGGAGGAACTCCCAACCATAGGAGGGAGCAGCACCTTTGGGTGCGAACTCAGCTTTGTTCAAGCTGATACAGGTCAACTCCTGCGGAACCCGATCTGGAACACCCTCAGGGACTGCAATCATTTTCAGGTTGTTGTCCACTAATGCTGCTCTCGGGCGGAGCATAAAGGGCAGATGAAGAGGAACGCCAAAGCAATCCAAGTACCGCCTACCCGTTCAGGGCAGGTGCTCCCTCATGCTTTTACGCATTCAAATGAGATAAGGCATCTGCAAGTTGAGGCAGGGATGCACACCATTGGGGAGGCAGCCTGGCAACGTTGTAATAGGCTGCGGATAGTACACCTGCCCAGCACGCTAGTAAGCCTGAAAGACGGAGCCTTCCGTCGTTGCTATGTGCTCCGCACAGTCACTGCCCCAGCGTGCAGGGATTTTGGGAGCTGGGTTTTTGAGGAGTGCCATGCGCTTACCCGTGTTGGAGACCCAACTCAAAGTGACAATCAACTTGCTCCGCAAGCGCGTCTTCACACTCGAGCCTTTGAGAAATGCCGCACCCTGCACACAATTAGTTTGGAAAGGACATACTATGACCCACGAGACCCGACTCGAGTCATACCAGAAGGCTGCTTCTTGAAGACAGGATTAGAAGCGCTAACACTGCCAGCAGACTTTTGCTGGATAGGACCGGCCGCTTTCGAACACTGTGACAGACTCCGAACTGTTGACATTTCACGGACGGACATCAATACGATCGTAGGGGGCACTTTCGCAGGCTGCTCCCAACTACAGCACCTCAAGTTAGCCAAAACCCTGAGGCGCATCGAGAGAGATGCCTTCCTGAGGTGCAGCTCTCTAGAAGAGATACACACCCCACCTGCCCTGTTGTACATCAACAAGCGTGCTTTTGCAGGCTGTACCCAGCTTAGCAAACTCGTACGAATGGGCAAGAAAGGCACCTGGCGGGGCACCTACGCAGAACACAACGCATTTGAGATGTGCACCAACCTGTCCCTACCGTCCTGGATTCGGTTTCTTCCCAAGCCTGATGCAGCAAAGGAAGAATGGGAGGACTTCATGAGGAGTGGTGCAGAAGCCAATCTCAGCGCCGCTACATGACAGCAACAAAGCAACAGCTCGGCTGAAGGCCCAGTGTATTGCAGCAGATTGTTAGGAAGGTTTTGATCCACTGCTCCTAATGCCAATCTTGCCATCGTCACTGAGTAGTTAGCCAGTTCCCCTGGAGAGGTGGTCAGGGTGTTATACAGTGTACAGGTTACTAGCACTAGGAATCGCGGCGTTTCACCGTTTCACGTAGTTCATGGGGCATGCATGATGTCTTGAATACCGGTGCACTCGTGCAGCCATGAGAAGTAACGAAACCTGCTGAGGCTCGTCTACTGTGCAATGCCTGCTCTCAACTTTTGTGCATTTTGCACCTTGTCATTATTGATGTGGCGTGTCGCGCAATGTCATGAGCCCTGAGCACTTCCGCCTGGTCTCGGTGATGGCACTGCTACGTGGGTGCCCATGCTTGTCACCTCCCCCCTCGGGGGGAGGTGTTTGCTTTCGTAGCTGTTGTCCTCACCTCTTTTGTCTATCCTATGTCCAAGCAGGCCTCGCCAAGTCTCTTGCCTTTTTTGAGCTCGCCTGGTTGACCGAAAATCCCAAGGTGCCTCATCACTCGCCACTTGGGGCTTTTGCACTGACTTCTCTTGGGAGTCTTATGCTTACCCTGTTTCTTTCTTCCTGTTGACCTTGGGTGTCCTCTAGGCTGAGATACTGCAAAGCTCACTGTCCCACCGTCCTTGGGACCCTGTGCTTGACACGTATCCAATGGCTATAATACTCATGCCGAGGCCTGAAGCAAGCTGGAATTTTGTCACGCATCCTTGAGGATCTTTCGTAACAGGCTGGGCCACCTAGGAGCCACTCACAGTTTGCCAAGGCGCGTACGTACTCTTTGATACAAGTTTCGTAGTGCCATGCTCCGTGTGGACCTGGAAAGTACCTCATCCTTACCTTCAGTCTGGCTCTCCACTGCTGATAAGCACTGCATCTCCCGTGCGATAGTTTGTGGTCAAGGAACAGTCAATGAACAGGAAGCTACTGGATCGTGGACAGTCTGAACTGAGTGCAGCCTGAAACTGAATTCATTGCCCCGTTTCACCCCCGTGTTAGATCTTCGCATCTTCACCTTTTGCAGTTCACATTGAGCGGACATGAGCCTGATCTTGTGTTGGTGGTTGGTTGGCTTATTGGTTGTGTTTTGGGCGTTGGTTTTGGGGGTTTTTGGGGGTTGTTTGTTCCGTTGTGGCTCTTAGGTCAGGCTCTTGTCCTCTCTCCCCACTCTTTGAATTCATTTCTGGTGACTTGTGCCTCTCGGCACACACAGCGCCCATACCCGTGCAAAAAAATACCGCCACAGGGAGTTGATCCTCAAGATGATAGCTCCCCGTCACATTCGTCGGAACCTCCAATTAAACGAAGACCAGGGACAAAAGCAGTTTCCGGGAAAGCTCAATCCAAAAAACTCTGTCAGTCGGTTGGACAGGCACCCAAACAGCCACTTGGCAGCATTTCTGAGCAAGAGCAACAATTGGTCACGCTGGAGGACCTCGCTAATATGGCGGCCCCGATGCAAGAGTCTCCAGTCCGAGGGAACCCAGCCACGCCGTCTGACCACCCAGAGACTGCACAAGAGCATCAACACGTCATGGCAGAAATTAACCTTGACAATGACCAAGGGGACCAGGAGCGAGGAGGCACTGCAGCCACAGATCTCCAACTGGAATCTGAGCAGACGGCCATGCAGGGACTGCATGACTACCAAGTTGCTGCTCATGCTGCTGCTGACGCGGCCAGAAAAGGAGTTGCACTGCCGTCTCTACAGCTCTGCTGTGATTTGCCCCGTGAATGGCCAATGGCGAGATTATGCATCTCCAACAAGCAAGTGAGCCGGTTCGTTCGAACCATCCTCTGGAGGCGGGTTGCTGAACGAGCATTCCGAGGCACTTACTTTGGTGACATCCCGGCTGAAGTGAACACTGCGTACATTGCGGACCTAATCCGCATCAGTGAAGCCTTTGCTGCGCCACTGGCGAACCTGTTTGCTTTCGTCAAGCAAGGACACGAACCGTGTTCCTTCATACCTCAAAAGCAGCTAGCGCTCTATGCGAACCCCCTGTTCTGGCAGTATGGCCTGTTAGCGTTTGTCTCAGGGTGCTGCGCTTTCAACAACCAACACAGATGCCAAAATGCAGATGCAGCAAAGGCAACGCCGAGTAAGCAGGAGAAGCCCAGTGAAAAAGACGTAGATGCGCTCACCTTTATGCAAACGGTCATCATGTCTTTCGTGCGAGGAATGGAGCATGGAGAGCAGACACTACCTACCAATGACCTTTTTGTCTACCTACCAGTTCAGATTTTACCTGCCCTAGTTAAGGCCATCGGGCAGCAAGGTTTCACAGAGGCGGAAGTGAAGAGTGGCTGGGGTTACCGGCCCAGGAAGGAAGGTGCGGAGGACAATCCCCTGCTTGTAGCAGGCGTATACAGCAAGGAGGTCGTGTATGACCATTACCCCCGAATGCCAGACACAACATGGGCGGAGAGGGCATACACCTGTGGCGCCCTTGACCCATCACTGGGGCAATCCTTGTCGTTTCCATCCCTCCTGGAATTGAAACTGCGCATAGAAGTCCCGCTGTGGAGAGACTTGGCGGATGCTCGACATCCCCCAGCTAACCCCCCGTCTGATGAGTCGGACATAGATTCGGACGCTACTGGCTCAAAGGAGCGGTCGCCCAGATATGCGCAGCCGGTGCCAGTAGGAGCAGCCGAACCGCTGGAAACAGAAGCAGAAGAAGCAACAGAGGATGAGGACATTGTAGAAGAGCCCACCTATACCTGTGCGCGAGGATATGGGCGTTTTGTCATACGCTATACTCGACTAGCAACGGCGCTAGGAAACTTTGAACAAGGTAACGTTCAAACAGAAAGCGCTGTTGTGGCGCATTGGTTGACCTCAGGACTAAGAGTTGCCATGTCTCGAGTAGGATGGAATCTTCTCTCTCCTCGCCATACACTTACACGACTTCCCGGTTCAACACTTGCCAATTATTACTTTCATGGCTATCCCCTGTCGGGAAGAAGACCGCCCGTATCATCAATATGGCCATATGACCTATACGGATGACCAGTGGACCCGACTCTGCGCCTGGCTTGCTGGGGATCCCACGTTCCGGAGGAAGCTTGAACGCCACAAACAGGCGCTAAAAGATCAAATGGGGGTCAAAAGAGATGACTCCGACAACCGCACCAAAGCCCGGCGTACCGCCCCTCCCCTAGGCGGGAGCAGCTCTTCGACGGCAGCTCGTCCCTACGTCCGCAGCCGGCCTCCCCCGCCGCCTCCTCCGCATTGGTGGTGGCAGTAAGACAAACCTCCGTAACAGTTGCCACAGGTAGGTACAATCTCTCACTGCCCTCATTTCCTTCATGAAAGTGGTGGCCTTAGCCATCGTTTTTATTTGCTGCTTGTAATTGCTCTCCAGTTGTCAACACAACACACTGGCTCAAATAGGTTGAGTAGGCATACTCGGACTGCCGCCCACAGCGATGATGCCGCTTGACCAAGATCAATATGCCGTCAGCATCCACCTGGTGACAATGGCAGGCAATGAGTATACGATGGAAGCCAATCTCACCCACTATGAGGATATCACGCAATTAGAAGATGATATCCTCTGCTTCCTGCCAACGGTTTCCGACATAGATGTCTTTGGCTGTGAAGTTGATCTCATAGAGCTCGATACGCAACTACCCCTGTCAGAAGCCTTCCATACAGCGCTGCTGCAACAGAAGAAGCTGCAAGTTGTCGTTCGGCCCTGCCTAGTAGAGGGGCACTCTATCTGGCAATTCCAAGAAGATGGCAGCGAAGGCTACCCCAAAGCCATACGCGTCCCAGTCAATCCGCGTAAAGAAATTGCCGATAGAGCCTTTTATGCAGCACCGATGCTCCGACATGTTGAAGTTGCTGCAGGCATAAAACATGTAGGCTTTGCTGCCTGGCAGGGTTGCCAACAGTTGCAGATTGTTAAGCTCCCCCCCTCAGTCCTGTGCCTGGAAGATGGAGCCTTCCAAGGCTGCTATCTCCTTAGGGAAATTTGGGCCTCGGGCTGTGTCCAGTACAGCCGAAGGGTGTTTGCTGAGTGCTGCTCTCTCAGCAAGGTTGGCATCGGCCAAGAAGCAGATGACAGCAATGTCCTTGCACCAGGGGCACAGCTGGGCCGATATGCTTTCGAAAGCTGTCTCACGCTCACATCCATCACTTTTGCAATGGACCAGACCAACAAGCCTAGAACACTGCCTGATGGCGCATTTTGCGGTGCTGGCATTACAAACCTCTGTCTCCCCAGTGACTTCCACAACATCGGCCGGCGGGCATGCGAAAACTGCAAGCGGCTCGTAGAAGTCAATCTCATGTGCACAGAGGTCACAGCTTTACTCCATTCCACCTTTGCCCAGTGTGTCGCCCTGACGGACATTTGGTTGCCGCCACGACTAACGCAAATTGGCAAAGAAGTGTTCCTCAACTGCATAGCGCTCCGAGAAGTTGTTATTCCGACCGAGCTCCATGATATAGGCATTCGGGCTTTTTGCGGGTGCGAGCAATTAAGATGTTTCACGCCTCTCGACTGGGGAGAAATCGACTACACCATACAGGCAGAACGCAATGCCTTCCTGATGTGTGACAATTTCGAAAAGCCACTTTGGGTGGAGCTCCTTCCCTCAGAAGGACCAGACTCCGACGCCTTTGACGAGGAGATTCATACGGAATTCCCATAACCCCAATACAGTGCGTCAAAGAACCAAGGTGGGTGCCTTAGCACCTGTCCTGGGTAGGTAGCCCCCCTTTACAGGCATCAGGGCACGAGAACAGTATCCAGCAACATACTCTCCTGATCAAACAGCTGGCTCGCGGGTCAAGCACTTGCCAGGATAGGTGCCTTAGCAACTGTCCAGCGTGGTCAATCTGAGCTAAGAGGGCTGCTCATAGAGGGCTGCTACACACCGTGCAGCCATTGGCTCAAACAGCAACCGGAGGTAGCTACCCATCCATGGAGCCCGGTGGGTCATCAGGAGAGAGTTCCCTCCCAGAATGCGAGCCGGTTATGGACTGTCACTTGGTGCTAACAGCCCTTTCGGGCACGATCGTAAGTGTCTCACTTAGCGTTGCTAAGTTTGATCGATTTGAGGATCTTGAGGACCATGTGGTCGACTATCTCGCATCCGTGACTGACCTCAAGGTTTTTGGGTGCACCATTGACTTTTTGCAAGCGGATACGCAGACCTACCTAGAGAACCCAATCTGGGAAAAACTGCAGCAGAGCATGGAGTACTGCATTATCTTTCGAGATTGCAGCGAAGTCCTCCACTCACAGGAATGCCTAGAAGGGTGTCCCCTCTACAACATTCCGCTGGCTGTCCATGTCCCCATGAACCCAGAGGAAATGGTCCCGGAAGGGGCGTTTGCAGGTGTACCACGTCTACGTCATGTCAGTATTGAGCCAGGTATCAGATTCATTGGTGCAGAAGCTTGGCAAAGTTGCCGACAGCTTCGAATTGTCAGAATGCCGGCAACAGTCGTTGGTATCGCTGACAATGCATTCCGAGGTTGCAAACTACTCAACGGTGTCGCTGCACCTGGTTGCCGGGAGTTCGGATATAAAGCCTTTGCGGAATGCAGTTCCTTGCAATGGGTGTATGCGGCTGAAGGAGTTGCCAATCAGTTTAGTTGCACCACCAAGTTTGGGAACTACCTTTTTCGAGATTGTATAAACCTTGCTGAATTTACCCTGCGAGAGGTTCTCCCCCCAGGCAGGCAACCACCACAAACCACCGCCAGTGAACTGGCACAAGGCTGCCTTAGCTCTACGGGGATAACCACACTTACACTCACGCAGGATTTCTCAGTATTAGGGGCGCATGCCTGTGACAACTTCCACTTACTAAAGAAAGTTGACCTCTCCAACACAAAGATAGAAGAAATCCAAGAATTTACTTTTGTGCGCTGCACTAGCCTTAGGGAGGTCAATCTACCGCCCACTCTCCACACCATTAGAGTCAAAGCTTTTATGAACTGTGCGGCCCTGCCCGAACTTGCCATACCACCTTCGTTAAGGTACATAGCAAGCAGAGCCTTTTTGGACTGCACTGCGCTCCGGAGAATAGTCAAGTTACCGGGCCGGCGCAAATGGAGAGGAGTCTACGCGGAAGAAAACGCCTTCGCCATTTGCCCAGGAATGCGATGGCCCCCCTGGCTGCACATGATCCCGGATACGGGATATGTCTCTGGCCTCGCCTGACGTATCCCCTTCCTGCCTAAGCAAAAGTCCCAAACCGTGGGAGCAAACTGTGGGTGAAAAACTGGCCTCTGCCCAGAACACACCCTCCTCAGTTCGCAGCATTCCAATCGTCCATTTAGTGCCTGGGTACGAGCCTTAGCTCCGGTCCAGGGTAGGAGGGCGTTAACACTAGGGTGCCTCACAGTCCAATAGATGCAATCCATAGTTTAAGGGAGCTACGGCTAACTGCCATTTCTGAACCAGGGCTGGGGGGAACATCACACACTTCTACCCTGCCTTCCTATGGGCTCAGGATAGCAAATCGCAAGTGAAGAGCATGGCAGAAACTGCGCCCGGCTTGAGCCCTCAAATTGGCAAGGAATGGTCGCTGTCACTACCCCTAACACTTATCACCCTGGCAGGCGATGAGTTTCCCATCGCTGTCGATCCGAAAGCGCATGCCAGTCTCCAAGATTTCGAAAATACTGTGCTAGAAGGGCTCCCCTATTTGGGAAGCAACAGCACCTTCGGGTGCGAGCTGCAGTTCGTGCAGAAAGACACCCAGGAGTCCTAACAGACCCCATTCAGCACAAACTATGTGCCAACCAGAGCTTTTATGTACTCGCCCGGCAATGTTTTGTGGAAGCAACGCATAAAGGGCAGCTCAAAGGAGATGCAAACGCCATAAGTGTGCCTGTTAGCAGAAATGACAAAATCCCACCACAGGCTTTCTCCTTCCACACGGAAGTCCGTCATGTCCAAGTTGAAGCCGGCATCCGGATTGTAGGGGAAGCTGCTTGGAGGTGCTGTCAACGACTGCAAGTAGTCCACCTGCCAGACACAGTTGTTAGCCTGAGGCACGGGGCCTTCTGCAGATGCCAAGTACTACGAGCAGTTATAGCCCCTGGATGCAAATATTTCGGCATCAAGGTTTTTGCAGCGTGCTGCTCTCTAACCCAAATTGGGACGACTCAACACCCTGACAATCCACTAGCCCCTCGAGCACAACTTCGGCCTCGAGCGTTTGAAGGGTGTACGGCCCTACGTCACCTCAGATTGGATAAGGCAGAGGGTGATCCAGCACACCTGAACAGATACTTGCCCGAATGTTGTTTCTTGGAAGCAGGAATTGTCTCGATTTCCCTGCCGCCAGATTTTAACTGGGTGGGACCGGCCGCTTGCGCGCGCTGCCAGCAACTGCAAACTGTTGACTTGTCCCGAACGGAAATCATCGAAATATTAGGCTCGACCTTTGCACACTGCCCACAGTTGCAACAACTCAGCCTTTCCCGAAACTTGCGAGTCATAGAGCAAGAAGCTTTTCTCCGGTGCACTTCGCTACAGGAGGTTTGCATTCCGCCATCCCTACTTTACATTGCACGACGTGCTTTTGCAGGTTGCACGCAACTTCGAACATTTCGTAAGAAGGGGAAAAGCAAGACCTGGCAAGGTACATATGCCCGGCTCAATGCCTTTGACAGATGCGAGCAACTAGACAAGCCCAAGTGGCTTCGATTCTTGCCGCCAAATGCCAAAGACCAGTGGAGAGAAGACTAGACTTTCGAGACGCCACACCCTAGGCCGTAGAAGCCCAGTCGCAAAGTGGTGGAGAATTTCCCCCCGCCACTCTGAGGAAGCTTGCCAGTCGAACCAAAGTCCGAATAGGGACACTATTTCGCCTTCACCATCTACGATATTGTGAGCCTACTGGAATGAGAGCCTTAGCTCCTCGTTCCTAGCAGGCGGGCGGTAGCGAATGGTAATGGAAGGCGCCCAGGGATAACCTTAGTTACTCTCTGTGGCTGCCAAACCATGGCCAATTGTACAAAGAACCATGCTAGGATAGGTCGTGTCTCCACGATGGCACTACTCCATGGAAGGACGTTTTACCCCTCCTTGGCACATTCTTGGAGGCCAAGGGGTGTGATGATGACCTCCCCTGAGGGAGGGTATGCAGCAATTTCGTCAGCAAGCCCCTTCGGTTGCTTTGTCTCCACCGCCTTATCCTTGACTCGCCTCTCGCTTCGCAGGTGCAATCAGTTATATGGGTTGTTCTGCGAAGAGGGATTTTTCCTCGGCCTGCATGGCATTGCAACAACTGACTTCCTTTGGCAAGAATCAGAACTGCGGGCTGTCAGATCAGCGTCTGGCGAAAAACCTCATCACCATGTTTTGCCACTCGATGCAGTGGCCGTGTGGTCACAGTTTTGATGATGGAACGAAGCCCCTTTGATTGGCGTTCGATTGCCTTCTTCGCTCGCGCACTGACCCTCGTGACAGATTTTCGTTGTGAATTCAGGCCCATAGATAGTATGCAGCCAACTCTTCTCACCTGTCTCACCTTCGTACAGAGGAAACACTGTTTGGATGATGGGGAATCGGCCTCTGGCCTTTTGTGTTGTTTTGGTTGGGTTGGTTTTTCCCGAAAGCACCTGCGAAGGGTTTTTCCTTAAGCACTGCTGCCTATTTCATCTTCCTTAATCTCTTTCTCTTACTTCATCTTCCCCACTCTCTCTTCCTTACTCTCTTTCTCTTACTTCATCTTCCCCACTCTCTCTTCCTGACTCTCTTTATCCTACTTCACCTTCCTTACTTCATATTCTTTACTAACTTTCTCCTACTTCACCCTCACAACATCATCATCTAATCATCACCTCATAGGTTATTAATCTCATATCATATCATATTATATCATATCAGGTTATAATATCATATCACATCACATCAATGTCAGATCATATCATCTCATATCATGTGATAAAATAATATCACATCACAACATAACATATATGAAGTAGAAGTATCAGATCAACAATATCAAAGTACATCAGAAGTAGATATTGATAGGTAGGTATTGATAAGTGGGTATAGACAGGTAGGTGTAGGTAGGTAGGTGTAGATAGGTAGGTGAAGATAGGTAGGTGAAGATAGGTAGGTGTAGACATCTTCCTTAAGACACCTACCCAACTTCACCTACCCAACTTCTTCTTTATTCTTCTCTTTAGGCGGCGGGGCGGTGCGAGCAGGTCTTACGAAACGCAACCCTCTCGTGGAATCGTGGCCATCGATCGCGCGCGCGTGTGGTGAGACGCGAATCGCGTTTGTCCGTGAGCAACCCTCTGCGGAGATCGTGCG
>CAXAMN010005014.1:210830-222994 GCA_963970005.1 Durusdinium trenchii | reverse complement strand
GGTGTAAACTGTCTCTGCTGTAAACTCTTTCTGGTGTAAACCTTTGTTGGCCTTGTCTGGTGTAAACGACGTCTGGTGTAAACCGTGTCTGGTGTATAGACGGTGTCTGGTGTAATCGATGTCTGGTGTAAACTCTTCTCTGGTGTAAACCTTTGTCGGCTTTGTCTGGTGTAAACTTTTCCATGGTTACTTCGTCTGGCGTAAACAACGTGTGGTGTAAACCGTGCCTGGCGACATGCACCATCATCATCATTATCATCATCATCATCATCATCATCATCACCTTCATCATCATCATCAGCATCATCATCATCATCATCCTTATCATCCACATCATCATCATCATCATTATCATCATCATCGTCGTCAGCACCATCATCATCATCATCATCATTACCAGCAGCTACGTCATTGCAATCGTCATCGACCTCATCGTTAGCTCATGATCACAATAGCATATCACGGGCGTATCGTGAGATCATCATCTCATGGCACATCATATTTTCATATTTGATGTCACCAGCCACGAAGTTACAAGTATCGGCGAAAAGCTGTGAATTGGCTATTGCAAAGTGTCGTGACCAAACTGATTAGAAGGACCTGGGTCCACGACCGGAAGTTGTCCGAAGTCGACCCTTGTTCCAGCTGAACGCGCAGAGACTCCACAAGGCACGAGATCCACGACCGAGAGTTGTTCGAAGTCGATCCTGTTCCGACTGGGTGTGCAACTATATCTGATAACCGACAAAACAACATGAGTTGAACTGTGGGTAATTTGTTTTGTTTTTCAAGTGTTGCAGTTGTATGAGCATTGGTTGTCCTGATGCCAGGTTGGGACGTGCGATTTCGCACACTTCGGCGGCTCTTACTACCGGGACTAGCGTTTGAGCTCGACCGGCGCTGGATAAAAAAGAATCGACCGGGACTACCGTTTGGGCTCCGAAGTACAGTGCAACAGAATATACATTAATAGATTTGGTAATAACGTGATAATAGTATCATAATCATAATGTATATTGTGTCATCTCATCATCATCTCATTTTGTTTCATCTTAATGTTTTGAATCATCATATATCATCTCTTCATTTCTTTAGTGCTCATTCATCTTCTGTTACTTCGCTTTTCTTCCCTTCTATTTGTTCTCTTCCGCCTACTTGCTTTCGGGCCACCCTGTCGTCTAGTTGTTGGGGGGGGCTTTGTTTGGTTGGTTTTGTTCGCCTTTGGGGTTTGCTTGTGTTCTTTTCCCCATCATCATGTTGTGTTTCCTTTCCTTTCAATGATGACCTGGGCACTCCGCCCACATGGCGTCCGTACTCGTGGAAAAAAAAAGCTGCTACCTCGAGGTCATTGTGCCCAAAGCCTCGGCTGTGATGAAGTGGCGCATGGAACACTCCAGGGAATTCATGTGGCATGTAACAGGCATGTGGGGCTCGCAGTCCTATGGGGGCTTTGAGAAGAAGCGTGCGGTGAGTTCGTTGCCCATCTGCCACTCCTCCCGGGCTCTGTTTGGGATCACCGAGCAGTATCCTGAAAAAAGCTTGTCGGGGGACTGCTAGAGCAAAAGCAGACTTTAAGTCCATATCTTGCTGAGCTTCTTCACTGATGAGGAGGTCAATATTTTCCATTCAGCGTCGAATGGGTCTGCCCTTTTTGATTCCAGACTAGCCCCGTGGTGACTATGACAACGTGACTGCCTGGGATATATCTTGACTGGCTCGCAGGTCATAGGCTGTGCAGGCGGTATTGGTCTCTGCTTTCTCGCTGCCCACTGGACGAATAAAATCTCGCTGGTGGTCAGGTTCCAGCTCAAAGGTAGTGAGCAGTTTCGTGATGGCTCGACCCGCAGGGTTCTCTTTGTGCACAACTGCGATTTTGAGATGGGTAGTGAGGGCCAACCAGGCAAGCAAGAAGGTGAGAGACCGCGTTTTGCCTGCCCCAAAGACTCCTGCCACGGCAAGAGTGGATCGACCTGATCTGAGGGCAAGCGCCAGGCTGGAGGCAAGCGAGGCAATATGTCCAGTTGTCGTGTCGAGCAGCAGTGCCAAGGCCTGGCAAAGGTGGCCGCCTGAGGACAATACGTAGCGTACTGCCCGTGGTCAGCAGGCGAAATAATGCATGCGGTTGTAACACAACTACTGTGCATTCAAGGTGGTACGGAATGGGCACGTGGCCTGGGATGCCCAGGACAGTTGGTTTGTGCTCAGAGGCCAAGGTGGCCATCTGAAGTAGGTGATCAGCTGTGACTGTATCTCCTTCCTCTGCTGTGGCCAACACCCGAAACTTCGTTGGCTTGGATTCTAAAATGCACAAGCTAGGCGGGAATTCCCAACTGACTGGGCATGCCAGGCCAGTTTCGGCCTGGGTAGGCAGGGGTGCAAAGTCCTCTGGAAAGGGAACCAAGGCGACGTCCCAAGTGCGAGGACTGCTCATCCGCCGGAGCTTCTCACATGGCGATTCCTCTCCCTTGTGGCTGGATGTGAAAGCAAGCAGGAGCGCGAAGCAATTGTCGCTTTCTTGCAAGACCATTCGGTAGGCTTTCCCTACCTGGCAGCGCACTGCATTGGAGGAGCTGTTTGCCAACTGCTCAAAGTCGTGGTGCTGAAGGTGAGCCGGGCAGAAGACTGCCGCTTGCGACCACGAGGGAAAGGCAACACGATATTCAGGCATGCCCTGCAAGCCGGCTGCTGTGGGCGTGATGTCAACTTGGAGGCCGCGTTTTTGGACAGGGGATGGTCCCAAGGTCTTGTTGCGCGCTCGCTCCATCTAGGAAAGTGAGTTGCGGGAGGAAGAGTGCCAGGATGACAAATACTTCACGAAACGGGATCGGTGCCAGCAGGTTCCTGGCCATTTCCGTTAGCCATTGCGCACAAGCGCTCTGCTTGTCTTTGCCAACTCTGAAGTTGCGCAGTAGTAGCGCCTGTGCTTCTTCCATGGAGGCGATCCGCTGCCCTGCTACACACATCTGGAGAAGGCTAAGGAGTTCTTGATCCGGCCGGTGAAGATTTGCCACAAGCATGCTGATTGCTCCTTCCCAGTCCTCACTTGTCATGATGGTTTCAAACCGAATCCAGGAGGCCAGCCGCATAGGCGCAGCAATCCTATCGCGATTGGGAATGACTCCCGGGTGCGTGAGCTTTAGATCAGTAAGACTGACTTGCCCTTTGGGGAGTTGACAATGCAGCCAATGCCAGTAGTTGTGTTTACAACTGCCCATCCAGCGTGCTGAGTCTTCCACGTACGTGATGTGCAGGGATTGCTGAAGCATGTCGAGCTCTGTGGCAGCTGGCTTCCAATCACACAAACAGTCTTCGGCGGCGTGGACAAAGTAGTAGTGGTGTTTGTCCGGGTCAGCGGTGGCAATCAAAGCTGCTAGCACCCCTTTTGGCATTGCTATGGCACCCAGTCTTGCTGTGATCTGGCAGGTCGGCCATAGGCAGCGAATTGCTAAGGCAATCACTGCTCCAGTATAACTACCTGCACTAAATCCATTGACCGTGAAGTGTACCGGGGCAGCCTGGGCTACATGCCGAAGACAACTGAGCATCGGCAGGCAGGCAATCAGCTGCAGAGGTTGCAGCGAAAGCAATTTCCACCAAAGACCACTAAGGAAGGCCTTGTGTGGGAGCCCTTCTGTGGGCCGGAAGGAGGCGAGCTGCCTTCAGCACTTGTTGCGTGCGTTGGTACAGCAAGGCCGCCTTACCAAAACCTAGGTCTTCCCATTTATGGCAAGGATCTTGCGTGTGCGAGAAAAGGGTGGCAACCTCGTGTATGCCCGTTGTGCAACCTGCTGCAACAGCAACAAATTTATCGTGGGCAACATCAGCTGGGGAAAGCGACGGTCCATACACTTGGCTTTCTCCTACTGGCGGACATGTGCAGTGAAAGTGCGGTGGGATGTCGCCCTCAAGGGCCCCTCCCCCGAGGCCTCCACAGTTGATTTGCAACACTGGGGGTAGCGGCAGGGCGTCATATCCTATCCAGTACTCGTTTAATTGAGCCACTGTCCACAGGAGGGAAGTTGAAGAGAATTCAGCTTGCTGCCTTTGGTACATGGCTTGAAACACTTCTGATGCAATTTGCTCCAAGGGCATGAAACTGCCCTGGAGTCGGCTTAGCAGGTTATCGTTAGCAGCAAGGAATAGGTCTTTCTCTTCTGGAAACATGCACTGGGGGCGGTCCAAGGCTGCTCTCAGTTCTTCATATGGGCAGGCTTCGATGTCCTTGTGCGCAGCGACCACACCTCTTAGACTAGCTACCTGGCTCCAGGGCACAAAAAGCGGGGGAGACAGAAGCTGCGGACTGACCATAGGTTTGCTCTGGTGGATAGCTTGGTCACTCTCTGTCGAGTCTCGCTCGACAGCTTGGGCAAGTTGCCATGCTCTTTTGTCTGAGTTGCTCGACGAGGGCGTGGCCACTGACTCGAGGTCATCATTATCCCCATCCGCTGGACAACAGCTAAGGCTGTCACCCTGCACCTGTGCTGAGAACAAGTCTGAAGCTAGTGGGTGAACAGCTCGCCACTTTAACAAGAGACAGAATCGCAGTGCACTATTGCCGACAGTGCCAGGGCAGAAGCCTGTGAATTTGCAACCCCCAACTGGTTTCCAGGTATCAACCATCCAAGCTGGCGGGAGATTAGGCATTCCTAAGATGGCTATTGGCAGGGTTTCCCAGCCTTGCTTCTCCAGGTCGCGCAAGGCAGCCTGCGCTCCCACTTTTGCTTTGCCGAAGGCATGGAAGATGGCTGGTCGCATTCGATTGCACGGCAGTGCACTGGCTTGGAACAGGTGTTCCCCTGGCAGTGATGCAGCTGTGCATGGCCCTTCTAACATTGGGAGCACTGACAGGACCCCCTGCTCGAAAGTGGCCCTAGCCCAGCTGGTGAGCCATGGGGTTCGCTCTCGCCCGGCAGGAGTGAGCGCCTGTGGATGAGATTGTCGATGCCATTTAATGGTGCCACCTTCGCCAAGCCCAGCAGGGTTCGTTACAGGGCAAGGCCAGAAATTCTTACACATGTATAGTTATAGTGACCACACTATGCACAGATCAAGGGCAGTTTGCATCGGTACTCCAACAAATGGAGTAAACAAAGTACCGTGGATAGCCGTCTCGCTCGGGGTGACAGGTGGCCTGGCTCGGGAGACTAATGCAAGGCGGTACGCTTGGAGGTCCCTGGCCAGCACGGCAGAGCTAGATTCGTTCTCCATCGGGCTGCTCTTGTGGCGGTTGCCAATCGAGATGACCAGACCTGCGTTGTACTCCAAATGAGCCTCCGTGAAGAGCAGCGTCCCAATTCCTCGGCAGGAGTGAGACTCAGAGCGCGCGCGCCCTATCAGGTCAACCCATTGGTGCTGCTGGTGAGCCAATTCGATCAAGTCCTGCGCTTCAAAGAGCGTGACCGGTACACAATCGTTGTCAATGAGTGCAAAATGTTGTGCAGGGTATAAGAAGCGGGCTGCTTCTAAGACAAAAACGCCTGCCCAATAGTAGGGAATCTTGTGAAGGCCAGTGGTAGCATCCGCACAAACCCAAAGTACATCAGTTGCCTCTTCTTGGGGGCCCACCAGGCATCGGCGCGAAGCCCACCATGCTGCAAAGGCCGGCCAATGCGGGACAGCATCAGGCTGACGATTATCCACAATCAGGTAGATCATCTGATTGCGTGTGATGAGCTCTCGATGCAACGTCAGTGTATGGATGATGGCAGTCATGTCTGGCAGGTCCCCTTCTGTCTCTTCAGTGTCATAGCCTTTGTCCTGTTTGGGCGGCTGTGCACGAACGTCTGACAGCATGAGAGCAGGTTGGGCTGAGTCGAGACCAAAAGGACTGCTAAGGTGATCAGGCATGGCCAAGGCTGCGTATGCATCTTCTTGAGCCTTCGAGGCACCAACTTGAGTGCCCTGGGCGAAGAGAGCACGGCCAGCGTCTGAGAGCCAGTCCGCGCTGGCCCGTGTGAAGGCCATAGGCGCTCTAGTTCTATCATCCATGCTATCATTGAGGTCCAATGGATTGTCTGCCACTTCCCAGGGATCATGAGACATTAGTTACGCCTAGCTCGAAAAGGCTCGTGCAATGCCCACCAACTAAGGTTGGCAGGTGCACTGGCAGGCGCGAGCGAAGGTGAGTGCACACAGGGTGACTTCAGCTAAGGCTGACTCCACTCCCGAAGGCATGGTCCGGAGACCGGCTGTAAGCCAAAAGTTGCGGCGAAGATGTAACGGCCAGACAGACCCCTGAGCATGCTCCACAGCTGGGGATAACCTCCCAAAGGACAACATTTGTCACCCCTAGGGGGAACGTGGACCATGAGTTTCTACATCGGGAGTGTGTCATGTGGACAGTCGTACTCGTGCCTACCTTAAGGACCGCTTGTACTTGCCTTACTTATAAGTGAGACAAGTTGCGTCTGCAAGTTGCTTTTAAGTTGTGCAAATAGAATTTAAGTAGTTCAAGTTGTTTGAACTTTTCAGACCTACTTCAAGTTACTTGTAGTATACTTGGCTTCACTTGTTCTACTTAGTAAGTAGAACTAAGTAGAAATATCTTGGCCAGGCTGGTTTGAGCAGGCGGTGGCCTTATGTAGGCTAAGTTACTTGTGTATACTTATACCTACTTAGATCTACTTATCCTACTTATGTGAAAGTTGCATTTTTCAACATTTTTTTCGCGAATGAGAAAAACACATGAAAAACATTGTTTTTTGTTTTATGGCGCAAACGTTGGGGCATTTGGCTCATTTCATGACTTTCTGTCATGATTTTTCGTGTTGATGTCATGCTTTTGTTAATGTTTCGTATTCGTTGGTAGTGTTTCTTCTGAGATTTCGTGTCAAAGCAAGACAATCTGATTGGACGAGCTTCTTGGACAACTATAGATTCCAGATGGACACAATGGACCACGCGCATCATTTGGTGCAGAATTTACCTTGCTACAAATATGGCGTATATATCCAAAGAGATATATATATATATATATAGTTGCTATTGTTATATATAGTTTCTTCCAGCCAATGTTCTTCCAATTAACGTTCTGTCCACGTGTGGCCAGCAATGAGCGACCGGGTGAATGAGATTCCGCCTTGGAGGAACAGGACTGCGGTGGCCAAGGTAAGTGGAGCGGCTCCTTCACCTTGCAGATCTTCCAGCCGTGGTGATTCTATGTCTGGCATTGCCCCAGTCAATGGATCCACTTCGAAGGCATCGAGCCCTGCAAAAGTGTCCAGCCCTACAACAGCGCCAACCTTTGCAAAGGCATCTAGCTGTGTAACTTCAGTGACTGCTGCTTGTGCAAGTTCTTTGCCATCGACGACGCCGGTGATTCCACCCTGGAGACAAGATCAAGCAGGACCTGCGCTCGCAGCAGGTTCCTCTGGCACTATACTAGTTGGCGCATCTCCGCAGATGGTTCCAGAGCTTGAGGTTGGAGCTCAGTGGAAAGCTGCCGCTCCATGTCCACTTCCGCCTCGTTGGAGCTCCTGGTTTCGTTTTTGAGTTACATTGTGACGTACCCATTGTCACGCTAGCGGATTGGTAGTTCATGTTGTGTTTCGATTACGGTTTCTTTCTCGATATCCATGGAAAAATGCCGCTCGATCATGGGCCATCAGGTTTTGTTGCAAGTGCCAAGGTTCAGATGCAGCCACTGGAGACTGGTTATGGCACCCATTGGATGTGTCCTCTCGTGCTCGTCAATGGCGTTTATATGGGACGTGGAGAACCCGTGGCGGTAGCAGAAGGGAGTACTACAGAGATCTGTACTACAGCGGGTACTATGGGCCTTGTCCATGATAAAAAAGGGCTGGGCTGCAAGGATTCGTGGGTATTATTTTGTGGCGTAAAGAACCGAAATGGCTTCAAATATATCTGAATCGACATTGTAGCTATATATATATCTTGTGTATATAATAATGCTTCAGCGGTATTTCCATTATAGTTTGATATAGTAATGCTTCAGCGGTATTTCCATTATAGTTTGATATCTTCTTCAGCGGTGTGTGCCGCTCCATGTTGGGTTTAGGTTCACCATAGGGTTGGAAGTATAGTTAGTGTCAATCCGTGTTGAAAGGTTTAGCTGTTGAGAGAAACAGCGGCAATCAATGTTGAATTCTGGCTTAAACTCCAGAGATCTTATATTGATTCTTAGTTTCGTGGCCGCTCCCGTGGTTGGATGGCAGAACGCAGAAAGCAACAAAACTTTGAGAAGATCTACGACTATTTGCCTTCTGCCGTGTGGAACGCCTTAGAGGCACCCAATCGTGAAAAGGCACGCGCGTCACTTTTGAGACACTGTTGGACACTGGGTCTTCGGTGCCCTTCCGAAGGTAGCTTTGGCATGTTTGCCACCATGCTGTTGATGACAGATCCGTCCAAGCCTACATTTTCAGCTTTTCAAAAGTATAGCTTGATAGCAGAGATCAAGAAAGAGTTTCGCAAGCTGAAGACGGTGCAGAGATCTGATGATTTCTCTTACACGGAGTACCTGGAGTCCCTTCCGAGTAACTTTGAGACATTACCACCAGAGTATCAGCTATCAGCGTTTCCTGATGGTCCTCCTGAGCCATGTAGTGCCTAGGTTCATTTATATATTTGGGATTGGGGCCTATTTGTTTACCAGATCTTTGACCAGGCTACCATGCAAGATTTTTTCACATATGCGCATTCCCTTTCAGGACTGCAGAAGGATGATTTGCTCATCGCAGTGGGCAGTACCAAGTTGCGGCTTCCCAAGGAGATGCAGGTGACCAAGGACAAAAGTGATGATGTCTCTTCTGGGCCTATGAAGGATGTGAGGCAGTTGATGGAATTTGCGTTTCGCATGGGGCAAGGCTTGCATGGTTCCTCTCAATCTGACGCTTCCAGTTCCAGAACTCCTGTTCAGCCTCTGCTTGCTTTAGAAAATGGCTCTGTGGACTCCAAGGACATTGAACATCTTGTTGTACTGGTCATTTCGTGTTTTAGCATCTATATAGGTAGGAAGATTTTTTGCATGTATGTTTACTTCGAACGATACTCTATAGTATCCCTGGTGCAGGACACTGGTGACTCTCAGGCTTCTGCTCTTGAGCACATGGATCTGAAGGCCAAGGGCGCTGATGAAAGTCCAGACCCAGAGGCTTTGCAAGTGGTGCCTGCTGCGCCGGACACTTCCGCGAAGCAGTCGGATACCGCTCCGCCTGCTGCCGCCGAGCCTGCCCCCACAGCAGAATCTCAGCCTGTGGAGCCAGACGCCATGTCTCGCTTGCAGGTGGCCATGACTCAGAGGAAGAGTTTGAGTGTGGAGCCAGCGTCCAAATCTGCTGCTTGGAAACGACCAGCTGCCGGAGCCAAACCGACAGGATCCTCGTTGAAACGTCCGGCGTCTTCAGTTGCGGTCCAAAAGCCTTCCAAGAAGGCTGCTGCGAAGAAGACAGCTAAGAAGCTTGCCGTTTTGAAAATGACGAAGAAGGACGTCTACTCACGAGCTTATCATGCTGAGAAGAGTGCCTTGTCGTTACGCTTTAGATTTTCTCGAGTTGGAAGCAACCAGAGACCTTATTTCCTTGGACCCCGTGGTTAATAGTTCTGCTAACGTTAGAAAGGGATGGGTTTCCTTTTGCCTGGTTTGGTGCGATATCCAAGTAAAGACCTTTTGAAGGCCGCCCCACTTGGCAATTTTCCTCTTGGTTGGTATAACTGCCCAACATCAGCAATGAAAAATGGCCCCACTATCCCCCATTTAATAGAGGTTTTAAATGCGGGGGGAGTTAGCGGGGCCATTTTGCATTGCCGGCGCTGAATTGCCAGCCCCACTCATAGTAAATCCTTGATATAACTGAGTTTTCTATCTATATATATCTATATACACATTTATATTTCAGAGTGGCTGCGCGCCTATATATGTGGGATGTGAGAGCTTGGCTCCTTCAAGGGCCTGTGAGGTCGCTTGTTGAAGCTGAAGCCTAAACTCAAGTTGGACACCATCATTGAGCGAGCTCGTGCTGCCGGTCATAAAGCTTCGGAAGCCTTTGAGCAATGATCTCTTGCCACGGTGGGTGAAAACAGGAAGAGCCAGTGTCCATGGCCAGAAACGCATTGGATTGCCAGCGGTATGCGCCGCTCCTTGTAGGTATCTTTTTGTACCAGAAGCATCGTGTCTGGAATCTCATTATGAAATGCAAACGAAGGTCAAAACGGTTCAGCGCGCATATTTCGGTTTGCGTTCAAATGGTGCAGCGCGCCACGTCAATTACGGATCTATACTGTGGTTACTGAGGATTAAGGTTTCCCAGTTTTGAAATCCGGATCGGTATCTGTGCACAATGGCGGCTCTGCCTTTTGAGTACTCGTACTTCAATGAAGCTGACTTCTCCCGACTGAGAACAGAACGTGACTGGCTGTCATGGAAAGATTTGCAACACTTGGAGTACCTCCCCCCGTACCAAGTTGTGAGGCATCGCTTAGGTGATGAGACCTTGTACCTGGGGAATGGCGTCGGGATGGTGCCGTTCCGCAAACGAGAGCATGAGGCTTTGGAAGCTGTTCCTACTTGGAGACTGTTACTCGTATTCATGAATGCAGCAAATCACGGGTAGCTGTATGTGCTGGCATTGGTGTTTTCTTGGTTATCGTTCTCGCACTTTGGCAGGGGGTTCTCACCGTGAGATTGCTCAGGTTCGCCAACAAACATGGTGACAACATCGTGGTTCTGCCGTCCGGAAATCCGCAGGGTACTCGTATTTACCTCTTCGAGTTCCACAAGGATGAGAAGCTTGTGTCCTTCAGGACCGCCACTACCGGTGAGATGGTGTATCAGATGTTTGGATTTGGCGCCAGATCTGTGGTTGAAGACGTAGTTCGGCTGCGCTGCATGGGGCTGTTCATGTAGTACATGTTTCAATTTGTCATTTTCTAGTTTTGCTTTGGTTTAAGAAGTGTTGCTTGATATTTGGATTTCATGTGCGTGTTCCAGATGTTGAGGCACTGATACATTTTTTGGAGCAATGCCAGAATATCACCGGCCAGGAAATGATGATCCTAGGATCGTGCCAGGTTGCTTTCTTGTTACCGAATGGCACCAAGATCACGAGGGAACTTCGAAAGTTGACACTTGTTCAGATCATGCGACTGGATGCTGGTGCTGCTGCGGCCAAGACAGATGAGAAAGCGATGAAACTCATCTGGAGTGTGTTGATTTGCGGGTCATTGGTTTTGGTGTTAGCTTCTGTTCAGGCACTGGAGGGCTAAGGTTCTAACTATAGTTGGTAAACTCGATGTTCACGGTGACAGGTTGTGATCCAGGGAATCAACCGTCGAAAGATTAATATATACATACGTACGGTGATATAGCGGAGCCTGTGTGAACTGAAACATGGGTCCTGTCTCAGGACAATGGTTGATGCTGCTCCAAGAGGGTCTCGCAAATCGAATACAAAGGTGCGATCTGCTATGCGAGCCAACGTTTTGAAAAAACCAGCTCGCCAGATGTCGCTGGCTGCTGGTAGCCGCAAGGTCACGAAGAAGCCAGCTGGCAAATGAGATGCTCAGTGTCTGGGAAAATGAAGTGCTGGCCGACGCTTGCGGCTCGCAAGTTTAATCGTTATCGAAAGTCCAGCTGTGTATGCTTGCGGCGGTTTGTACTCCGCTCCCAAATTGATGTTTCAGATTGTTTGCTGGACACAGGCGGTGTGCTCTGCTAATGTGTTTGTAGTTACATCCCAATCTAACCTTCAGGCTGCTTATAGGTGGAGGTAAGTCAGCAGACTTTGCGCGCGCGCTTTCATCCGAAACCCTCTCCAAAAGCTTCCCCCAATGGCAACGGCCTCAGCGTTCTACTGCGAACGGTTGCGAACGGTTGCGGACGGTTGCGAACGGTTGCGGACGGTTGCGGACGGTCGCGAACGGTTGCGGACGGTCGCGGACGGTTTTCCGATGCGCCGCGCGTCGTGTAAGGACATGTATACAATGTGATCGTTGTGTTCCGACGCACAACATACTTTTAAATTGTTCAGGTCCGATGCGCTATGCGTCGTGTGTGCGTTGTGTTGCGTTGCACCCCACAGGTCGCATTGATCGCGACATACGCAACGTGAACGTTGTGTTCTGAGGCACCACATATTTTGTTAATTGAGTTCCGATGCCCCATGTGTCGCGTGAGCGTTGTGTTGCGATGCGCCACACATGTTCCG
>CAXAMN010005014.1:184386-210820 GCA_963970005.1 Durusdinium trenchii | reverse complement strand
CCGGCTATCTCCGGCTATCTTCGTTTTTGCATTGTTTTCTAGTACTTTTTTCCTGGCTATCTCCGGCTATCTCTGGGCTATCTCTGGGATATCTTTCGGATTTTTGGTTGTATTTTGGTCAGATGTGTTTTTTTGCAGCCGCGTAGTGCCTTCTGAACTGACAGATTCTGACCTGTCCTTTTTGGAACCCACGGCTGGACAGGAGGCCCAAATGGCTGACAATCAGGTGGCTATGGCTGAACCGGACACGCAGCTGTGCGGCAAATGTGGCCAAGAGATCGCAGATACCTCCCAAGCTGTTCTGAAAGGTGGTTGCTTGGTGTGCTTCATGTGCAATAATATCTACCAGATGTTGTACAGACATCTAGGAGGCATGGCTCACACTGTGCAGTCTTTCTCGTCCGAAAGACAGAAAAACTTTTTCAAGACTGCTGGCGCTTGCATCTCCGCGGTTCCTCGCAATGGCAGATGGGCTTTAGTCAAAGCAGAACTTGTGAGGCATATGACAAGTTTCCGCCAAGAGCAGATGATCGTGCGAGTGAGCTCAGAGTTCAAACCTTTGTCGGTTTGGCAGAAAGATGGGTATGACATTGAGCTGCTGCAGGCCAAGGGTGAAAAACGTACCAACCCAGTACCTGGACTGACTTAAGACTCTGCCGGGCAAAGGGAGCGTGAGCTAATAAAGTTTTTCATTCGCTTTATATTTATAAACAAACATTGTGCCAACCACCTGTATTCAGGTATTTGGCAACGTTTGGGGGAGTAAATACTATTTATGCTTTCATTGATAAAACAAACATGTTTCCAACCACCTTGATTCAGGTATTTGGTGACGTTTGGGCTGCTCCCTTGACTTCGGTGGTTCATGAAAATATCCGGGGAGAAGTGGAGAAGGAAATTCAAGAGAAGGAATGGACTCTGAAAGAACAGAAAAAGCCCAAGCGAGGGCGTGCAGTTAAAGCAACTGCAGAATCCAGTGCTGCAGATGCCATCGAAGTGGACGATGAGGTTTGGAGCATTCCATCTGACACCGATTTGCAAGGGCCAGTGAAGAAACCCAAACCGTCCGAGTCTGATGATGGTAAGGGTGAGCGCAAAGCTGTTCAGGACCAGTGCATTGCATATATTGGGATATCCATGTCATTCGCGTTGTCAGGATTCAAATTCAAATCCTTTCTGGCAGAAACATGGTATCTGTATATGTAGATAGTGTTTACAAATCTGTTCGTTTCCAGAAATCAATGTGTTTGCATATATTCACAGAATGATACTGGTATATTTTTTTTCGTAGCCAGAGTTCCAAAAGGCTCTTCTGAACATAGGCAGCGATGAGGCCTTGTCGTACATGTTCTTTTACACATTCGTTTTTGGTGCCTTCTCTTTGAACCTGCACTTATATCGCAGGAACGAGCGAGGAGTTGGAAGGTTGAGATTGGCAAGGCTTCCAAGCTCATCAGCCAATTGAACAATGTCTGCAACGCCATTTCCGTCTGCGATGCCAAGATTACAAAGCAGCCAGACGTGCTTGAAGCTGACATGAAGACTGGTTTCGACGAGGTGAAGAAACAGATGCGTGAGTGGAAGGAGCAGGCCACAAGTCTGATTGCTACCAGCGCCGAAAAGATGTTGGCAGAGGATCCAGTCGCTTTGCCTGTGACAGTTGCTGATGCTGTGACGCAGATCAAAGCATCGCAAAATCTGTTGAAGGATGTGCGCTCTTCTTACGCAAATGAGGCAAAAGCCAAAAAGGCTGCTGCTGATGTGAATAAGACTCCCAAAGCAAAGGCAGCGCCTAAGGCAGCCAAGAGCAAAGCTGCCCCGGGCAAGGGCAAACGCTGAGCTCATGTTTTCCATGTAATCTTTTCTGCGTTTTTTTGGAAACGCAACTTGCTTCGCTAATTTGAAGCCAAGGGTGGCTGGAAAAGCAGTCTCTCAGACAAGGTCTGCTGCCCGAGATGCTTCAGAGGAAAACTTGGCGGTTTGGAGCCGCTCCTTTAACTAGATTCTAGATGGTACAGGCTACACTTTTCGATTCACATGGACCACTGCAAGTCACATTATTGTAGACACATGTACTACATGGATGGTCCCAAGATAGCGGTTTGGAGCCGCTCCTTTAACTAGATGGTACGGGCTACACTTTTAGATTCACATGGACCACTGCAAGTAACATTATTGTAGACACATGTACATGGATGGATCCAAGATAGCGGTTTGGAGCCGCTCCTTTAGCTAGATATAGTCCGTCAGGTTTCAGATGATATGCATATTTCGTGATTGGTTTTGCTCAGTTTGTTGTTGGTGACTTCAAATGTGTGTATTATCACGCACCAATCTTTATAGGCACTATGCGTTGCACCTTGTGTTTTATTACACCACTTCTGACTACTCACATACACGCAATCCTTTCAAGAATGCAGATGCATGACATGTCCAAAGACAATTCGCGTATGGAAAAGCAGTTCACACTTAGCACCACCAGATGCCATGCCCAAGCGGGCTCTTGACGCTGAAGGTGAGAGTCTGTTGCGGCGAAGCTTAGGTGTTCGTGGTGCCTCAGACAATGCCATTTTTGACTTATGGCACATCCTACGGCCTGAGCAGCAAATTGGCAGAGGCACATTTTTGCGTACGGTTCAAGATTTCCTGGGACCATGGAAGGAAATGGCTCAGTGGCACTCTTTTGAGACACATGAAGGTCCACCGATTCATTTGCCCATCATGTCTTTGAAAGAGCTTGTAAAACGAGTGGCTGAAGAATCACAGGCCTTCGCAAGAGCTCTCAGGGCAGCTCAATCTTTTGGCTCCAAGTTGACTCCAATCTTGTACGCGGATGAGGCGACCGCGGGCAACGTTTTGGCCGTTGATAAAGGTCGTAAAGTGTGTTTGTTTTACTGCTCATGGACAGAATTCTCTCATCACCTGAAGAACCCCAATGCATGGCTTTGCGTGGCTGCGATTCAAACTGATGCTTTGGCTTCCATCAAAGGGGGCATGTCGGCAGTGTTGGTCCGAATCTTGGAGCAGAACATCACTCCTGAATATGAAGCAGGGTTCATGTTGAACACGCCCATGGGACAGCTGATGTTCAGACAGAATCAACAGCCACATTTTCTTGGCGACGCTGAAAGCATTAGAGCTGCAACATCGACCAAAGGGTCGGCCGGCATCCGTTGCTGTTTACATTGCTCCAATGTTCTGAAGCTGGACAGTAACCTGACAGCGTTTGATGACTTTTTCGTGGAGATCAGTGCTTCAGGTGGCTTTGTGGCAGCCAAAGATTCAGAGATCTTTGCGTGCGCAGATACATTGCGCAGGACCCGCACCAAATTAGAGAGAGAGAGAGTTCAAGGAGAAAAGCTCTGGAAAAACCTATGATCCTCACACTCTTTTTTTTTCGGAGCAACGAAACAAGTTACCTCCAGGGCGTTTTT
Source organism: Durusdinium trenchii (assembly GCA_963970005.1). Lineage (NCBI taxonomy): Eukaryota > Dinophyceae > Suessiales > Symbiodiniaceae > Durusdinium > Durusdinium trenchii. Next base: position 207,386 of record CAXAMN010005014.1, on the reverse strand, counting down.
GCACAGACTTCATGCACACCTACCTTTGCAATGGTGTTGCGTCATGGGAAATCGCTTTGTGGTTCGAATCCGTGACCGAACGCGCAAATGTGACTTTGGATGTTCTTCTGGAGTGTTGTTTGTCAGCTCAATGGGTGGCTAACAAACATACAAGGAGAACTGCAGGATACTTGAAGTCCCTGTTTCATCCCAGGCTCTTTGGCGAGGGCATTTTCAAAGGACAGGCTCACCAGACATCAGCCATTTTGCCTTTGCTGCGGTACTATTGCCAAACTGTGATAGCGCCAGTGCACACGGTTCCTGCAAAATAGCATGAATCTTTTGAGGCGTGTTGCCAGGTGGTGTCCTACATCAGGTATCTTCAACATTTGATGACGCCATTGACCAAGCACCACGCAGATAATTTGACTGCCTTGCAGATGAGGCATCACCAGTTGTTTGCAGAGAGTCATGGCGCATTCAAGCCTAAACACCATCACCGATTCCATTTGGCGGATGACCTGCCGACTTTGAGAAGCGTTCCCACCTGCGAACCCTTAGAGTCCAAGCACCAACTGTACAAGGCAGGCGTCGGCGATAGGCAACGTGGTCTGGTCAAGAAGTATGATGAGTTTTCAGCGAGCGTTTTGGCTCGCCTCTGCGACGTGTCATTGTCCAACCTCAAGAAGGGTGGCCTGCCATTCTTTGAGTTGCTGCCGCCCATCCGGACATCATCGCTGGAGGACCATCTTCATTTTGCTGTTCTGTCTTTGGAAGAAAGTGACAGCCTCTCGTCGTCCATATGTCCTTTTCTATTTTTGACTTGGGTGGTTCCAAGAAGATGTACCGTCTCGTCCAACCTGTCTATTGAACCAACTAATCGAACCAAGCCTAAAGTCGAATTGAGAGACAGGTCAAAGATTCATATGTATATATGTATATGATGTGTTTTCTCTACACATCAAATCACTCACTGAACAAATACATGTGTCCATATGTATGTATACATGCGCGCCTGCACTTTTCCGCAGGAAATTGCAACGCCTTGCCTTTGAAGCAAATTGAGTGTGAGTGTCGTGCGGCCTTCTACCCAGCCACTCGTTACTTATGATTTGTGCTTAGGTTGCTACTTCATTTCCTTGCCGCTCACGGTTGGAGATGTGTTCTTTTGGCAACACAACGGTGGCATTGTGCGCAAGTGGTTCAGATACGCAGCAGGAATCGCTGTCCGATGCACCAAATTGGATTTGGTAACTTGCGCTGGTGTCCTCATTTTCCATTACAAAAACCTTCAAATTCACTAGTTTTCCAAGTTTGCGCAGAAACAAGAAAAATGTTTAAAAACAAGGTTTTTGTAGTCGAATCTACTTAACCTACTTATTTCTACTTAGGTTCTACTTATAACTTACTTGTGAACTACTTAATCTACTTGTTTTTTCAATTGTGTTTTTGTATACAACATAAGTAGTTCACAAGTAGATCATAAGTAGACACAAGTACTTCAAGTTACTTGAAGTAAGAACAAGTAGCTTAAGTACAAGCGGTCCTTAAGGTATTGTGTATGATCATCCGCCTGCGGGTGCAGAAGGGAAAAAAGCCAGGCTACATACACTAAACCACAAAGTTGTGAGTGCAAGTCGGTAAGGGGGGTAAGAAGGGCACCCTGTACGTCAGGCGGCATGTGATCAACTGTGTGTTCAATGTCGTCAACCAAAGCATGAAGGGCCTGCACTCTAGCGTGGAGAGCTGTTTCAACTTGGTGATGCGCGCGCACTACATCTCGCTGAGGGGGCGCCTGATCCATTGATTGTGTATTCACTCGAAGTGGAGGTTGTTGTAGTCTGTCGTTGGTCGTCCAAAATCCTGCACGCCGTGGGAGTGATCCTTGAAAGGGGCGCGTCTGCAAAAAGGCATCAAGGGGGTCCATGTCCTCTATGGCCTCCCTGGCCGGCACTGAACCTGCTAGCACTGCTAGAAGAGGTTCTTCGTGGTGCTGAATATGCATAATCATTCTGCGAACCAGGGTCCTTTTAGAACCATAGAGGGTGGCGCCCCTACTATTGATGGCAATGCAGCCTTGATGGTACAGCGGGATGATAGATCCCTCCAGTGTTGCCCTTAGCTTGAGCAGTGCGGGCGGGAAGTGAAACCCTTCAGTCCATTCTGGAAAGGTTTGTCTAACATTCTGTTTGACTGCCTCAACCGGAAAGAAATGCAGCAAGTAGCATTGCGCACGATGTCCCTTATATGAGAATTGCACGACAAGGTCCAGAACCCCATAGCGTATATCTTCGTGGTTGAGCTCAAAACGTACAAACTGTGTGACATCGACATATGTGCCATCATCTGCCAACAGTAGGGGTTCCTGCTGCTGCTGCTGCATTGTAATCTCCCAGGGTAACGACTACCGTCCTTTTTTCTTTTGCAAGGCGACAGCGTGCGTAAGCGCAAACTGTGCTCCAGCAGTTCTTTGATAGGGGAGGCTGTCTGTTGACCTGCAGCTATTTGCTCTGAGCCAAAAATATCGCTCATGCAGACTGACTAGTCGTATGACCCGCAGCAACCTCCGTGACCTGCCCACTGTTCGATCGGCGGGCGCTAAGGAGGGGCCATAGACGCAAGTCCCATTCACTCTTGGGTGAGTACAGTGAAATGCCGGGGTGGTTGGGCTGTCCAGGGCGCCTCCACCAAGGCCACCACAGTTAATTTGGATTCTACTTGGCGGGGGTGACTCAGGGGCAGCAAGCCAGAACCGATAGGACTGTGCCATGTGCCAGAGCATGGATTCCCAATACGGGACCCAAGGATGTGTCTCATACATGGAGTCCAGAACTATTGGGGCAACCGTTTCAACCGGTACCCTTCCCTGGGGGATTTGGCTGAAAGCAATGCCTTGCAACTGATGAAAGTCTCGTTGGTGTTCTGTGGGGAGGATGCCAATGGCTGTTTGAGACATAGTTCGAAGGTCCTCAGAAAGGTCTTCATGCACTACCGGAATATCGAGTTGCTTTGCAACTTCCTGCCATGGCACGAAAAGGGCCGGCGTAGCCAGCTGCGGATCCCTGGGACGTTGGCCACGCATCGGACACGACTGCTCCTCAGCCAGCAATCTCTTTGGCAGACTGGACCCGGACTCACGGGAGTTCTGGTCAGTGGCGGCCGCTAAGAGCGAGCGTGCGAGGAAGTCTTGATCTGGCTCCGACAATGTGCGGGCTGACTCTACATCAGTATCCTCCTCTATACGTGCCCCCGGGAAAAGTGCCGTTGGGGGGATTGCTATCGCGTGCCACTGCAGCAAAAGGCAAAAACGAAAAGCACTGTTTCCGGTAAGTGCACTTGGTCCTCCTGTAAAACAACAACCGCCAATCGGCTTCCACGATTCGGAAGACCACGCAGCTGGATAATACGGCATGCCTAAAAGTGCGATAGGAAGGGTTTCCCACCCTTAACGTGCTAGTCGAGCCAGCTGGGCCGGTGCATCTAATTTCGCTTTGCCAAAGGCATGAAAAATGATCGGCCGCATTCGGTCTGGCGCAATTCGACTTGCCTGGAAGAGGTGCTCTCCAGGAAGGGAAACTGCTTTGCAGGGTCCTTCCAAGTGAGGCAACACAGACAGACAGCCTTGCTCGAAAGTGGCTCGGGCCCAACTAGTGAGCCACGGTGTGCGTTCTTGTCCTGCTTTAGTGAGGGCTCCTGGGTGAGCTCATTTAGGCCACTTGATGGCCGCTGGCTCGTGCTGGTCACTGCTGCTCCCTTGCCCACTATACGGCATTGGCCAGAATTGATAGCGCATGTAAGTGCCATATAAAGCCCACACTACTGCAAGGTCAAGCGAATTTTCCATTGGAACACCTATGAGTGGGGTGAAAAGGGACCCACCTTGCGAGGCATCTGTCGGACACTCTGGCGGAGCAGCCATGGCCAGGAGTTGATGGCGATAATCCTCCAACTCTTCAGCTAGGTTGTCTGCCGTGGAGGTTGCTTCCACCGGACTAGGGCGGCTTGTGCTACCAATGGAGATGACGAGGCCAGCATTATATTCAAGGTGCGCCTCCGTGAAGAGTAGCATCCCCAGCTTGCTGTCGGCAATGTCCGGGTCAGCTCGATGCCCAACCAAATCAGGCCAACGAAACTGGCTCTCTGCTAAGGCAATAAGATCCTTCACCTCAAACAAAGTTACCGGAACACAGTCATTGTCAACAAGCCCAAATACCCCCGCCCAGTAGTAAGGGACTGCACGCAGGCCATTAGTATGAGTCGCCTGTATCCACAAAATGTCAGTCCGTTCATGCTGTGGTCCGACAAGGGTCCGTCGGGCATCCCACCATTGGGCAAATGCAGGCCAGTGCTCTACCTCCTCCGGGGCACGGTTATCAACTATTACATAGACCATGCCACATGACTCAATGAACTCCCTGTGCAAGAGCAGGCTTGCCACAATGGCGGCCGTATCGGGGCCCTGACCTTGTCGCTCAGTCGCCTGGTATCCAGCATCTTTGTCGGCAGGTTGAGACCTGACATCAGAGATTTGACAGGGACCCATATCAGTATCGAGGCCAAGGAAAGACTGCACTTCAGTTGGCGTACTGAGAGCTTGATATGCCTGGGCTTTTGCCTGGTGGTCCGTGTGGGGACAGCCAGCAAGAAGGCTTGTTTCTTTTGTTGGGTGATCCATCCTGGACTGGAGTGTAGGTAGGGAACAGTACGGACATGCTCATCTTCGGACACATCCATGATGTCCAAGTCATCACCTGCCATGTCGACATCATCACCATGGTCACTTATCGCCCATGGGTCATCCACATAATGTGTAAAAAAGCTGAGAAGAGCCAGGAAAGCTGAGAAGATACGAGCCAGGAAAAGAACAGAGCACAGCAACCAAACCACCCAAACCACCCAAAACCCCCAACGCGAAACAAGGCTGGCTCATATCTCCTCAGGACAGTGAAAAATGTAGTGTCCACCTAGACCGGAGGGTGAGACGGGGCATTGAATTCGCATTGCTATCTGCGCTCAGTTCATGAAGATCAGAAGGCAGCTAACTTCATGTTCCTTGGGCAGTGAGTACAATTGCAACCACTGAGGCGCAGGCAGTTGCATCGACGGTGTGCTCAAAAGTATGCAGGAGTGGGGAGCATAGCAAAGGAGCTTGGTGCAGAGGTGCACAGGCGAATCATGACTTATATCAAAGAGCACGACTTTGCCCATGACAGGTTGGATTTGCTCCATGCCGGCCTACTCTGTATGGACGGGCAAGGCATCCAGAGCTGCCACCAGCGCCTCTTCAAATGCCGTGTCATCCATTCGAACCTAGCGTCCGACACCAACCTCCTCTTCAAACCATCGTGCATGGCTCCCACGGACTGCAATGCCCCCTTTTCTGGGAGCGAAGGTGGACCGAAGCTTCCCGTGGTGTCAGCGTTCATACGCTTCTGCATGAGAAGTGAAAGCGCCCATTCATCCTCTAGCGTCCACAGTTGTCAAGTTCAAGCTTTCTCGACATCTTGCATTGTTGGCTTTGCAATGCAGTGAAGGATTCAGTCAATGTCACTTTGGAATGTTCACTCGCGTTGATTTGGTCACTTGCAAGTTTATGTTCCCGTGTTTGGATTGTGCCATTCAATTCCGAAATTGGCTATAGCGTGATCTCTTTTGAGTTACCCACCCACCCTGTCCCTGGATAGAGGGTGCAGTTGCTGCCTGCGCATCTCTCAGGGCTCTTTTGAGATTCCTTCGGTGAGAAGCATTTGCAGTTGAGTTGACGTTCACATATGCCGAACGCAGTTCGTGCATCCTTCGTTTGCTTCCAGACATAGTGCAGGACTTCACCACCTTCGCATGAAAAAGAAGTGCGCCTTGCTTTCAGCTTTGCTGTGTCTTGTGAAGTTCCATGGTTTTGGTGCACAACAATGTTTGCATGTCTCCGTGTTTGTGACGCCTGCCTTGTTCACGTGTTTGCACTCGTACTTCGCGAACTTCTAAGTTCACGCGCCTTCCCCCCAACACACTGTAAAGCGTAGCGAAGATTGCACCGGTTGGAGCATGTGAAGATTGCGCAGATGATTGGTAAACCTGACAACGTTGACTTCTCGCAAGCACGTTCTCAGCTTGAAGAACAGTCTTGCAGGTGCAGCCGCACACTGAAAGGGCGTGTTAGAGAATCGTTTGCTCGCAATCCAGACCATGGAGTTGACCACTTGAAGAGGACACCACGTCCCTTCTTCATTGAGGACAATCAACATGTGTTTCTGAGTGGATTCCTTCAATTGTTTCCACAATGGCCTAGTTCCTGTGAGATGGTCACTCGCTGCCATCTACACAGCAATCCGATTCATGGGCCTTTCTTCTGAACTCTCACTGTCGCTCATTGTGTGCTGGCTGCAGCGGCTCACCTCTTTGAGAGTGGAATCGGTGGAGCCGTGAGCAACAGTATCGACCTGGACCGGCTGACAGACGAGCGCCGCAAGAGCGTGCGAGTGACCCTGACAAGTTGCACGCGGGAGGCAGCGTTGGTATGGTCCACTGAAGGCGATCTAAGCGGCTTTTTTGTCGCGCAAAGTGTGCCTCGAACCAAATGTGTTGGCAGTGTCTGTGCGTTGAGAGCACACATAACAAGCAGGCTATCAGCGCCCAATTGACACATCGAAGCCCTGTGACCGCTTCGTTGGCTCCAATTGAGGTGCCACTTTCCCAGATGTTCGCCCGACATCACAGAGCATCGGACGTTGGATTCCGATGAGTGGCTTATGGACCTGGACCTCTTGTGGAACTCTAGCACTGGGGAGCATCAAACTCCATCGATGTTCGCCTTCAATTTGCTTGTTCTGCGGCAGTTTGTGCAGATCGAAGGACAAATGGATTTTCCGTGCCGGGTGATTGCAAAACCAGGCCAATGACAAGACCCTCCGGCTGGCCAATGTTGACTTCGTCAAGGTCTGGAAATGGCGCATGAATGGCGCGTGAGATGCCGGATGTTGGAGCAGCTGGATTATGCGGCGTCCATTTCTGACCCAACGGTTCCTGATGTGTCTGGTGGGCGTGCGCCAACGGTGAGGCCAAAGGGCGCCCGACAGTGATCGGTACTTTCGCTGCTCATCTGGGCGGGCTTTGCGTGGGGTCACCTTGGACAACACGGAACACCGGCGGCGGGGCACAGACGGCGCAAAAACGTTTTTGACATCCATGTGCTTCTCTTTCGGGTGGTGGACTTCTCTCACGATCCCGGCGCCGTTGGCGATGCTGACTGCTGTGGTGACAGTCTTCCGGAAGCGTGCTCATCTTTCCTGGGAGCACCACGCTCCGCAACCACGAAAAACGTGGGAAGCAGACCTTGCAGTGAACTACACTTCCCCTGAATCTTTAAGCTCACAACAGGCTCACTCGATGAGTCCGGTACACTCCAAAACTCGTTCTCACTCTTTGAAGCAAACAACAACTCAAGCTAACGCAGTGCACTCTCCCGCGCCTTTTTGTTCACACTTGAGCCAAAAGTGACAGTCGTGTCAACGACTGTACATTTGTATACATCACGCAAGCAACTCTTTGCAAAAAACTTTTATACATTCGAAAACGCTGAAGCACTCTTTCAAAACTTCAAGAAACAAACAGTGTTAAAGTCCGGTTCTCTCCCTTTCTGAACACGAACCAAACAACACAAAACAACAAAACCAAACAAAACAACAAGCGCGAGCGAGGTGGCCATCCAACTCATGGATTTCTTCACACACGTGCAAATCCGCCGTGCCGCCAGCGCGGCTGATCAAACCGACCATGAAACGCTGTGCCTCTTCAGCTGCATCTTCAGAAGGAAAGCTGACTGCGCGATGAGTTCCTTACAGTGGTTGATTGCCCATTCAGCGGCAAAAGTCTTGTGCTAAACAAGTGCATGGAAAGGGTGGATGCATGTCCACTGCTTCAAGTGTTCCTGTCTCGATCGACTTTATCAGTTGATCGGGCTTGGCGCTGTGTTTTGTCAGTGGATCTGCCAAACAGTATTCACTTGTCACATGGCTTAAGTTGTCAAGTTGGCCGGTTTTGCTCATGCCTCATCATCTGCGTGAGATGGTGTGTCTCCTTTTGCTCGATGTGCAGTTTGGGCCGTGGTGACATTGTTAGCGTCAGTGCGTGTGTGAAAGGCAACGTCACCGCTGCAATCTGCCCAAAGTCCTCCAAGGAACATGTGGCTTTCACAGTCAACTGCTGAGCCTCTGGTAAGACCCTTTGGTTTGTAATCGCTCTTTTGCATGTTGGGAGGATCTTTTGCGTCAAAGATGACATGTGCCCTTTGACTCTCTTGTCAGCGTTGTTTTGGTACCCAGGGAATCTGCCAGAAACCAAGAGCAACCTCTTCAAAGTGTTTGCGCAGATTGGAGTGAGGCTGCCCAAGGTGGTCCCACATCAGTCCCGTCGTGGCAACAACCACCTTGGCGGAAGAGATGTGGAGGAGTGAGTTCCTTGCATTGCGTGGTAGCAAACATTTAAAACAGGGCGGAGGAGTGATTATATTGGAGGAAACAAGTGGAGGAACGTTACACTCCTCCACATTTTGTTGTTGCGTAAGAGAGATCATTCCGTTTCACAAACTGTTTTTGGTGTTTTTTTGAGTAGAAGGAGGAGCGGAGGAGTGGTTACGAAGATGTCAGTTTTGGGCGTGGGCATGGAAATTTCATGATTTGTTGACACCGTTTCTGGCTTCAAAATAATTTGCAATTCTTCAGACCAACCAGCCCCTCAGTCACAGAGTGTATGTTTACGTTGCATTTTGGCGCCAACGTAAAATTAAAAAGTGGAATAGAGGCGAAAAGTGGTGTGTGGAAAAGGCAAGGTTTGTCACAAGCAAGGAGGTATGTGAAATTTGATGGATGAGGAACTGGAGACGCTTTGTGGTGCACGTGCGCATCCAGAAAATGAAAATGGGGGCTTGGGTTTTTCAGTTCCGCGAATGAAAAATCAGCCGATTCTTGAAGCCAATTCTGGCTTCAAAATTTGCATTCTACGCTTCCATTTTTCAATTTTTGAAGCCCAAACTTGCCTCAAATTTGAGGCCGTTTTTGGCCTCAAAAATCGGGTTGGTTTCTATGGTTTTCAAGCGTGCTCTGGGAGTCTGTGTCTGTATCCATGGAGTCCGCAGAAAATTAGCAAAGCTTGATGCCCAAGGTTTGGTGTTGAATGATGGTTTGCTGGCTTCAGATTGATCCCATCCAGCCACAAAGCTGGAAAGTCACTTGGCTCAACCAAAGCTTCAGCTGTGTTTGCTTTGGTCGGATGACGTGCAGCAGCCAGTTGTTGGTTGGTGGTGACCGCAAACCAGCCGAGCATAAAGGCGAGTGATCGGGTCTTGCCAGAACCAAAGACCCTCCCAATGGCCAGGGTAGAGAGGCCACTTCGGAAGGCCATAGCCAACGCTGGTGCATAAGACACTGGCCATTGTCATGACAGGCTGCCTGCCGTAACTGCGCTGCAAACTCTGGGGCGTTCGGGCTGGAAGTGATAGGGAATTGGTTTATCAGACGCCACGCCGAGTGCAGTGGCTCGATGTTCATACGGCATATTTGCAAGTTGCATCACTTGGTCGGCAGAAGCCGTGGGACCGATTTCAGCAATTGACTGTAGACGGAGCCAGGATGCAGCCAGGTCTTGCATGGCAGGGGGAAGCTCGCATTTTGGCACAATCCCCATTGTTGCAAAAAGAAGAGCTTCTTCTGCGTGAGTGTTCAAGACACCAAGTTTGTCTAGGACGACGAGACTCGTGAAACGATATCGTAGTCTTAGACGAGCTTTAGAAACTATCTAATTTCGGGTGTCTTGGGAAGAATTTTATTGTGTGCGCCACTTTCACTTTAAAGGGCGGGTGTGGTGGGCGCCACTAAATCGGTGGCCTCGGATCTTCATGCAAAGCCCACCCACCCACACCAGTACAGCTCCTACAGTGCCAGACCCTCGGCCTGTGGATGTCGAGCCCCCATTGTTGCAAAAAGAAGAGTTTCTTCTGCGTGAGTGTTCAAGACACCGAGTTTGTCTAGGCTTTTCCATTGTTTCCCGGCGCCGGGTGAAGAGTCACACTTTTGGTCGTTATTTTTTTTTGGACGTTTTTTTACAAATGCAAAAAAACGAAAACAGCCGACCAAAAGCGAGACTTTTTCCCCGGCCCCGGAAAAACACAAAAAGCGACCAAAAGTGAGACTTCTGACCCGGCGCCGAAAAAAGACGACCAAAAATGCGACATTAGACCCGGCACCCAAGAAAAGCGACTAAAAGTGCGACATTTGACCAGACACCAGAAAAGACCCTTGTCCAGTACTACCCCTACCCGGCCCCTCCAAACTACCCTCTGTGTTTTGCTTGTGTTTTTTTGGTTGTTATTTTTGTTTTGGTTTCTTGGTTGCTCTTTGTTTTGTTTGTGTTTTTTTGGTTGCACTTCTTTTTGTTTTTTTGTTTTCTTGGTTGCTCTCTGTTTTGCTTTGCTGGTGTTTTTTTGGTTTGTTTTTTTTCAAGCTTGTTGGTTTCTAGAATAAAGCCACCTCTGGTGGACACAATGCTAAGCGAAGATTTGGCGCCGCAGAGCCTGCCATGTTTTGCGTGCATTTGGAAACCGGAGTCCGCTGGCCTCCAATTGAAAGACCAAAAAAGCAACTTGAAACATGGGTGACGGATCCTGCGGCAATTGATTTGCTGTGGTTGGTGTGGTTGTTATGAGTCATGAGTGTGTTGTTCTTCGTAAGGTGGTCGTGATGTTGTTTCTTCTTGGTTGGGTGCTGGTGGTGACCGATATCGTGGCGACCGATCTGGTATGGTGTGTTCGCTGAAGACAAAGACCGATCCGCAGCAGACGCACTGATTTAATACAGTCTCAATGAGCGATTCGCTGCTTACCTAGCCATTAGCTTGGTCTCCGCGAGGTTAACTCCTTCCAAAATGATCCCTCAACAATCTTTCCACAGATGCCCAAAGCATGAACACACATTCTTGTTTAAACATCCTGATTAGACTTGCTTCTTGGATCTTCTTGGCAATGGATGCATGGAAAACATTTGGGGCCCGCTTCAAACTCTGATATTTTTTTCTGGCTTGGTCTGCACCCTTGTTGTTGTTTTTTTTCACGCTCTGCGATTCGCATCTGCTCAAAAAAGAGCCACCTGTCACTTGTCCAATTCGATTTGAACATGGCTTGAAACCTGAAGGCATGTTGAACTCCTTTATTCGATTCGTTTCTTGCTGCCAGTTTGAACCGCTTGGCGAAAAAGAACGAAGTGATTGTGTGCTGCCAAGTCGTCATTGGCTGCTGCAAGTGCGTTCACATGTGGTTAAGGATCGGCAAAGATCAGCAAACGGGCGAACAAGCAGAGGTTGCCATCCTACCAAAAGTGGACACACGTTGAAGTCATCAAACCCCCACTTCACAAACAAATCAGTACATTTGGTGGTGATTTTGACACCCAGGACTGGACGGCATCCACCCGCAGCGTTGGGTTTTGTGGATCAGAAGGGCGGTCTGGGACTGACATGAACAATTTAGAAACCATATGATAAGACTGTCCGTCAGATTTACATTGCTGAAAAAGGTACATTTGGATAAGACTTTGATTCAGTCTCAGGGGAAAGTTGGGGGAAACTGAAAGGTCCGGGAAGAGGATTATGGAAGTGGAGCGTCCAGCCAGTGGGCAGTTCAGGAAGGGGAATAACACTGATAGATTGTAAGCAGCAAAAACATCCAGTTGACAATAATGCTTTGTTGACCTCTGTGAAAGTTGCGCCATGGAAAGTTGCGCCTTGGATTGGTCTCATGCCCAGCTGGTGGGTGAGCTCCTTGAGAGTCATCTTCAGTTGTCTCCGTGCGAAGCACAAAAAGAAGAGACTGCTCAAAGAGGATGTTTTTTTGAACAAGGCACACACCTTTCACCATGGCAACCTCTTAGAATCCTCAGAATCCTTTGGCCATCCCGGCCATCCTTAGACTCTTAGACATTTCCACACATATTGAGAGTGATGAACCCACAACTAATATATACATGCGTAGAGGACTCGTGGAAAACTTTTGGAATCCAGGCAATCCCATGACAAAGACTTAGAGCAACAGGCTTCACGCCAGCTTGAACTTGTGGACTTGCGATGCTTGGACTTTGCTGCCAGGAAAGGTTGTTGCATCCAGGAACAGATTCACACAGCCGTCCTTCAGTCCGTGGACGCATGCATCGAGCGGCATTGCTACGTTCCACCCGGAGCCTCGAGGCTAATGTCAGTCAAAGCGTGGCACCTTGAAGATCATCTTCAAGGGCTCAATGGTGCCATCATGTAGAAACAAGATGGTGGCCGTCATGTAGTGCCACAATGCCGTGTGGACAAGACACAATGCCTGAAAGAAAGCCAGCGTGTCATGTTGTCGATCAATCCAGTTGCTTTCTAGAAAGAAAATAAAGAGCCGTCAAACCAGGATCACATCCGATGCACAGACATGATCTCACTTCATGTCATACATGTGGGCATTCACTGTGAAAAGGCCTCGTTGATTCCAAAACCACTATATGTATGTAGGTGACACGTTCCACAGGGTTCAATTTCGGTTCGCCGCGGAGCATTTCCTAGCGTCCATTAAACAGAGGCAACCCCAAGAAAGGAGCAATGAGATGGTTGTCCTGATGACAGTACGGATCCGTGCTGCAGGCTAATAGGAGTGCTACCAACTCATCACAGGCAGCCACTTTGCTTGTTGTAGATCTCTGTCAACAGTCAGATTGCTAGCTACTAGCAGGGAGCGAGACCACTCCAGGTAACCAGGTACAGATTTTGTTTCCTCCTTGCCACACCACTATGAAATTGATAGCTTGCGGCGCTTGCGGATTCGTTGGTTGCCGTATTGCAGGAGCTGACATTTTGGGCAACGGGAGTTTCAACGTGCACACCCCAAAATTTTGTTTCCAATTTTGCAGCAGGTGGTCCGATATTGCACATCTGCAGCTCTGTGCGCATGACAGCAGGGACACCAAAGTCCTTCGCCCTGCCACCTGCGGTCTGTTTGTCGTGGGATTGGAGATCCACTTGGACAAGGTGCAAGTGCTAAGGTTTTCGTGGTCAATGTGAGTGCGCAGTGGGCTGTAGTTTAAGTTCCATTCATGTCTTGGAGAGTGCCTTTGACCAGCCATGTTTCCTGAATAAGTGGACTGAAGGACTGGACCGGAGTGAGCAGGTGCAGCAGACAAAGAGATGGTGCGCCGTCTTCTCCCTGAACCACAACCTGTTTGGGTAGGAGAAGAAGGAACAAGCATGGTGAGGACTTGCTGTGTGGTGTGATGCTGGCAGTGTCACACTATTCGCCACTATTCCGTATCGTGTGCCACAACACTCTATCAAGCTAGTGGGTTCCCCGCCTCCCACCTTGAATTGTGCACATTGCTACAGGACCACCTGAACATTTTTCCATTTGGCGTCTGTCTTTCCCAGCAGCAGAGATCTACTTCGCAAGCCGTCTAAATACTCAGGCATTGGGGAAAAGGACTTCAAGCGGTGAGACCGGCCTCTCTTATGACCTCTTCCATCCAGCATAATCAGGTCGCATCTCTTGCAAGTCATTCTCGAGCTCTTGCATTTCCGCGTACTCAAGAAGCTCACCATCCGTTGGACATGTGCCTCTGGCATCGGCATGCCGCTTCCAGTGATCCAACAGCATTAAAGTAGCTGAGGGTCCTCTTTGGCCATGGCTGTCCGATAGTGGCCACAGTCATTGCCTCCTTCTGTGTGCACCTTCGGGAGGAGGGGTGCACCTTGTGAACAGTCCAAAGAGGTGCTGAGCGCTTGGAAGGTGGGCCACCATGAAAGTCCTGGGCTTCCAGGACAAACCTTGAAATTGTCTCTGATTCAGATGCACCCAACGCACAGGTTGAGCATGGAGCCCTCGCGTCACTCGTGTTTTCCCAATGCGTGGAGCGCCTGGGCGGTCGCTGGTCACGTGGGTGTCTCCAGCCAGGACCGCATACAGAGCCAACGTGATTGCTGAAATTCTAAGGTCATTGGCCAGTAGAACTTGATCCAGCTCGTCCAGTGTGAGGTGGTCACGCAACCAAAGAGTTTCAGGGTTTCTCAAGATCCTAGGACTGCCTTCCAAAGCTCGTGCAATACTCCAATATTTACGTGGGGCGGCCATCAAGATTCCGAAAACTTTGCACTGTTTCTTCCAAGTACCAAAACGCTGGACAAAAACCTCTTTCCAATGGCTGATTTGATTGTGCGGTGTCACTGTCCCAATGTAGTCCTTCCACTATCCCTTTCTTCCATAGATGTGGTTTTCCATGTATTGATTCAGCATGATCAAGTTCCTCGCCTTTGCGTTGGAGGCCATTGCTCTTAGGTGCTCGGAGCCAAGTTTTTGCCGTTTCAGCGATGACTTGCATGTGAGCTGAGCCTCCGTAATCTGAACCCACACCGCAAGCCAGCACAGGATGTGATTTGCTCCAGATTCTCTGTATGGACCATGTGTGATGCTGCTCTCTGAAAAGCAGCCCTGGTCCAATTTTGCAGCAGGTGGGCCGATATTGCACATCTGCAGCTAGGTGCCTGAGCGCCTGAAAGCAAGGACACCGTAGGCCTTCACCCTGCCACCTGCGGTCTGTCGCGGGATTGGAGATCCACTTGGACAAGGTGCAAGTGCTAAGGTTTTCGTGGTCAATGTGAGTGCGCGGCGGGCTGTAGTTTAAGTTCCATTCATGTCTTGGAGAGTGCCTTTTGACCAGCCATGTTTCCTGAATAAGTGGACTGAAGGACTGGACCGGAGTGGGCAGGTACATGGGGCAAAGAGACGGTGCGCCGTCTTCTCCCTGAACCACAACCAGTTTGGGTAGGAGAAGAAGGAACAAGCATGGTGAGGACTTGCCGTGTGGTGTGATGCTGGCGGTGTGACACTATTCGCCACTATTCCGTATCGTGTGCCACAACACTTTATCAAGGTGGAGGTTTGTAGAGAAACAGCGCAGAATTTGCTTCAGCGCAACCAGATCATGAGGGCAGTGGGCTCCCCTCCCACCTTGAATTGTGTACATTGCTACAGGACCACCTGAAGACTGGACACCCATTTTCAATATGCAGCTGCAATGTTGATTGTTGCAGCAAGGAGCAGATGGATGGCGTTCGTTTGCCAGTCTGCCGCGTCAAGATTCACTCTCCATGTAACGAGAGCTGGGAAGACACCAATCTTCCAGCTGGGCTGCGAAACTCAACATTCGGCTTTTCGTTGAACTTGCCAAGCGGCCAAACGGGCTTAAAGACGTTATTTTGGTTGTTGCTTTGAACACTTTGTCCAGCTCAAGGGTTACCACGGTGGAAGCTGTGGTGTGTTCAATCCGTGACCCTCATAATTTTCAGATAATTTGTCAAGAGCACATTTTATGTATGGCTCTTCGGTCGTGGATCGCTAGAATTGGACCTGGCCAAGTTTGGGTCCACATTTGTCTACATGGGTGGTGGAAAACCCAACGAAGCACAGCTCAGAACCAAGTGTAATGTGAAGTATAGTACACTTCAAAGTTAACGGAAGGGGACCTGGTTTCTCAACAAAGTAGCAGTTTCAAAGCTTGATCTCGCCAAGTGCACCAACACGTGGCTCAACAAAGTTGCAACCAAGCACAGGCTGAATCGAGAGATTGCGTGCAAGCTGCAGCGCCAGGCGATTCCCAGGTAGCAGTTTCCAGCGATTCCCCATGAGTGTAGTCTTTCGCCACAAATGGCCATGAGTCAAAACGTTTTGGTATGGAACATGTACTCTTGAACATCTCGTTCCATACCCCGTTCCATACCTGTGGAACGTTCCATACCTGTGGAACAACATGTTTGTTCGCCGTTCCATACCCATCGTTCCATACCTATGGATTCCTAGTTTACAATTGTTCGAGGTTCAATCAAAACGTGCGCTTTGCTTGCTGAAATACATTTACCGTGAGAAACGGGACTGAGATGATACGTCAGGTTTTTTGGTACAATTTGTTCCATACCCCCGTTCCATACCTGTTCCATACCTTATGGAACAAGGGATCCGCTCCATACCCTATGGAACAGGAAGGTGCGCGATGTTCACCTGAGACCCGGGGTTTTGATGCACACCCAAATTGTTGGCTTTGTACCCACTGGGATCAATCGTTTTTCCTTCATCAATTGGCCAGTGCCAGGCAGTTTTCTTCAAGGACTTTCCCCAAACAGTCCCATGATAAGAATGGGTACGCTTTAAAATGTTTTGGTCACTAGCAGAAGCGAGGATTCCAGCACCAAAGAGAAGAACGGATTTGTAGGAGGTATTGCATTTGTAGGTTTGAGCTCGGATTTGCACCCAACTGGATCATCAAAACACAGGTTGACGCTATAGCTGCACAGTTCCTATGGACAAGAGCTTTCCTTAAACTGCTTGGTCGTTTGTGTTTCGGGTGCAAGGGTACTCAGTAGACAGTGAAATGCCCAGAGAGTTGCAGCAAGAAATGATTGTTCCCAGCGCCCAACTTTGTCTACACTAGCCGCTTCTTGTCCGGCCTACATCCGGCCGTCGAAATGTCAATCTTCCAGGGTCTCCAACTGCAGATTTTGAGATTTGGAAGATTGAATGTGGCTTGAAAGTCTGCGCAATTTGCTATCCTCAGGCACCTTGGTGCCATGTCACCAGGCGGTCCTATTTCCTTTCCAATAGTGGCAGCCATGTGAACCAATTCTTTTCCAGCTTTGGTCAAAGGGCTAGCCACTTACCTTCGTGCTATCAAAATGTCAGGTCCAAAGGGCACACTGGCCTGAAGTTTCAGGACCTTTGCAGGGGGCCACATGGACATTGTCACTTTGTTTGGTGTCCTGCAAGGTTCGGCATTTCACATTCATGTATTTTTTTTGTGCCAACTTGACAATCATAGCTTCGCAAAGCGGCAGCGCAGAATTCAGACACGTTTCGTTCTTTCTCTTTCATGCTGGCCCATGGAACTCAGTCTCTCCAAGGCTTTCTTTGTTCATCAAAGCTGATGTGCTGACCGACAGCCCCAACAGCCGTGCAGACCGTGCGAACTGTGCTGACCTGTCCGGTGGCCGCCTAACCTGTGACGCAGGCTTTTCGTTGGTTGGGAACCTCTCAGTCACGCCGAAGGATGGTGGGTGAAGCTCAAGTCTTCGCTATTGACACTTTCTTCCGGTAAAATTGCCTTGTTTCTCTGGTGACAGCCCTGTCTGCCTTTACTAGCGGGAGGAGAGACTCGGTTTCTGGTAGAGAAGCAGAAGTTGTTGCGGAACGAGATCGGACTTTTGGGTCCATTTGGTGTTGTGACACCTGTGAACGGTGCTACAGGAGCAGTTGAACGCATATTCTAATATCGCTGATGCTTGCGGTTGCAAACACTTGTTACAGCAGACCTTTGGTTACAACATTAGGAGTTCTGGTGTGATCTTCCCACAGTGATTCTATTTGTCTTCTATCATGTGTCAACAGCGCGATTAGCACTTGCCTCTTTGGTCGCTGGTCGTCGGAACCTTGGGATTGGCAAGTACCTGTGCCGTGGAGTGTTGGGCATGCAAAGTCGGGTGCGCAGGACAACATGCGGAACCAAGTATTCTGGGACTTGTGCCAGTGAAGTTGTACTTGCCGAAGTCTGTCAACCGCCTTGCGAATCTTGCTAGTATCTTACCTGAAAGCAGCCGAACTTTCGGCAGCCCCTGGCATTGGTGTGATGGTGGCCCCACCGCAGAAAGGTCAGCGAGTCCCAACTTCACAGCACTGGTGGACGTTTTGTTCCGCGCATTCGTCGTCTTCAAAGGTCCCCGGACGCCGACACAGTCGTCAAAAAGCGTCCTTGCTCAGGCCATCCCTTTTGGGTCGTTCGCAGGCGACGTGAACAGCAGGTTCTGGAGATATGGACCTTTGCAGGGAACCTGATGAAAGTCTTGGTTGCTTGCTTTTCTTTTTTTAAAGCTTCAAAGTTAACGGAAGGGGACCTGGTTGCTCAACAAAGTAGCAGTTTCAGAGCTTGATCTCGCCAAGTGCACCAACACGTGGCTCAACAAAGTTGCAACCAAGCACAGGCTGAATCGAGAGATTGCGTGCAAGCTGCAGCGCCAGGTGATTCCCAGGTAGCAGTTTCCAGCGATTCCCCATGAGTGTAGTCTTTCGCCACAAATTGTTGGCTTTGTACCCCACCAATCGTTTTTGCTTCATCAAATGGCCAGCGCCAGGCAGTTTTCTTCAAGGACTTTCCCCTAAACAGTCCCATGATAAGAATGGGTACGGTTTGGGTTATATAAAATGTTTTGGCCCCTAACACAAGCGAGGATTCCAGCACCAAAGAGAAGAATGAGTTTGTAGGGGTTATTGGATTTGTTGGCTTGAGTTCGGATTTGCGCCCAAATGGATCATCAAAACACAGGTTGGACCTACAGTGGCACCAGCTGTGTGTTGGTGAACATGCCAATGACGCAGCTGTTGGTTGACTTGGGCATGCCCTTGGATTGGACGCTATAGCTGCACAGTTCCTATGGACAAGAGCTTTCCTTGAACTGCTTGGCCGTTTGTGTTTCGGGTGCAAGGAACTCAGTAGACAGTGAAATGCCCAGAGAGTTGCAGCAAGAAATGATTGATGCCCGATCTAAGCATTATGATAACCACGAAAAGGCATCTTTTCATGTGCCCAGTTTGCGTACTCAGGCTTCAAAGCTCTCTAGATGTGGAATGGATATGCCAGATTGAGACTGCTCACGTTGTTGAAGCTGTTGACTTCGCCAGCCTTTTCTCCATCGCCTCACCGTCGCCGTCGCCTCTGTTTGACCTCACCGACCGCATGCGGTCCTGTTGCTTCGGTGTTTCGCCGCGAAGAAGTGAGGTCGACCGCGAAGCGTCGGGAGAAGTGAGCAAACAAGAAGCTACTAGCAACAAGTGCCACGCTAGTAGTAACAGGTGCCTTACTAGTAGTAACAAGAAGCTACTAGGAACAAGTGCATCGCTTCTAGTAACAAGTGCCTTACATGTAGTAACAAGAAGCTACTAGTAACACAGCTCTCTCTTGACAGACTGCCACAGCCGTGTCACGGTCCGCAGCTCAGACTCCCAGGGTCCGCAGCTGCCGATTCTGGAGATCTGGAAATTTGACGAAGGCATTCTGAATGTCAGCCTATGTTGCTCGGAATTCGTGCGGTTCTCCTCGCGAACTTGGTGTCATGTCACAAGGCTGTTTGCTTTCTGAACTTCCCATCCGCCAAGCCGCTAAGCCCTTGTCCAAGGCGGAGAAGATCGACAAGGTTGAATGTCCAAGTGCTAACTTTTTCAAGGTGGATGTGATTGCGAGGCTGAAGTAGTTTGAGATCCGTCCATGTCTTGGAGAGCTTCTTGGCCCTCGCAAGGTTGGAAGGGCTTTTCCGAGAATCAGGGCATTTTCCGAGTGAGCAGGTGTATGAAGCCAAGAGAAAGTGCGCTACCTCTCCCTCTTTGGGCACTTGTTGGAGAAGTTGACAAGTTAACACCTGTGCGGAAAACATTGCAGCTGAGCAATGTCTTTCTCCAGGTCGCTGTTTACAACAGTAGGACTTGCGGTGTGGTGTGATGACACTATTCCTGTATGAGCAGGTACTGTCAAGAAATCCACTGTATGATTCGCTCGAGTAACCTTCTGCAGGTAGAGAAACAGTGCAGAAGTTGTTGAGGTCAGTGGGCTCCGCTGCTCACGGGACTCACGATGTGACTGGCGTGGAGTGACCAAGCTTCGGGTTTCTTCCAGAGTGTGGAGGAGTTGAACTTCACACCGGAACCGGCGGCAGCACTGTGGATTTTTGCGAGTATTTAAGTTACTAAAGTGCCTGCAATGATTGACAGAAACCTGGCTGTTTTAGCAGGGATGGCACATGATCCTTTGGTCAGTTTGTCTCAGTCATGGCAGCCGAAGCAGGCAGTCCAACTGGTGACAGGAGACATCACAGAGGTAGTCTCAAACAAACGGCAAGGACCAGAGTGATGAATGCAATACACTTCGTCCGGAGTCAAAGAAGGAACTTTTAGTGTTCAATTCATGATTCCAAGTCGGAGCAAGGACGCTACGAACGGGGCTCCTGGCATCGCTACTAGGAGCGATCGGACGCTGCGTCCATGTCTTTCTTGAGGTGTCGTCATGGAACGCTCAGACTTTTGGAGCAGCGACTTGAACTTGATTTTCATCATTGAACAGAGAAAAGCAGTGGTTCAGTGGTTCTACTATACAGACAGATGCTTTTTGATGTTTAAGATGAAGCGCTGCTAAGGGGTGTTGCATCATTTTCAACTAAAGATACTCCGGGCTTAGCAGCCGACAAAGCGGGAGATTGCATCGAAGATTCTGCCGTGGTCCTCTGGGATGCAGAACTTGTCCACAACAACTCTCCACAACAAGACATGTGGGTATTTGTGTAAAGATTGCACCACCCACACCCTCTATTCCTTGTGTGGAACTGTTCGGCAGGTCATTGTAGCTCAGCTTGCGTGAGATGTCAGCCCTGGTGATCAGATGGTGCCGATCAGATCGGTCTCCAACCGGGTCAGGACACAAGGAACACAAGGGACACAAGGGACGCAGGCTAGAGGCAGCTTCGGAGATGGCCATCTAGAGCCTTGTGATCATTTGTTCTTGGATGATTGTCAGTGCATTGACTTCATCCCTCTTTCTTCGTGCCATGATTGGCATGCTCCTTCTTGACTGGTGGCCATATTGTTTTTGATCCAACTAAACCAGAGCCGCGCATTCGCATGCATGGTCAGGTGAACATGCGCCTCACGCAAGCGTGTGCAGGCTTCATAGCTAGCTAGCTGTCATACCAATGTTTGAATAAAGCTGAGATTCAAGTGTGGGTGACCTTGATATTTGGGATTTGCAGCTGGGATGCCTCCATTGGCACGGCAATGGTGTTTTTTGGGCGGATAATTTTGCCCAAGATCTGCAAGAATTCACGTGGCCTTTCAAAGGCCCATAGTGCAGAGTTCTGCTATCGAGGAAAAGGCCAAATAGTTACAATTAGCAGCTCGACGTTTTCGTAGGGGGACAGTATCATCCTTCACTCGCGACCTTCTGTCAGTTTGCCCACTCATCCTGATGGATCCACAAGGAATCACGGTGCTTGACGGGATCTGAAATGATCCATGGCTGAATGTGTCCGTCTGACAGAACCAATGGCCCCATAGACGCTCGTATTGGCACTCCAAGGGGTAGCTTTAAATTCACACAACCAAATGCCATGGCCTAAAGAGGCTTTGACTAAAGGATTTGCATCCCTTGGTCTTTGCAAACTGGTGTCAAGCGTGCTGATCATGGGAAAGGGACATGAACAACATCCAAGGAGCAACGTGGATTCTCCGTTGACACAGCGCCATGAAATTGAGCGGTTTCGGTCTCTTGCATTGTACAAAACAGGCACAAGAGGAGCTTATTTTAGGTTCATGTTCATCACCTTTAGGGAGAGAAAGACTTATGAAAAGTACATGTGTGTTTGTGAGACCAACACTTATCAGGTTGGTGCTGCCACCTTCCATGTTTCGGATGCAGTTCCTTTGATGCCACGATCGTCCCGAGCAACTCATCCAGTGCTCAAACCATGAGAAAGGTAGCGGTGCAGTAATCCACTATGGCGCCTTTGCTGAAGTGCAATCCATTGTCGCTGCACCCGGAGAAACGTGAGTTTCTTTTTCCTGCAAGACAGATGTCACGGAGGCACCGCGGACGGGTCATTCATCCCACATGCCGCATGAAAGATTGAAATGCACACTGTGGAAGATTGGTGGAACATCCGGAGCAAGCTGAGAGTGCTTGGTCAGAAACTGTCAGGAATGTTTGGCCACCGCTATGAGATTTTGCTGTGCCAGACTTATTCTAGCCAGATGTTGACGTCGGCTTTTGAACAACCTTGACGACCATGTCACGTCCGAAAGTGAACTACTAATGGCTGCAACTTCTGAGGTTCGAAGGAAGTCCCAAACCTGGCAATATCCAACAGTGTAAGTGTTCTTAGGATCCAAACGTTCCACGTGTCATCACCATCAGTGGCAAAGCTGTTGATTCACTTGGCAAGCTGAAGCAGGGTCAGACACCTTGGCTATCCTTGGCTGAGGTGTGTGCAACCCATGGCTTGTAGTCGTGGGGGAACCGATGGCCGAAAGCATTGATGGATCACACTTTATTTCACTTGCAAAATAACGAGCATTTGACTGGAGAAGAACGTCCAAACCTAATAAGTCCCTACAAGATTTGCATGCATGAGCTGAACAATGAACGCTCTACGTGCAGGTGCTTCACATCAATGACGCCTGTAACTTTCCGAAGGTCGTTGCAAAGCAGCAACTGGAAGATGCGGAGTCTTCGGTTCGCAATGCTGAGCCATCGTCAAGGTACCTGGGCAATGCTCAAAGCACCTGGCGTGGGCCTCAGGTGAGACCTGACTCAGGTGTGTGGACCTCACAGCCGATTTCGGCTGTGGGGAAACTCACTGCATGCGTTTACGGCCACGTTCACGGCGATGGGTCGAAGCTAGTTTAGTTGTACCGTATCCCATAATCTCATCCCACATGAGTTCAATTTAAGCTGCCAACTCAAAGTGCAGGATGCCAAGGCCAGTAATAATAGGCTAGTGTTTCATTGGATGCCTGGGCATAGGGATTTCACCTAGGCTTTTCAGTGCTTTTTCCTGCTTTCCCTTCACGGGATTCTTGGCCACATCAGTGGCTTTCAGCAGCTTGTAGTCATTTGTAGTCTTTGTGATAGCAGCATTAAACTTAAACTTGTCCCTTTAATTTGCTGGGATGAGTTCAACAGATGAAGCTTGCGAAACTTGAGAGCTTCTCCTGAAGATTTGCAGTCTTCCATGCTCGATATTCAATTTGAGGGGCAAAGTTGCTAACTTACTGGGCAAAATGCAATGGACCGAACCCGGCTTGGCTCATGTGTGTGCAACATGTGGTCCGAAGCCATGTGGGGACCTATGCGATCAAAAACCATTCATGGATCAAACTTGATTTCAATTGTACCATATCGCCATCTCACATGTTTTTGTCAGCGCCTTCGACG
>CAXAMN010005014.1:126596-184376 GCA_963970005.1 Durusdinium trenchii | reverse complement strand
GCAGGATGCCAAGGCCAGTAATAGTAGGCTAGTGTTTCATTGGATGCCTGGGCATAGGGGTTTCACCTAGGCTTTTCAGTGTGCTTTCCCTTCTTGGATTTCTTCATGTTTGAGCATCAACAAAGCTTCAATACAGATAATACAGGTGAAGTCAGTTACATCAGTGCCTTTCTGTACCTTGTAGTCACTTGTAATTAGTCATTGTGATAGCAGCGCTGAACTTGTCCTTTTGACTTGTTGGGATAAGTTCAACATATGAACAGGCAAAACTGGAGAATTTCTTCCTGGCCAGCACATTCCCTGGAGAGTCATTTATTTGTTGAAAAGTAATTCCCCGCCAGTGTGCCGAATTAGCCAGCATTCCACCGGGGGAAAAGTGCAAGCCTAGCTGCCTACAAGCATTTGACACCGCAAATGGAGCCTAAACTAAATGGGCATGTTTGCTAGTAAATCCGAGCCTGACTTCCGATGGCCAACAATCGCATTTTTGAAGGCCAATCCACCACACCCGCTCCATGTGGCTTTTCTTGCTCTACAACCGGCTGCCATGTGTAACGGTTCTAAGGGCAGTGTCATGGTAGGAACTATCCTCAATGCAAAAATACGTGGCTGAGCATGTTCTCCACTGACAAGGAGTGGCTCCAGTCCCATCCGTGAGAAGCCGAACATGCTGTGACTGACTTTCATCAGTAGGGACCTGAAAATCCACAAGCTTCACCAAGCTTCCTGGGGTGTGATTTCAACAGAGAAGCCTTCTTTGGCTCGTGAAACGCACCTCGTGAAGCTGAATTTTTAATGATGCATCATTTCTCCGTCCATGATTTGGATCCGAAGCTTTTGAATTGGGTTCGAGGTTTTCAGCATTGAAGTTGCACAATGGCACTGAAATGCAGATGTGAAAGATGTGAGTCTTTCCGTCCTTCAGCATGCTCTTCCCTCCATTCGATTTCTCCTCGCTGTGCCAGCTCAGCCGTCTTGGAGGCTTGACACAGGTGCAACGGGCTTTGATACCAGTCTGTAAACAGAGGCAAATAAACAACCGGCTGATGGTCATCTCCATACGGTTCAGGATTGCTTCCTCGACGGCTGTAAAGACTCGATGAACCAACTGCGGAAGGGAACGGTACAAGTCTTTCCTCAAGTCTGCCTGAAGGCTCAGTTAAAGAGCTCAGAAGGTGGGGTGGCTTTGGATAGTGTTTGGAGATCAGGCCAGTTCATCCCCAATGTGCTCATTTGATGTGAAACATCTAGCAACTCCAAGAGTTTTGGCCGTACGCAATCGTTTTTGTAGAACAAAATTTTCTCCTTGCTCAGATGAGGTGCCTCTCTCACTGAGTATCGCCAAAGAGGATGTTTGAAATCAGCCTCACGTGCCCCGTCAAGTGTTGTCTTTAGACAAGTCCTTCCTAGCAGACAAGGTTGCTCATAGCGGAAAGACTGACATGTCTGAAACCTGTTGGTTGTTAGTGGTGTCCACCACCAAACATGGTTTGCAACGGTCAACAAAATGGTGCTGAGCCTTTTCAAGATTTACCAGCGGAAGACGTCGGTTTCTTCAAGTTTCAGCTTTGATACAGATGCGCACGACTCAGAACTTTAAGCTTTACCCCCAGAACATGTCGGACTGGGCAGCTCTGTTGAAGCCATTTTTGGTGAGAAAGACGGTCCAGTCCGGCTGCTGATGAGCTACGGACGCTTTTGACTGCATATGCCAAGGCAGCCTTTGTATGGGAAGTGTGCGAGCGCCCGCAGCCTCCAGGCTGTTTGGTTTTGATTGGGAAGGATTTGGTGAATGTTGGCTACGTGTGCAGCAAGGACTTGCAGTTGCCGTTGGCTTTGATCCCAGCTGCGAGAAAATGGAGCGAGAGAAGTGCTCATAGCGGTGCATAGCTGTGATTCAACAGACTCGATGGCGGATTCATGATCATTTGATATTGTTATATCATTTGGCTGTGGTTGAACTGATGTGTAACATCTATAGAGTTCTTTGAGAACAGCTCTTGATTTTCAGGAAGGATCGGCAAACGTCTCTCTTCTCTCCTCGACGATGTTCTTTGAGCACCTTTCTGCTTAGCCAGCAGCCTCTTTGCTTAGCTCGTTCACCAGCTGGCGGGCTCTGTTGCCAACTCAATGTTCAGCTACCTCACTGCCTCTCCATCTCAGCTGAACACGCAGCTAACTCACCTCTTGGATCCTGCCGGCTCACCACTTAGTGAAAAACACGGAGCTGGCTTAACACCAACACCCACGGAGCTGGCTCAACTTTCAATGGCCTAATCGGTTTTGCCACTCAGCTTGCGCGCATACGGACGAACCATGAACTTCCCTCATAGGTCAGCCATTTCCTACCTACACGTAATTAATCATAACTCTATACCCTTTATATAGACCGGGTACCGGCTGGAGGAAAAGGATTTGGGGAAGGTCGGCGGGCAACCATGAAAGGCTGCAAGTACACAGCAATTCTTGGTATGCGTAGGTTGTCATTCTTGACTAGTTGCGCACGTGCACCGTTTGAGAAAGGCTGCAAGTGTGGTCCTGGGAATATGTTGTTGGCAGCTCTGCACTTGCTCTATGACATGTTTACCCTGCCTGTGCGCCTTCTTTCTTTGGTATATTTTCATAATGGGTCTGTCCCGCTTCGGCAGGCTTTTCAAACAGGTCGTAACGGACCTTCCGAGGGGGTATCGCAGTATTCTGGCATTCTTTCCCTAGAGGATTAACCTGGTTTGTCACGTAGCATCTCTCACGGCTCACAGCTATCTGAGGGTGCTCCGCCTGCCTGCGGTTGCGGAGCCGTCATGATCCCCTACATTATCACATCATCACATCCTCTTGCATCGCAACACAAGCATCATGTACACATCATCAAACATCACATCACGCATCATTCAACGCATCAGCGCACCACATGGTGCAATTGCGCACCTCCACTTATCATACACCATATGCACGTCTACATCTCTGCGCAGCAAACCTCTACAAATTCCAGCCAGCCTCCTCCACCTCCTTTTCCAAAACGTTCCACCTTCGCTATTCAGATTCATGTTGAACAGAATTAGTATATATACATGGGGGGGTACCATATATATATACATATACACAGTATATTCTTCCGTTACTTCTGCGATGCTTTTGGGCCACACCCCTTTCTAATATTTTGCGGACTGAAACGATTTTCTCGGAACTCCTTATGTGTTCTCCTCCCCAAGGGATAGCATGCATGAGTTGCGAGTCCCACCGTAGCTTTT
Organism: Durusdinium trenchii; assembly: GCA_963970005.1. Lineage (NCBI taxonomy): Eukaryota > Dinophyceae > Suessiales > Symbiodiniaceae > Durusdinium > Durusdinium trenchii. Next base: position 181,125 of record CAXAMN010005014.1, on the reverse strand, counting down.
GAAAGACAGGGCTGCCTGACCTCTCCCGCCAGGCCTCCTCCTGGGGGTGGTGGGTGGAGGTCAGGTAGCTTAATAGTGGAAAAGGGAAGATCCATCCCTCGGTTCCAGGACTCCCCGTGGAGTTAGGGAGTGAGGAGGTGGGTCAAGCTGGTCACCTAGTTCTCTCTAGGCTCCCCCGTGGGAGCGAGAGAGACGGGTGATCTTGTTCGGCACGAAAGGAGGCCACCAGTTCAGGTTGAAAGGAACTTCCTTCCTCTATCTTCGCAGAAGGGGTTCTGAGGGCCCCCTACCCCCCAAAGGCAGGAGCCTAGGGGTCTCTGAGAAGAGAGGAAATGGAAAATCAGAAAGTGAGGTTTTTCAAGAAAGGCGGTTCACTTGAGGATTGGAATGATATGTTGCAGGGTGGCCTCCTCCCAAATCATTTGACGTGGGTTGAGGCCAAGAGCCATGATGATGTCTGGGCATATGCGGAAGCTACCTTGGGCAAAGGCGGTGTTATGGAGTATGAGTGTTATGATTGGAATGGTGGAGCCCAAGGAAAAGCTTGTTTGAGAGTTGAAGGTTGGGGTGATGCTGGACGTGGTTATCTAGTTGGAGATCACCTGGCCGCGAGTGATGGTTACTGTGATTGGTATGGAAAGCGCAATCTGAACGATGGTAAAGGCCTCTATCACTTGTGTCGGGATGATCGAAAGAAATGCAAGGAGAAGCTGCATCGTGGTGATCGTAGAGAGTTGGCACACATCAGTCGATGGAGATTGGTGAACGTTTTGATGATGGCAGGTATGGAGTACACGAAGAAGCTGGCCATGGATGCAATTATGAGGTTCATTGATGAGTGGACTCCCCGAGTACCAGAACCTGCGGAACCACCAAAGGCAAAAGAACAGCCTGAGGCGGTTGGTGATCCGACGGGCTTGGATCGTGCCCTGGAGAAGGCGAAGGAAGCAGCCAAGAAAAGTGGAGAAGAGGAGATCAAGGAAGGTGAGGGGAAGACTGAGTCGACTCGTACACCTCGAGGATCTGTCGGGGCACTGTTGGAGAAGAAGGCCGCAGAGCGTCGTGAGCAGCAGAGGAAAAAGTTGGACGACAGAAGAAAAGCGAGCAGAGGTAGAAGCCGGAGTAGGAGGCGCCGCAGAGGTAAAAAGAAAAGGGGAAAGAGTTCCAGTGAAGGAAGGAGTGGATCAGGTGAGAGCAGAACTTCGGAGTCGTCATAGGGTTTTCGGCGGCCCTTTACCCCGGGGAGGACGAGCTATGGCGGCTTTCAAAGAGAAACCCCGGGAAGTTGTTGGAGGAAGCAGAGGATGAGGTAGGTGGAGAAGGAATAAACTTGGATGAGCCGCAGAGTGTGTTGGTCTTTGACTTCTTTGCAGGGAGTGATAGAAAAAGACCCCGAGCGCAGGCGGTTGAATAACTAGGTGGCCCGGATGTGACGTGGTGGCTGACATCACGGGCGACAAAGGGTGGCATTGAGAAGCGCCGAGGAGTGTGCCAGGCCTTACAGAAGTCGTGGCTGGAGGCGGATCCCCATGTCAGGCGATTTCAAAGTTGAACGCTGATCGAATAGACCTCCAAGATCCTCGGTCGAAGTTGTTTACAAGTACGTGGAGGTCCTGAGATGGATTGTGGATGTCGCCAGAGAGATGAAGGTTTGGTCGGTCCTGATGGTGGAGAATGTAGTTGGGGATGGTGAAGACATAAAAGAGATGAGCCAGCAATTGGGGTGTCGACCTCTTTATGTCTGCGCAAGTTGCATGTCGTGGGTGAGGCGACCCAGGTTGTATTGGAGTAATGTGAGCATGGATGATCATGCGAGCTATCAACTCAACCGCCATGAGCTCTATGATGTGCTGGAGTTCAATGAAGTGTTGGAGCCGCTGAATTTGGTATGCGATGAAGGCTGGATATGGCCAGCGGCCGAGGTGAACCGAAACATCCGAATTCCTACCTTCACAAGGGCGATTCCCAGGAAGAATCCGCCAAGAGAGCCCGCCACCATTGAAAGATGGAAGGAGGATCAAATGAAGTATCCACCATACACCTATCGGCCAGAGTTCTTGTTCCACAATGCCAAGGGAGATGATGTCAAACGAGTGGCATCGGTGACGGAACAGGAGCAATTGATGGGCTACCCTACGGGGTATACCTTGGCGCTCTTCAGGAAGGAGGCGGAGACGGAGGCAGAGCGAGAGAAGCAGACGGTGGCACGAGAGGCAGCTATTGGGAATAGCTTCCATACGGTAGTTGTGGCTTGTCTGCTGGATCTCTGGCTTTGGAAGAAGCAAGCGAGCACGGACTGATCCAAAAGGAGCGAAGGCGATCGTGGAGAAGTGGCACGAGGAGATGTGTCAACGAAGCTTTGATGATATAGGAGAAAAGGGTGATGCCACGACCCATTGCAGTATGAGTGAAAGAGACAAAGAGGAGGAGGAGGAAGCTATATTAGAGTTGGTGAAAAATCAAAAGAAGGAAGAATGGCTCAGGTTGGCTAGCCATAGCTTCGGAAAAGATGGAGGGGCTCGTTTGCTGAATGTAAGGCTGATTCACCAGTACCTACGTCGGATGCAATTCCGTGGGAGCGATGTCAGGTTGGGAAGCCTACCGTCCTGAGATCCAAGCTGGTGGGTATGGAAGACGGCCCAGGCCTACAAGTGGCGACGCAATGAGCACATTAATCTGCTAGAGCTGAGGGCAATCTTGAGAAGCCTGGAGTGGCGAGCCCGTTCAGCGTCCTTGCATTTGTGCAGGTTCCTCCATTTATCGGGTTCCCAGACCTGCTTGGCTGTTTTGACAAAAGGTCGCAGCAGCTCGAGGAAGATCAATCGCATTTTGCGAAAAATCTCAGCCTTGTGTGTCACGTTGAATCTGTTTGCGTTGTGGGCTTTAATTGCATCCCGGTTGAACCCGGCGGATGGTCCGAGCAGGCGCTTTGAGAAAGATGCCAAGAAGGGAAACTAAGAGAAAGGAGACAAAGGAAGAACGCAAGGCTGAGAGAAAGAAAGTGGGAAGGCTGTCAGAGCAGCGTGTTTCACTGGCGACTGCTGAGCGCTACACTGTGGCACTGCGTGATATCGGTTTGTTTGTGGGAAGCCAAGTCGCAGAGGTGCTGCGTCGAAATGACCTAGAGTCAGTTCTCTGCCAGTACATTGAAGTTCTTTGGGAAGAAGGAGATCCCAAGAGTATGGCAAACTACGCGCTGGCCGCTGTACACTACAGAAAGCCAGAACTCAAAGGGGCTTTGAAAGGGGTGTGGCAGCTTGGAGCAACCAATACGGGCTACCCCGCTAAGCCCAGAGTCAGTTTTTGGCCTTTGCTGGAATCCTATGGACATGGCAATGGCCTCGGCTGGCTCAACTGACGATGATGGCCTTTTGTGGCCTGGGGAGATGTTTCAGCTCCATTGAAGGGACGTCGTCTTGCCAAAACACCAAGGCCAGTCGGCCATCATTTTCTTGCGGGATACGAAAACAGCGCAACCAAATATCCTGACCAGCGAAAAGGTGATGATTAGTGAACAGAGTGGGATTGCCTGCCTGAGAGCATTATGTCAGCGACGTAAGTCTGATGAAAAGTTAGTTGATTTTTCCCCAGCAGCCTTCAAGGCCTTGTGGAAAGAGGTGGTAATCCACCTACTACCTTCCGTACAGCTTAAGGAGGGGAGGAGCAACTTCGGCTTATGCCCAGGGCATGAAATTTGACCAGCTTTTGGCCAAAGGCCGCTGGAAACATGTTTCCACTGCCCGAATCTACCTTGATCAAGCCCTCCAGGAATACACGGCTTTGGTCCTACCGCCCGCTGTTTCCCAAAGAGTGCGCGCAGCAAACCAGAGGTTTGCTGCCGAGCTGGGACGCGTGGAGGTGGGGCTAGGAGGTTTTGATCGGGAGAGGGTATTTGCCTTTTTCGTCAGATGGCACTTGACCCCGGCAAAATGCGCGGAATAGGCCAAGAGGTGGGCATAGCAACATAAAGCATGTGTTCTCCCCAAGGGATAGCGTGCGTGAGTTGCGAGTGCCACCGTGGCTTTTGAAAGACCCTCCATCACCCCGTTCTCCTCCTTAGGAGGACTTGATCGGGAGAGGACATTTGCCTTTTTCGTCAGATGGCATTTGACCCCGGCAAAATGCGCGGAATAGATCAAGAGGTGGCCGTAGCAAACATAAAGCATATATATATATATACATACACATATAATATGCGGGTGTTTCAGCATGTGTCAGGCTTTCGTCTTTGGTTCTTTGATTTTCTGCCCCAAGACAACCAACCCAGTGGTTTGTCACACAGTGCAGCCTTCACACCTCACAGCACCCATGCTTTTGGTCCTAACGACCTTGTGCTCAGCACTTGCAGATGACGCTGTTTGCAGCTTGCAGAAGGCTTCTCGTGGACCAATCGGTTTTGACAGAGAAGTTCGAAATTTGGAGCGTGAGGATGTCCAGCCAAAAGATTTGTGGTCGAAACCTGGCTTTGAATTCAGGCAATGCCCCAAGCTCACGACCGTGTCAAAAAATCTTCAATTGCAAGTGAGACATCAGCTCAACGGCCTGACGAAGAAACCGACATGTTCAGGCGGACAGGTCTTGATCGGAGACTTTGTGAATGGCAGCTACAAATATACTTGCTGCAATGCCGGTGAGCAATGCGGGGGCTGTCGCGTTGTTAGGGACGGAGCTTGTAGGCAATGTGCTGCTGGATATGTCCTGCAGACCGTACCAGTTGTCAACATATCCAAGTGCTTCATGTGTGACGATGTTCCCAACTGGCATGATATGCAAGGCAGAACCTGTGCTGACCTGCAACAAGATGGCATTTGTTCCGGGGCATGGCCCAAAACAGCTGACGATGTTCAATTCCAGGGACTCAGGCCAAGTGAGGCATGCTGTGCATGCGGAGGAGGAAGCGTCTATCCGACACCTGTCTACATGCCTTTGCAAAGCAAGTCCCTGTATGCCGGCCAATACGTGGATGCCACGCCAGAGCCCATCACAGCTGAAGTCGTGGAGGTTGCGCCAGGGTGCACCTTTGGGTCCTCCGGCTTGACCCTGGCAAGCAATGGGAGGGTCTCAGGTGTGGCCTCGAAGAAGAATGTGACGGAGATCAAATGTTCCATGGTGTCGGTGCAAGATCCTGTACGTGGGATTGTCACTCAGACAGATTTCTCCATACCGCTCTCCGCGTTCTCCTATGGAGAACAGGTGGTGTACTTCAAATTTTGGGGCTTAGATGGCAACCCATCGGATGCAACTGTCCCACTTCAGTCGAGGAACGTGGATAGGCCGAGGTCTTTTCAACTGCAGTGTGACACAGCCTGTCCGTGGCTCTCGATGACTTCTTCCGGCGCGCTGAAATGGAATCCGGAGAAAGGACCTAAGACAGGCTTGCCAGAAGATCTGAGGGAGCAGGTGACGACATTAGCAGGAATGCCTTCTTGCAATTGCCAAGTGCTGGGAAATTGGCCAACCAAGGGTGGAGCCAAAGCAGTGACGCATGAGTTCTCGGTGTCGCAAGCACGCCTTTGGAAGGGAGGTGTGTGGGAGGTTCCGAGCATCACAGGCCGCGTCTCTGAGGAGATCTCGGAGGTGCCTCTTTTGGAAGACTTGGGACCGAGCCTTAGTTGTCTCTCTCTTTTGCCTTTGCTGATCGTGGACCCGTGTTTCATGCAGGTTTTTACACAAACGAAGTAGTAACATGGCCGATGAGGATTTAGTACCTCTGTGATGCGCTAGAGACAATGCGGCTCTTGTTCTGTTAGCATGAACGCTACCACCATTACTCACTGCTCAACGAAGACAGTGGTGGTACAGTCGTGATATCTAGAATCTAGAAGGGACGCCTTCTAATTCTAGACGTACCTGCATTTTATTTTGCTATTATGGCGACTGGGCTAAGCCAAAGTCCCAGCATGCGGACATGTCACGCATGTATTTGAACCCTTTACTTGTTCATCGACGGTGTCGTTAGTACCTTGGCCCAACCAGACCGTATTCTGAGGAGGCCCTCGGCTGCCTGAACACTAGAAAGCTCCACTTCACTCCTTCCATATCCAGTATGCTTGGGTGCTCGACCGTCGGTGAGTTGTCAACTAGCCTAAAACGGACAACAAGGGAGGAATCTGGTGCATTCTTGAACCACCAAAGATAATGTTACGTTGGCGCACCTGTTGGTGAAGCAGGGTTCCCTCACAGGATGAGAAAGCTGCTGAGGGCGAAACTCACCCACCGTCTGGGGAAGCCGTGTTGGAGCAAAATACCTCCGACCCCGACTGCATAGACGGTGCTCAGCAAGTTCACATGGTGGCCTCGCTCTCAATTGCGTGTGGCAGAAGCCACGCGCACTGCATTCCATTCCTGGTTTTCTTTTCATGCCTTTCCTGTCTTCAGGTCTTGTCATTTCATCCCTTCCCCTCTCTTGCGCGCACGCTGGCTTGGCATTTGGCCTTACTTCGGCGCACGTGGCCAAGATAGATAACTTCATGGGTCGCATCATCGAGGAGTTCTGCACGATTCCAAAGACCAACAGCAGGCTCACTGATGTATAGCGTCAGATTTGGGTTTGCTCTTGGTCCGCCTCGCTCTCCTCGCTTGGCCCACTGTTTGTGCGTGTACACCTTGGAATCATAGGTTGACTTTTGGTATTTGGAGGGGACAACCCCATGGATGCAGTTGGTTGTCGAAGGAAGAGGGCAGCATTCCATGGCTGATATGATCCTGGGACACTGGGTGTTATGCACTTTCACCGTTTCTAGTTCGACTGGACCTTTGTTGGGCTCGGGTTTTTGCAATTTGATGCTTCAGAAACTTGACCCTCCAGGATGGTCAGGCCCCTTTACATGTTTTACTTAGGCAATGAGTTCACCTATGTTTGTGAGTGGCGTGGGGCTTTCAGTTCGTTCGCATCGTGTCCCGAGTGTGTCTGGCTTTGTGCCAACGCGGAGTGAGCCTGAAGCGGAGTAGCGCTGCATCGGTGAGCCAATACCTGAAATTATGCTGAATTCGTTGAGCTCTCTATCAAGTGTGTCCAGCGGCATCGTCCAACTGTGGTGTGCCGTGTGATCCCTTTGGCAAAGGTGAACCTTTCCGACTCCTGCGTTTGCGTCGTGGGCCATTTTCTGATGGGGAAGTTTTATTCACTTGAGTATTTCATGCACGCTTCTGAGCAATTCATGCATCGGTTTCCTTTTAATGCCGCTTTCTCTCCTTTGCGCGTTTTCTCTTTCTAGGTTTTCGTTCGTTGCTAGAGGCGGTTTAAAAGTGTAACTGAGGCTTTTTCAGTCAAGAGTGCGCCGGATGAGGCTTTATGGCCAGGTGTCTGCCACATACACACCCCCACACACACCCCTGCGCCCCCTCTCTCCTGGGTTTCCTTCCTTTTCTTCAGGATTGTTAGGTTATTCTTCAGGCTCGTTTAGTCCACCCCCACCCCACACGCAACCCCTAAGTTTTCGTTTCTTTCTCTCCTGTCTTTTGTTTCTGTTGCTAGGTCTGTCGCTCCCCTAGAGGCTTTCTAGGTTTTCCTTTCGTTGCTAAAGGCTTGTTAGGTTGTGGCGGCGGCTTTTTCAGAGTGCTACGGCCGTTTGTGTGTGTCACACCCTGTCTCGAAGGGTCACCTTTTCATCAAAGAAGCAGGGGGCAGTAGCCCACTCATGAGTCTACTGCCAACGCAGCTGCTCATGAGTTGGGAGGATATCGGAGCTGATCACTCCGACATACTTGCAACCACTTTAGTTCCTGCGGTTCTAAGTGTTGACAAAGCTGTGACTCTTCTCTTCGGGTAAACTGCTAATGCGTCATTGTTGAAACATTCTGTTTGGCCGACCCAGCATTCTTCCCGCTGTCTCAAAGCAAGTGCTAAGTATTCACCTAAAGTGCTACTGCGTCGGTGAGCCAATACATGAAATTATTCTGAATCCGTTGAGTTCTCCATCTAAGTGTGTATATAGAAGTGAAGATTGGTGACCAAGGACCAGGCTTTCAGTGGTACAACCGTTCAGGACATGTCTTTGAGGTGCCCATCGTCGAAAACATCACCACAGGAGAGAAGTTCATCGTGTCCAAGTCCATCCCCCAAACATTTTGGATGTGGACTGCAAAGTCGTTGGAGACGAAGGGAAACAACTCAAATGGTCTCGCATTTCTGGTGATGTCACGCTGGAAGGGGACGTGGCTTTCAACCTGGACCCACAAACTGGCACAGTCTCTGGCACTCCTGGCCTCAGCTTGTCTGCGACCCAGGGTCGAGCTGAGCTGACGATCAACTGCCAAGTAGCTCTTGGAGGCAAAGGCTTAAAGAGCTGCGCGTGGCGCGTTGAGTTGGTCCCTTGAGTTGGTGGGAACTGGGACTGTGAACGTTTCTCCGCCAAACACGTTGCTTGCAACTAAGGGGGCGAGGGTTCGTGTTTGCCGCTCGGCCATTTTTTGTCGACCTTCACAAAAAAAGTTGCAAAGCCATTTTTAGGTTCGTTGGAACCTGTCGGGACCTTCTCTCCCTCTCTCTCTCTCTCTCTCACCGCTTCTCGTAGGCTCTTCTTTCACCCAACCTCACCCTCGTCCGGAGCTTAATTGAAAAGGAGCGCCTCTGCTCGGGGAGGCGTGTGTGTGTTTGTGTGTGTGCCCCTTGGAATCACAGGGATCCTGTCGGATTGTTCTTGTTTCTTGAGTTTTGGGGACTGCCTGACTTGTAACAGTGGCAGTCCAACGAAGAGGCTGTTACGAGGCACTGATATGGATTCTGGACGCAGAATCCACGTACCTGCTTGAAAAACGCTGCAGATGCGCACGACCGCCGTCACCGTGATCGTCGCTTTCGTTTCTTGCGCTTTTGGCCCTATTTCCGTTTGAGGACCAGGCTCCTTATGCTTGTTTGGGTTTTGCCTGAACTGTTCAGGATTTGGGAACCCAGGTTGGCGTGTGGCAGCCGCTTTCAAGTCAGTACGCATTTCTATAAGTGTGTTTCACGCTCCGTCTCTAGGAGCCCGTTCCTTTCCTTAAACCCACAAAGCATCGCGCGGGATGGAGACACCTGTATTGCTTCTCCATCAACGAAGCTGGCAATACATGGTGAGGATATCAGTTCCGGACGCGGAACTGACGTACCTGCTTTCAACACAATGACGCCACTGGTCCGCCCTGCCGCTGTGTTTTGGTTTCCATGTCCTTTCATGATAGGCCCCTAAACTTTCCTTTTCTCTACCGCGGATTTGCAGCCGCGACACCACTGAGCGCTTTCGCAGTCAAGTGAAACCGCCACTGTTCAAACATTCTGTTTCCGCGGACTCAGCCACCTTTCCTTTCCACCATCCATTCCTCTGTGGATTACGATAACTGCAAACCCTGTGACTAAGTGTGTATCGCTGTGTCTTCCCACTGGGTACACAGTGTGATCCGCAAGAGAGGTGCTGAAGTCGATCGCGAATCACCTTTTTCTGACTCGAAGTGCAGCCAGTGTGCATTCTGGATTGATTTTTTGTCTCACCCATGAATCCACGGATTCCCGCCGCGGGGCTCACGGGCTGGACGCCGCCGGGCTAACGGACATCTTTCTAGTCTATGCTGCGTTTCAATTTTCGCTTTCCTTTTCTTCATTTCTTCATGCAGCGCGTCACATGGCTCATGCCACATCAACCTGTACATTGCCAAAGGGCATTCCACCGCAGAGTGTCGACGATTTTTGAAGCGCAAACAGACCTACGACTTGAGCCAGGGATTCTTTTTACCCACAAAGTGATCCTCTCGCAAGAGAGACGCTGAAGTCGATCGTGAATCACATTTTTCTGACTCGAAGTGCAGCCATCGTGGATTCTGGATTGATTTTTTGTCTCACCCATGAATCAACGGATTCCCGCCGCGGGGCTCACGGGCTGGACGCCGCCGGGCTAACGGACATCTTTCTAGTCCATGCTGCATTTCAATTTTCGCTTTCCTTTTCTTCATTTCTTCATGCAGCATGTCACATGTCTCATGCCACATCAACCCGTACAGTGCCAAAGGGCATTCCACCGCAGAGTGTCGACGCTTTTTGAAGCACAAAAAGGACCTACCACTTGAGCTAGGGATTCCTTTTACCCACAAAGCATCGCGCGGGATGGAGACACCTGTATTGCTTCTCCATCAACGAAGCTGGCAGTACATGGTGAGGATATCAGTTCCGGACGCGGAACTGACGTACCTGCTTTCAACACAATGACGCCACTGGTCCGCCCTGCCGCTGTGTTTTGGTTTCCATGTCCTTTCATGATAGACCCCTAAACTTTCCTTTTCTCTACCGCTGATTTGCAGCCGCGACACCACTGAGCGTTTTCGCAGTCAAGTGAAACCGCCACTGTTCAAACATTCTGTTTCCGCGGGCTCAGCCACCTTCCGTTCCAGCATCCATTTCTCTGTGGAATATGATAACTGCAAGCCCTGTGACTAAGTGTGTGAAAACACGTGTATCCGATGCAATTGCTTTGGGTGCTCTCACCTGTATGCTCTCGTATGGGTGCTCTCATGTGTGCGTTCAATGTCATATGAGTGCTCTCGTTTGTGTGCTGTGTTCGCTCATTTGTTTGCCTCATATGTGTATGCCTTCATGTGTGTATGCTCTCACATGTGTTTATTATATTTTTGTTTCGTATCAGAATCGGTGGTAGCTCTCAAATGGATACGCCTCCAAAAGCAAAAATACGCATGCTGTCTCTAAAAGTGACACCAAGACGTTATCAGTTTGTGCTGATGATTCTGGAAGCAGCATTTGGGTTCTGATTAGTCTCTTCAAAGACCTTGTCACGGAAACCAAACTCTACTAGTTGGAATTGTTCAGCTATTTCAGCCTATACTGGTGCCGAATCACTGGTCAGTATATGTAAGCTTGCAACTGCACTCAACACAAACAGTGTGTTCATTTTTTGCTGAAGGTTTGTTTCAAGTTCACTTCAAGCTCTCTATTTTCAATTTGAAGGGTGGAACTACCCATGAATTTTAGTCGCTTTTGTCCGGAACCCGCAAATTTAGTCTGTTTTGAACCAAGGGTTCGTCTTTGGGTTTCTTTTTTCCAATGCACACTGTACGGCCCACGCATGCGGAATGCGTTGGACATGCGCACAGCTACAAGGGCCGCACTTCGATGCGGTCCCCTCCCACCGTTTGGCGCGCATGCGTAGTGCATGAATTTGACTAAAGAAAAATGCAAGGGAACCCCACAGCAATATTGATTTCCTCCACAGGTTCGGCGTCCTGTCCTCATCCCCGTCTTGCCTGCAAATGGCCTGTTGCTGATTGTCGCTTGTTGTCAGTTCTGGATAGTTCTGGTAGTACAAGCTCGCACCCTTGTGAATACTGCAAAAGGCGAACAATGCAAACACAGACCAGTGAAGACCACTAGAGCTTGTAGACTGGCCCAGCTTCCGTGGCAAAATTGTCTGGAAGGCAGGACAAGAATTGTTTGCTTTGTTTGAATCTGCGATGTTGATGGTGAATTCTCCATTGCAGATTTTGTGCATCAAAGTTCAGCAACACAAGGCCACAATATTAAGCAGTGCCCAAGCTGTTCCAAAACATTTATGGAAACATCCTGCAGAGTGAGTGTTTGCGGAAACTGCGCAATGAGCGCCAGACGTTGTTTCAGACTCATGCTTGGTGTCCCGTGCAACTAAGACCTGTACAAATGACTTGCTTGTGATTGTGAGCCAAACATGCAGCTACCAACATTATTGCCCAGATGCACAGAGTGCCCTTATTGAGTCCAGGGTTTTGGGGCGCCAAAGTGTCTCTGTGCTCCAGTCCGCTTTGTGCTATTCTTCGCTTGGATTTGCTGAGAACTTACTGCAAAACAACAATTTCAATTGTGTGTTTCTATTGATACTAGTAAGAAAGGGCATCGCTACGAACGGGGCCCCTGGCCTTACTAGTAACAAGAACGCTACGAACGTAACAAAGGATTCTCTTGCGATTTACAGCGAATCTCGAGAATCTCTGCCGCAAAGACCTGCCCAGACGCCAAAAGCTTTGACGCCAGACTCGTCTGCAGTTACTGTGATTGTTCAGGCAGTTACTGTATACAAGTGCCCCTCAAAGCCTCTGGAGGTACTCTACACATGTTGGGCGTTACAAACTCAATGACTCAAAGACTTTCATTTCCCGCAGGCCCTCAGTATGACCGGGCACTGCCAGTATCTGTCTTGAGCATCAGAGTGCTGGACGATGTTTGCTTCTTGGCCGCAATGGTTGAAGTGAGGCACTTGGGTCTTGTGCGCCAAATTGGGCAATGTGTTTCCAAGGCTGGGCGCTCAGCAACATTTCTGGGACCTTTCGATGGAACACAGCGCCAAAGGCCCAGCAAAGTCTGTGCCTGCAAAGCTGTCGTCTGCGAGATGATTGCGCAGCAGTTCAATACAAGAATGGCGCCTGCAATCTCATGGTGAGTGACGGCAAGCCGTCAGCTTTGCATTCTGAGGTGCTGTTGCGTTTGAACAATTGCTCAGATCAAGATGCCGCCCTCAATGTGACACTCCCGGGAGCACAGTATCTCGAAGGGGAGTTTTCAGTGATGAGCATCTTCAAAAGCAACGCTTCATATTCGCGTCCAGGAACAAATCCCCAGCGGCAACTGCTGCTGAGTCGAAGAGAGAATGTGGAGCGGGTCCCTGAATCATGTGCAAAGCCTTCAAGCAGCACTGGCACAAATGGGTGGAGGTCAGAAACTGGACCCCAAATGTTGGGTGGCATCCCTGGCAGTTCATTTTAGTTCTCTCTGGGGTGGTGTGGGTGGGGGGTTCAACTTAGAGCTCAATTTAATGGTTTATGTTCGATTTGTTCTAGTGGTCACTCGTCATGGCATAGTACAGATGTTCATGCACATACACTGGGTGTTTAGGCCCAAGCGATCGTACCTGAAAAGGTTTCGTGCGCCGCTTTGCATGGTACCGGAGCCGCGGTTGTAAGAGCCGGGGCCCGCTAGGCTCTACGACCGCCACTACGTGGCCACGTTCGTCCTTGGTTGGAGGAGGCTCCAGGGCCAGAGGGATTTGGATTTGCGAGCTCCTGATCCTCGCGCGTTTGGCGGTGGGATTAGTTCACCTTCGATCCAAGAGATCAGCTACCACAGCCCCGGCCGAGTGGTTTCCAAGTCGTGGAAGGTGAAGAAGAGGTGCTTCCACTTTGTGGTCTTGGAGGGGGACGCCCACATTGGCAAGGTCAAGTGGGTGAAGTCAGGACGAGCGACAAAAGCATCCCTTTTAGTTCAGGAGAAAGGGAGAAAGAAGAAGAAGAGGAAGCCTATTAGGGAAGTGGTCGTGGTGGTTCCTAGCAGTTGGTCCTTTTTGGAGCGGCTCGAGGACAAGAGAGAGGAGATCCAGGGAGACGCATTGTGTGCATTTGTGGCACATTGGAAGTTCTGGGAGCTTGTAGCGGGCAAAGCTTCGAAGAACAAGACAGTGAAGGAGGAGCTGATTGGAGCACGAGAAGCTCTATCCAAAGCCCTCAAAGATCGAGGCAACGGCTGAAGAGAGTTTGAAGCTCATCTCAACCGCCTTGGAGAAGTTGACAGTGACACAAACCACCCAGGCATGGTCGAGACCCTTGAAAGCCCCAGATGTTTTCAAGCCTGAAGCCCCAGATCACGAACTTCGAGGCTGGAGTGACTGGAAGTTTTCGTTTTGCAACTACGTCAGGGGAATTGATCCTGGGCTTGCAGCAGCTATGGAGGTTGTTGAAGGAGAGCTCAACGCGGACTACGCCCTCGATGACATGACGGAAGAGACGCAGGGCATGGCTATTCGCTTGTATAGCCTTTTGACTTCCTATATGAGGCAAAGGCCATTGAAGTTGGTGCGCCACATGAAACAGGAGAATGGGTTTGTGGCGTGGCAGACATTGTTGAAGGAGATGCAACCTGCAACACGGGCCAGAAGCCTAGCTCTTTTGACGCAGCTCTCAATCAAGAGTTCAGTTTGCAGAAGGAAAGACGTTGAGCGAACAACTTCCACAGTACGAAGCTATAGTGGCTGAGTACGAGAGGATTTCACAGAAGGAATTCAGTGAAGATGCAAAAGTCGCGTCCATATTACAAGCTTGCCCAACATACATGAAGCAGCGTTTGCAGTTGTGGGTGGACGACAAAACCGCCTATGAATCCCCGAAGAACAAGATCCATCATCTCGAGGCGCTCGCGACGAGATGGGAGGCTTCGAACAGTCTAGCGCTCCCAACGAGAGCAAGTGGAGATGATGCAGTGCCAATGGAGGTTGACTACGTTGGCAAAGAGAAAGGGAAGAAAGGAGGCAAGAAAGGAAAGGACGTGAAAGGAAAAGCCAAAGGCAAGGGCGGGGGGCGGGGGCGGGTATGAAGGCAAAGGAAGTTGGAAAGGACAGAGCCAGGAGAATGGCAAGAGTACATGGGAGAAGAGGCCATGGAAGAAAATTGAGAAGGGAAAGAGTGACAAGGAGGAAAAGGCAGCAAGGGTGGTGCTTGTCACGTGTGTGGGAAGCAGGGGCATTACGCCAAAGACTGCTGGAAGAGGGCGCAGCATGTTGAGGATCCCAATCCAGGTGGAGCACCAAGTTCATCCACGGGACAGCCAAGTGGCAGTACAACGCAGACATCATCTGTGAAGATCGTTCGTATTGCAACTCCACCGGATGCACCCTACACTGAGGTTTTCGATTTGACTACACCGCGAACAGCCGCAGACGTGGAGAGACATCCTTGGAGGATTCAGGTGAGGCTGGCCGATGACTTGAGCAATCAGAGTCTGGCGTGAAGAGACCGCCTTCTACATGGTCCAGATGGTCAGCGTGAGAGAAATGGACGAGGAAGAGTGTCTGGTGACACTTGACAGCGGTGCTGATTTTTCAGTACTGCCTGTTAGCTTTGGAAGCGTGGGAGAATGGAGGCCTGGACCGAAAGATCTGAAAATGGTCGACGCCCAAGATTGAACATCAAGGATTGACGAGAGCGAAGGTGAGAGTGAAGGACGTCAATGGCAAGGAGATTGAGATCATTGAGGAATTCATTTTGGGGAACGTGCAGCGCCCCGTCATGTGTGCAGGCAGGTTGCTTCGAAAAGGATGGAGCGTTCAATCAAAGGACAATGGCCTGCAACTATGTCATGGTGACAGAGACATTGCCATCCAGATCGATCTATGGAGTGGAACAACTCATGAGGAGGCAAGAGAGAATCGAGTGATGGTTCTGAGAGGCTATCTCATGTGGAGGAACTAGAGTACGTACCAGGATGGCATCGGCTGCCGAATGGGGTAGTGAGTGGCACATAGTGACCCAGTTGCTGTCTACATGACTGACCTTGAAGGCGA
Organism: Durusdinium trenchii; assembly: GCA_963970005.1. NCBI lineage: Eukaryota > Dinophyceae > Suessiales > Symbiodiniaceae > Durusdinium > Durusdinium trenchii. The sequence continues at coordinate 165,841 of CAXAMN010005014.1, read as the reverse complement.
CTGGAAGGCGGCCAGGATGACCTTGAGCAAAGACAAAGATGGGTTCTGGCGACAGGTTGAGGACGTCGAGAACTACAAGGATTTGGGAGACAAGGCATTCAGGAAGGTGAGCGCTGACAAGAATCCAGAAAGAATGCTGACCTTCTTCTCCCCCTACCGCCTGTTGGACTATTGAGCAAGTCCCGGTACATCCATATCCAGAGCCAACAGGGGAGATCAGACACATTGAATGGTCAGATGAAAAAGAACAGGAGAGAGAGGAAGAGCTTGAAGAACAGATAGAGTACCAGGAGTTGGATGAAGTGACATACAATGAAAAGAACACTGTGAAGGAACTCCAACTTGCGCGCAAGGAGAGAGGGTTGGCCTATACGGGCAGTAAGAAGAGGCTGTTGTCAAGGCTGATTGCCTTCAAAGTGGACATCGAGAACAAGTTCCAAATGAGCATTGCAAACAAGCTGTTCAAGGAACAACAAAGGACGCCTTTGACGCTGGGACACCCGAAACTACCCTCCCTTGCAGAGCAAGAGCTTCATTTCGTGACACATTGGCCATATGCTTCATGGTGTCAAGCATGCATGGCTGCCAGGGCAAAGGAAGACTAGCGCGTGCCTCAGGAAGGAAAGCCAGTCATTCAACTGGACTTCATGTACACCTGGACTGGTCCAGAAGGCCGCATGGAAGAACCCAGTTCAGGACGAGTTCAAGAGAGGCAATATCAATATTATGGTACATGCCTCATCATGGCTTCGACAGAAACCAAAGCCATCCATGTGGTACCAGTCCCGAGCAAAGGAACTGCAAGCTTGAAGCAGATCACTGAGGAGGTGGTTAGATTTGCTCTGGAGAACGCTGGAAGGGAGAACTGCATCTTCCAAGCAGATTCAGAGAGAGCAACAAGACAGATCCTGAGATCGGTCCAGCAAGTTCGAAAGGTATTGGGCTTACAAACAGAGATCAGACTGACTGGAGCAGGACAGCGCGCCTCAAACGGGTTGGTTGAAAGGGCAGTTCAAACCAGTGAGGAGGTTACAGAGGACTTTTGCAGAGGAGCGCGCAAGACTTTCTATCCTAGGAGACAACCGCCTGTATCCTTGGTCCTTCAAGCGCGCATCCTTCCTCATCAACAGGTATCGAGTATTGGAAGGCACTGGGGGAACAAGCTACGAGTTAGCGACAGAGTACCGAGGAAAACTGGTCCTGTTCGGAGAGGTGGTTATGTACAAGAGGATGATTTGTCACAAAGGCTCGAATGTGTTCGAACAGGGCATTTGGTGTGGAAAACACGCGTTCAATGCTTGTCACATCATTCTCACACCAGAAGGAGCGTGTGAAGCAAGAACGATTCGACGACTTGCTCCTGAACAAGCCTTCAATGGACCAGCCATGATCACGCAGAGGATTGCCATGGGCATACTCGCCACAAGGAACTCTAATGAAGCATGGAGGCCAGGCTCAGAAGTATTGACAGCCCACACTCGAGGCAGAAGTCCAACCAGACGAACTAGAAAACATTGCCCAAACAGTGGCTGCAGGCTTGGTGACACCAGCGCCCGGACTTCAAGGTGGTGGTCAGGGCATTGGTGATGCAGCGCCTGCAACACCAGCGCTACCAGTTCCACCTGCAAAGAGACATTTGAGCAATGAAGAGGACGAAAGAGAGGCCAAGAGGCAGGACACTACAGAATCACCCAAGAAGAGCACAGGAAAGAGAGACGCTGAGATCGAGATCGAAGAGGCAGAGAAGAAGATGAGGAGTGAGGAAACAGATGAGGTGATCACAGTTGAAGATGAAAAGATGCCGGAAGAGAAAGGCTCAGAAAGCAAGGTGAGGCCAGCAGACCATGAAGCAGAAGGTTCACCAGGGGGAAAGATGGCAAGATTATATCCTCCTCATTACGCAGGCATCCAGAGCATTGAAGTTCATGGAGATGAAGAAGTCAACGTGGAGTACGTTCCTGAGGAGACGAACGAAGAGCTGCAATACAGCTACGGTGGAGAAGAGGATGGAGACCCGCCGGAAGTCTCACAAGAGGAGCTAGATGCTTTGGACAAAGAAGCAAGTCAGAAGGAGACCGAGAGGATGTTGAGCATACCGGCAATGGAAGAATCCAACATCGAGGAGGTGAATGCAAATGCTGGGTATGTGATCTCAACAAGAATGGTCTATTCCATGGGTATGTGATCAATGATGCCTTCTTGATGGCAAACCAGCCATGTGAGGAGAGAGCCTGTCAAGATCGATGAGAAGGCGTTCCGATTGTTGAGATGCTTACCTGGCCAACGAACAGCTGCGTCGCAGTGGTTCCAGAAGTTCTCTCAGGAGCTTGCAAGGAGTTCAACCTCGATCAGGATATGATGCAGCCATCATTGTTCATGAGGCAGGACAATATGTACCTCACAGTGCACGTAGACGATGTCTTCATGGTTGGGACGCCCCAGATCCTCCAAGAGTTCGTGATGTTTTTGAAGGACAAGAAGAAATGGAAGGTAGAAGTCGGTAGAAGCCAAGGGGCCGTTTGCTGCAGGTGAGAAGTTAAAAGGCAGTTCAAGATTACTGAAGATCATTGCGACGTCGAGTGTGATCGAAAGCAGTACTACGGACTGGAGAAGGAGCTTGATTTGTTCAGCAAATCCTACAGGAAGACACCAATGGATCAAAATGCTTCGAAGAAAGACAATTCACCGCCACTTGAGGCAGAAGAGATCACGAAGTTCAGAAGCATTGTGGGACGCTTGATGTACATGGCTAGCGAAAGACCAGATGCACAGTTCGTCATTCAGAACCTTGCCAGGAAGATGTCATCACCAACAAAGCAAGCCATGCGCAATGCGTGGCACCTGTGCTCATACCTGGAAGGCACCATTGACTGTGGTGTGAGGATGTCGAGAAGAGAGAAAGGGAGGTCAGTGATGGACACCAGAGAAGATGTCGAGATCAACAGTTGCCCCACACCTGGTTGAAATTTTGACAGACGCTGACTATGCAGGCAACAGAGACGATCGCAAAAGCGCTACCTCATTCCAGATCTACATCGACGGCGGCCTCAGTGAGAGCAGGGTGAGGACACAGAAATCAAAAGCTTTGTCATCAGGTGAAAGTGCAGTGGTAGCCGGTTGCTCAGATGGCATGTTGATGAAGCACCTGCTGAACAAAATGACAGGTGGCAGCTGCGCTGTGAAAGTGAGAACAGACAGTTCAGCTGCAAGGTCGATGGTCCAACGCCAAGGAATTGGACGCGTGCATCTAGATGCTTCTCTGCTGTGGGTCCAGCAGAAGGAGAGTGAACGGGCCTTCAGCGTGGCAGCAATCCCTTCAGAGCTGAATTGCGCAGACATAGCAAAGAACCTGACACGGAAGAGACTGCTCGGCTTGCTCTACATGATCAAGATGATCGACGTGATTGGTGACAGAGTTGGCTATGAAGAGTACAAAGATCTGGATCTGGAGTACCAGTACCAGATCAAGAGAGGCGCCAAGAAGATGATGAACTCGGAGGACCTTCGAATTGGCCTATTGCTGCTGATGGCAAGCGTGAGCTCAGTGGCAGGAAGTTCGACTGAGGAAGTTGAGAAAGGAAGCACAGATTTCGGCTGGATGATGCTCGTTGCGTGTGCAGTGATTGGGGCCTTGAGCACTTTGCGCTGGCTTCGGATCTTTTTGCTATGGCTTGATTGGAAAAGTGGTCAAGTCTGAGGCCACAGCGATCAGGGAGAACACGCAGTACACGCATGTGGTGATTGAGAAATGTGACCAGCAGACCCAAGCTACAGAGCGGCTGGATGCACACATCTTCACGCAGCATGAAGAACAGCGAGAAGAGATGGAAGAAGAAATGGACAAAGTGCAGGCAGAGCTGCTAGATGCTGAAGAGATGATTGGACACCTCCAGGAGGATCTGAAAGAGATCCGGAGGCAGAGGGACGACAACCTACAGATGTTCCTCAAGTCCCAGGAGCAGCTTGGCAAGCTAGAGTCGAAGGTGCTTTACTTGCGCCACACTCCAAATGGGCAAGCGCTTCATTTTGATAGCAGATGCCCTCACTGGCAAAGCGCCAAAATGGTAGAGCTTTGCAAGAGGTGCCAGGACGAAGTGGCCGTGTTCGATTAGTCCTGGTCCTAGTGGTCACTCGTCATGGCACAGTACAGATGTTCATGCACATACGCTGGGTGTTTAGGCCCAAGCGATCGTACCTGAAAAGGTTTCGTGCACCGCTTTGCAGTTTATGTTTAAAAGAGAGTTTGAAGCCCACTCGCAAGTGGTTTACGTTCTCTTCCCATCGACAGAGCTAGCTGATCAAATGGAGTATGCCCAGTTGAGGTCGAACTGGTTGTTCCTACACATCAACTCTTCTGACTATGAGGATGCAGAGTCCATCCACGCGCCTGAGTTCTTTGGGAATGCTATGGCTTGCACCGACACGGATGTGGTTGGCAATGCCTTCAAACACGGCCAGGCCGCCTTTGAACTGCAGCTACTCCCACCAGAACTCAGTGTAGCGGAAGCTGCCAGTCAGCCTGCCGTGCAAGGGGGAACCTTGGCTTTGTCAGTTCCATCATGCTCAAAACCATTGGGCGACTTGGAGTTTGGCACGGTTGAGACGCCTGGCATCTATTCATTGCATCCCTGTGAGTGCTTCGGGGAAGCTTATGCCAACGCAGAGCCGGTGGATCCTGCCTCCAATGCGGCGGTCCCGCGCAATGCACAGGGCGCCTTCAACAAAGGTACAGTTCCTTGTCTGGTTTTGCAGGGACAAAACAGGATAAGTTGCCAAGAAACATTCTTGTCTTCAAGAGTTCAAGAGCCTGCAGTATTGCACAGTATATATTCCTTTCAGTGTAGTCTTTTCTTGGTCTTGCGGATAGGTCAATGGGTCATCCTTTTTGTCCCAAACGCGTTTTGAGGTTCCTGATCAGCGCCTGTTCTCCGGGCCTTACACCTGTGAAGAGACGGCAGGAGACCCGGGAGAGCTGGATTGCATTGTGAGAGATCCATCTTGCGATAGGAACAGGTTGCTTGCTTCTAGGTTGGAGGCCATCGTTGTGAAAGGTTGGAGGCCATCGCTAGTAGGTTGGAGGCCATCGCCATAAGAATGGAGACCCGACCAGGCATGGCACTCGCTTGTGCACGCGGAAATCGCCTCGCTTATGTGAAAATGCCTCACTTGTACACGTGCAAGTTGAAAGGCTGAGAAGCTTCTTGAGGAGTGTGCGCACCCGAGGGTAAAATTTAGAGGAGGAAGGTGCAATTCCAGAGTAGCAGTTTGTGAGCCACCCCAGGGTCAAATTTAGAGGAGGAAGGTGCCATTCTAACGTAGCAGACCTTTTGTGACATCGGGGGGCAAAATTTAGATGAGTAAGGTGCCACTCCAATGCAGCAACGTGCCTGTGTGCGCAAGTGAGTCGCAGCGTGCGCAAGTGAGTCACGCGTGCGCAAGTGAGTTAATTTTTGCGTGCGCAAGTGAGGCCCGTCCCGACCATCGCTAGTAGGTTGGAGGCCATCGCTATTAAGAGGTTGGAGGCCGTCGCTATTAAAGGTTGGAGGTCATCTGTTAGGAATTTTCACTTTTACATGTAGTCTTGTTAGATATAAGGTTTGCTCATGTACAGGTACACATACATACTCGTGAGCGCTTTCGGCACAAAGATGCGAGCTGCCTAACATGGTAGCGGAGCACTGAAGATCCCGGGCAAAGAATCGGGGGAGGTGCTGGAAGGGGCAATAGCGCTATCGGTGACGCGCGCGGCATCTCGAGCCCCGGGTAGAGCGATGGAGATGTTTGGTGCCCACCTCATGGAGGTGCTGGCTTTGTTCCTGTGCGAGGTCATGATCGTGTGGACCTTTGTGCAGAGCACTGAATTTGATGTACTGGTTGATTATTTCTACATTTTCATTGATGATTTGACAATTCTTGCAGAGATACAGGCAGTTTCATTTGCGTTACGGGTGGCAGAACTTGGAAAGGTGTTGATCGTCGGAGCCCAGTGGGAGAGAGTGTTTACAGATTGTTTTGCTTTTTGCATGCAGTTTGGACCTTTCAGCGTTTTCGCATTCTCAGTGGTGTTTCTATCCATCTTGAAGTTCAGCTCGATTGGAGTGCGCTTGGGCCTGAGTGGTTGCAAGAAGAGGAGAAGAAACAAGGTGCAATCAAAGAAGCGTTGGAGCGACATTGCACGAAAGAAACACCTGGAAAGGAAGTTGAACAACAAAGGTCATTTGTTCCTCTTCTTGATCGTAAGCAATGGTTACGGTGTTTTTGGAATGGATGCACAACAATTTGGTCAATTCATGCAAGGATTCAGTACATTGTTGCATCGGCAAGAGGCTTTCATCCAGGGCATGGCGCAGACCATGGGAGCAGGAGCAGGTTCTTCAACTGCCGAAGCCTCTGCTGTCGCGAAGAGTTTGGAGAGTGCAGCACGAATTTTGAAAACCCCTGACTTTTTCAATGCAACAGATTCCTCAGCATGGGTGAGTTGGCGTCACAGTTTCCTGAATTGGTTGGGGTACGCTGACAGTCGATTTCTAGAGTCGTTGAGGGACATTGAGAAGTTGGCTCCATCAGAGGAAGTGGAAACAGCAGATTGGTCGCAAAGTGACTGGGATCTAGCTCATAAGCTCTACGCTGTTTTGACTAGCTACCTGAGAGGATCCGCATTACAGTTGAGCAGATCAGGAGCCGAGGATCGCAACGGTTATGCACTGTGGAAGAGCTTGGTTGATCACTACTCGCCAGCAACCAGGCAGAGAGCTTTGGCCCTCAGTCAGGCCATTTCATCGTTCCCTTCGTACAAGGCTGGAGGTGACAAGAGTTTACAGGAGCACATCATGGGGATGGAAATGTTGGTACAACAATACGACAGTCTTTCATCCAAAGCATTTGACAGAGATGTGTTGTTGGGAGTTCTTTTGAGACTTTGTCCTGAAGCAGTAAGACAACACCTCACTCTTTCCATCTCAGATGCCACGTCGTATGCTGAAGTGAGAGAGAGAATTCTAGCCTACGAGAGGACGTCTCGGTTGTGGAATGTTGATGACATTTTGAAACCGATGAACAAACAGAAGGGTCCAGCATTGACAGATCCGAATGCAATGGAAGTTGATGCAGTTACACAAAAGGGCAAAGGTGGTTACAAGGGCAAAGGAAAACAGAAAGGAAAAGGCCGTGGAGACTGGTTCAACTCGTGGAATTGGGCTGGCAAGTGGACAAAAGGAGGAAAAGGAAAAGGAAAACCCTCAAAGGGTAAAGGCAAGCAGAAAGGAAAGTCCAAAGGCAAGGGCAAACAGCCGAAAGGAAAGGGTAAGACAAAGGGGAAGCTCAGCCCGGATCGGTGCCGGGTATGCGGAGAGTGGGGACACTGGGGAAATGAGTGTCCTCAGCGAGAGGTAAGAGAGGTCAGAGAGACAGGTGGTCAACAGTCGCATGGGCAAAACAATGGTGACACGAGGGTGCCGTCAAGCAGTGCGCGGACCTATAGTTCAGTGGGGAGCGCCACAGCTTCTACACAACGTGCAGTCCGCCGTGTTTGCATGTACCACGTTGCTACACCCCCTTTGCAATTTCCAGAGCAGTATGCTTTGTCTGAAGTTTCTTCAAATGAAGACTGGACGTCAGTCCCTCCTCACGTCAGGATGGTCGCAGCCCTAGAAGATTTTCGTTGCCCAGAGTTTTGCATCAGTGACGAAACGGACATGGTTGTTTCTGCGGAATCGCTTGCAGACGACTCGTTCTACTTGTGGTTTTGCGCAGAACCCGATTCGAGCATGGTGCATGGAGCCCAGAGGGAGGATCCAACATTGCATGTACGAGCAGTGGAGTTGGAAGAAGAAGGTGAATGGATTGTGCTAGACTCAGGTGCCGATGTTTCTTTGCTGCCTCACAGGTGTGTTGCAGGCTATGAGATTCCTTCTCATGATCTGAAGCTGGAGGATGCCCAAGGCAATCCCCTCAAGGTTGGAGGAATGCGCAAGGCTCAGGTGGAGTTCAACCATTGCATTGGAGCAGAATATTGCTTCTTGAGTGAGTCCTTCATTGTCTCGGATGTGACGAACATTCTTCTGTCTTTTGGAAGGTTGCTGAAGACAGGTTGGAACTTTTGTGCAATGGAGCCGCAGGACCATGAATCGGTGAGACAAATGGGTCAAGGTGCGTGTGCAGGAGTTTTGGTGTCGCCTGATTTGGTGTGTAGGATTCCGGTTTTCTTCAAGAAGAATTCATTGAGCGTTTTTGCGCATGTGAGAAGGGTGAGAGATGAAGATCAGGAAGAAGACCAAGCTTGTGCCGCAGTGAGAGGTGCTTATGTGAAGATGAACGTCAATGTTGAGAAATTGAAGTTGGGTTGGCAGTTTTTGGAAAACGGAAATCCTGTTCACAAACAAAACGGAAAGCAGTTTGTTGACCCGGGCACAGCATTGTCAAGAGCGGTATGGAGATTCAGGACAACCATTGTTCTTGTTGGCAAGCTGTGGGAAGTTGTTGAACATTCCAAGGAACTCAGTACATTGACAGGCTTGGAGGAGGACATTCCTGGGTTGCTGCTAGATACCATTATTTTGACGTTTCCTCAGAGGCACGTGGAGCCGCTCAGTTCTTGCATGTGTGAAACAATTCTGGATTCACAATTGCCTGAGATCATGGATGAGCTCGAAGGACGACCTGAAACAGGACCTGACATTTTTCCCAAGGAGTCTAGTGTTCCTGAAGAACTGAAGGACGCTCCTATGGTGGAATTCCAAGGACAAGCTGGAGGACACGAAGAACAGCCAGAGAGCGTGTGGGTGAACGGGAAAGAACTGTCTCGTCAAAGCAAGGTGAAGGATTTGCAGGATGGTTGCAATTTTCTTGGAGTGAATGCCAGTGGTTCAAAGGCGAGGTTGTACGACAGATTATGTGCTTATTTGTTCAAGCAATATCAAAAGGATGTTGATCGAGCGAAGAACAGTTTACAGAAGCAGATGCTTGGACCACAGCCACAGTTGCAGGAGAAAGCAGTTGAAAAACCAACAGATGAAAGAGAGCTGGAAAGACATGCTACAACGCATCTCCCTTTTGCAGCCTGGTGTGATGTATGCGTGAAAACAAAGTCACGTGAGGATCGAACATTGCAGAGTGCAGACTTGGAGACAGAGCAGTTGGCAGATCCTCATATCCAGATGGACTGGATGTATTTGGGAAGGAGTTGTCCAGCTTTAGTGTTGGTGGATGCTGCTACAAGGTTCGGGGCTATCTTGCCCACTCGGACCAAAGGAGCTTGGAGAGCAGTAGCTGAGTTTTGTGTGAAGTTTTCGCTCGAGCTCAACTATCTCGACAATGTTGTTTTTGTGATGGATTCAGAACCAGCAACATTGGGGCTTCTCGACATGATCATCATGATCAGACAAGAGATGGGCTACAAATCGACCAAGAAAGTTGGAAAGCCCTACCATAAGGGAAGAACAGCTCGTGTCGAGAGATACATACAAACGGTTAGGCGCCAAGCAGCCACACTGGTGGCCGGTGTTGAAGAAGGCATTCGAGAACAGCTAGACGATCTTCATTGTCTTCGAGCATGGGCCTTGACACATAGCGTTTTTCTCTTGAACAGATTCCATGAGCATGCAGCAATCAAAGCAACAGCATTTGAAATGGTTCATGGAAAGAAATACAATGGTCGTTTGCTTCCGTTTGGTGAGTTTGTGTTTGGTCTGAGACAGCCGGTGAAGCAGAAAGGTTCGAGCATATGGCTTGGGGGAATCTGGGTTGGCAAGGACAATGCCGACATGAATGTGATCATCACCCCTGGAGGTCAGTTCCATACAAGATCCATTCGTCGATGCTCAAATCCATGGAGGCCTGATGTTGTACAAGCATTGACGATGTCTCCTTGGTCAAAGCATAAGGCCTCAGGGCCGATTGGGTTGATGGAAGCACCGTTGCCAGTGATCGAGGAGAAAGGTGAAGGACCAGACCCTAGAGAGCCTTTTAGGCTTGGAACAGGAGGAATTGATGAGGAAGCAGAAGAGGTGGCTGAACATGCTGAGTCGTACGAACCCACTGAAGTGAACAGTCCTCGACAGGAAGAACAACCAGTTATGGCAGAACCGTCAGAACCTTTGGAGAGATTGTCGAACATGCAGAGGAAAACATTGTTGGATATTCCAGTTATTCCTTCGACTCCGCCAGGAGAGACTTCGATGGAGCTAGAACAGGCAGGAGAGAAGAGAGAGATGGACAGGTCAGATGAACAGAGAGATTCCAAAGCTGCAAGACTAGATCGAGAGGGAAGTCCTTCGTCTGCTGGACTATATGCACCTTTCTACGCAGGACAAGTTGAGGAGGTGGATCGCCCCCATGGAGACATCGAATGGGAAAAGGACGTAGATTGGGGAGCATTGGAATTGGAGATGGAAGGTCTTGATGAGCAAGATTTTTCTGCAGACAAACCTCCGGAGATTTCACCAGAAGAGTTGGCTTATTTGGATGGAGAGGCCATGAAGACCGAAGTTGAAAAGCTGACGAATCTTGGAGTGGTGAAGGTGATTTTGGAGCATGAGATGTCGGAGGATGGAAAGTTTGTCGATTTGAAAGAAGTGTTTGATTGGAGGCACAGAGAAGGTCAATGGAAGCGGCGTTGCAGGATAGTCGCTCGAGAGTTCAAGACTGGACCTTCTACAGATGAGACGTTTTCTCCAACAAGTTCATTTGCAGTTGTGAGATTTTTCCTCATGTTGCATTTGTTCTATGGGTGGAAGCTTGCAAGCCTCGACATCAGTGATGCTTATCTTACAGTTGAACAACAAGAAACCTGCTATGTCAAGATTTCAGGTTGGATCAAGCAATTGTTGGGCTTGCAGCAGAATGCATTGTGGCAGTTGCAGAAGGTACTTCCAGGTCAGCGGAATGGAGCACAGCGTTGGTTCCAAGATTTCACCCATCATTTGCAACGGTTGGGATTCAAATGTTGCGTTGCAATGCCTTCAGTGTTGAAACACGCTACAAAGCAAATTGCAATCAATGTACATGTCGATGATGAACTGATTGCGAGTGAGAACGAGGCTGATCTAATGTGGGTCATTGCTGAGTTGAAGAAGATTTACAAGCTACAGGTTGAAGGCCCTGTACCACGGGGTATGCTTGGAGATGGAGAGGAACTGAACTATTTGAAAAAGACGTATGTTTTCTTGGAAGGCGGTGTTTGTATCAAATCCGGTTCTCGATACATCGACAAGCTGCTGAGGTTGTATGATGGTGGCAGCAAGAAAGAAAAACAAGTGCCGGAGCATTGTCTTCTGGGACATCCAGACACTTCTCCAGAGTTAGACCCTGGTGGACAAGCCACGTTCCGCAGCGGATTAGGGATTGCAATGTATTTGTCTCAAGACAGGTTGGACATTCAGTATTGTGTGAAGTCATTAGCATCGTCGATGCGAAGTCCAACAGAACAAGCAGAGAGATGTTTGCAGCAGTTGATTCTGTACCTCAAAGGTACCAAGAACATGTCATTTTGGTTACCATATACACAAGTTGGAACAAGTATGGCCAAGATCCTCAACAACGCACCGCAAGATGAGTTGGAAGATACAGAACACCTCATGGAAATTTTCTGCGACAGTGACTGGGCCGGTAGTCTATACCGAAAATCAACAACATCAGTTGTGGTTCTATTGAACAGCCTGGTTGTACTTTCCTACAGTCGAACACAGAAAGCAGTCGCTTTGAGTTCATGTGAGGCTGAAGTTCTTTCGTTGACATCAGGATCAAGCGAAGCCATGTTGTTGAAAGAAGTATGGCAATTCATGGTTGGGAAAAGGCACAGCATTTCACTGGAAGCCCGAAGTGATTCCTCAAGCGGGCGTCAATGGTTGCAGAGGTCAGGCATAGGTCGACTGAAGCATATTGATGTCAGACTTTGCTGGTTGCAGGATGCGATACGATCCAAGGTTGTGAAAGCATTGCCAGTACCGACCCAAACAAATATTGCTGATTTGAACACAAAGAAGCTGACAGCGATGCGAAGGAAATTTTTACTTTCTTTCATGGGTGCAATCCGAATCAGTGAGGACAACACGATTTTGGAAAGGATTGGAGAAGAAGAGCAGACAACATATTTCATGGAGCAGCAATGGAAGAATCAAGTGAGGCAAGTGACGAGGTGGACGAAGAACAAATCTAGCCGGTTATTTGCACAGTGTGTCATGATGATGCAAGCAATGAACCTGAAGGGATGTATGGAGCACAGTTCCGACGAGGTTGTCGAACAGGACAACAGTCAACAGTTTTATTTGACATTGTTGGTGTTGGTTCTTGTAGCATTGTGCAATTGGGTTCACAACAATTGGCATGCGCTGGTGGCCAGATTTGGACCACGAGGAAGAAAGAGACGGCACGATGAGAGAGACGAGGAGGAGCCTGAACCAGAGACAACAAGAAGAGTGGTGGTTGGCAACGACAATATCGAACCAGGTGCCAGCAGTTCAGATGGACCTGGACGACCAGCAGCAGAGATAGAGCCTCAACCTCCTTTGTTTCCGCCAATGCCCCTAGAACCACCTGGGAAATGGGAACCATGGTCTCCAGAGTGGTTCACTTACTGGATGCTGGGGCGAGTGGAGAGACGAATAGAGAGGAGAGCTGGAAGAATGTCGGAGGAGGAAAAGAAGAAGTATTGGAAGAGGAGAGAGATTTTGAGGTCGACATTGTTATCCTTGAGGCGAACCCTGGAGAGATTGCAAGATTGAGAGCACACCATTTCTGTCGGTCGATGACAGACTTGTCGGTCGATGGAGAGAGCCCTAGAGGTCCAGACATTCCTGAACTTCCAGAACCAGGAGCTGAACCAAGTGAGAGAGTTGCAGAGTTGTTCGAAAGGATGGAGGAAAGTGATGGCTATTTTCGACCAGATCGAGTTCCTGGACGCAGTACTGGGAGTGCAAGTGAGGCGGCGCAAGCAATAGCAAGACCAGATAGAGACAATTCAAACCATGAAGACGGAGAAGAAGAAGATGTTGAAGAGTCGAGTGGCGAAAGTGAAGATACAAGAATAGCAAGGTACTTGAGGTCTACGATGAGCGAAGTTTCTGATCCGGACATGTGGGTAGGTCTTCACTATCTACCTTCAGGAACTGAAAGTGATGAAGAGCAGAGACCTCGAGGATCTACGGACAATTGATTTCAGTGGACAAAGCAATTCAAAGTTTCAGCATTGAGTTTACAATTCAATACAATTTGCATGGTTGGTATGATACCCACGAAACAATACGTGCAACATCTGAACCACGTATTGTGCACAACGAAAAGTACAGGTGCAACAGCTGAACCACCTGATACTAAGGTGAATTTACAAACAAGTTTTGTGGGAATGGCATGAAATTCTTGCCGGAACAGTACATATGGGTTATGTACAAAGAAGAAGGCTGGGGGAACTTAATCTTTGGTCGCTTAGCAGAAGCGATACCCAGCAGAGCAAACCAAAGAACCAAGTCACAAAAAGACGACTTGGACGTCGCATTTTGAGGCGGCGTGTTAGGAATTTTCACTTTTACATGTAGTCTTGTTAGATATAAGGTTTGCTCATGTACAGGTACACATACATACTCGTGAGCGCTTTCGGCACAAAGATGCGAGCTGCCTAACATCATCGCTACTAGGTTGGAGGCCATCGCTTTTAGGTTGGAGGCCATCGCTTTTAGGTTGCCGGCCATCGCTATGTTAGGTTGGAGGCCATCACTATTATGTATATATATATATATGTTGGAGGCTACTGAAAGTCTGTGACTGTTCAAGTGGTTTGTGTCACAAGTCAAGTGAGTTCAGCTGTTTGAAGAGCAAGCATTTCGTTTGCTGTTCTGTGTGGGGGTAAGGTTGTCTGGTAGGTTGCACTTAGGCCTCATTGGGACAGTTCTCCCACATCGACTTGGCAAGCTGTCAGAAGGCATGCTCCGCCAAACCAGAATGCCAGTTCTACTTGTTCGGAAAGACCTCAGAGATTTGCACTTTGCTCAAAAGTTGCAACTACGTACAAGATGTGGGCCTACAGGTTGTGAACGAGTTGTATGGAATGGTCCCTCAGGAGGGATCTTATTGTCACATTGCTAACCCGCGAAAATGCTGGCAAGAAATCAAGCGCCGAAGCATGTTGAGTTTTGCACCTTCAAACCTACCGCCTTGCCTGTTCCAAAAGCAGTTTGAGGCTTGTGATACCTTGCAACTTATTCTTGGAAAGGAAGATGGCCCTTGCATGCGCTGCCAGTACATCGACACTACAAGCCCTGATGGACGCTCATTTGCTGCAGTTGGCATGAGTAAGATTCCTCTTCCTGAGATCTTTCCTCCTGCTTCGCAGATCTCCGTGGGATGCAACGACACCTCCAGGATGTTTGCCAGACTGCAACATGGACTTCAATGGGAAGGCCCTCGTGAAAGTGATTCGGCCTTTACGTGTGTGAGCGGTGAGTGGATTGGCGAACAGGGTCCTTGGCAGTATTTGTCCAATTTTACGCGGGAAGCTGAGTTCATTAAAAGTTCGCAGGGTTTGTGCAGCAGCTGAGCTGCTTTTGTTACTTTTGGAGTTTGATGGTGTTTCTCAGGTGCCAAAGATGTATTCAAGTTGGAGACGCCAACCTTCAGCGTTTGTCTTTGGTCTCGATGCCGGAGATTTACTTCTTGGAGCGCAGGCAACCGAACATTTGGGAAATAGGAATGTATCCTGTTGCGAAGAAACGTGCATTTTCCAGTTGAATCAAATCTGTCAGAATGCCTAGCTCCAAAAACCAGACGCGGTCGCCCAGGGTGGTGCATGTGACCTACCCCTTCTCCATCAATGGCTGCACTCGTGCCAGCGCAAAAACAGCCTCTCCATTGGTGGCCACAGAGACCCAAATGTTCCTCGACGTGGCAAAGGACATTCATGTGGCTCTGGGATTCAGTGCAACACAGGAATAGATACCTCTGGTCCCGTCTGAGTGCAAGACCGAAACCAGCTAAACTTAGCAGCAAGTTTGCACAATACGCGGCCAAGTGTGCAGTCTGTCGCAAAACTGTCTACATCGCAGTCTGAGACTTGTCGCGTTTCTTTTTACATCGATTGTGACCTCTGTGGAGAGGTTTGGCGCCATACAGTTCAAAACTTCTCATCCGTCGTACAGGCCAGATTGCATTTCTTTGTCTCCATTCCGTGTTTTCGGTGAACTTTTGCCTGACAGCACCTTAGGACCTACGCCAACCAGCGCCATGCGGGCAACCTTTTTAAACACATCTCACTCTGAGAGGGAACGTTGCTCACTTGAGCAGTTGCGAGTTTTCACAGATCGCAAACTGTAAGAACCAGAGATCGTCCGTTTTTGTAACGACTCTTCAAAGCTCTAAAAGCTCTATAAACTTGTCCTAGTGACAATAGGAGTTAAAGGACCAAGCAAGCCACTGGGTAGTTTTTTTTTCTAGTTCCATAGTTCTGACGCATTGATTTTCCTAGGGCAAGGTAACATGTCATCATTACAACAGGCAATCAGCATGGGTTTGGTCAATTCAGTCATTTATGAACGCCGAGCCTTCAAACACGAGACGCTGTCCTTCGCAGGATCAACACCTCCAACTGGAGGTGCTTGAGCCTGAATCGTTGTGGTGGATTGATTCAACATCTGGCCACCTACGAGTGAGATATAATGTGCTTGATCCAAACAAGGAGTGGTGTATTTGTGACGATGGCCATGCTTTGCAAGCCTGTTTGTGTGATGCGTCGTTCCAGAAGAAAGACTTCTGGCTCTTCGAGCAGGGTGTTATTCGAGCATCCAGCGGCACAAAATGCCTCCAAGCTGACAAGACATTGGCAGTGGCGACTTGCCCAAACGGCCGGGATCTGAAGCTGCTTGGCCCGGTTTCAGGAGTCAACATGGGGTCAACTAGATGTTAAGCAACGCCGTGGAACCGCCAGACAGGTTCGGAGAACGAGGTGTCACAACCTGTTGTACTTGTTGCACCCGTTAGCAGAAGTCTCACCATTTGCGAGTGGTTGGTGTCTGTAATGCCATAGTGAGTCCTGGTAAGATTGGAGTATGAATGTTCCCATCTAATGGTATCAGCAGTTTATGAAGGTATTGTTTTCTTCCATTGGCAGATCACGGATTCAGAACAAGATGGAGCCCACGAACCCGAATGCATGCACGTATGCAGATACAAACGGCCAAACGTTGTTTGACACTCTTGCTTAACACTCTTGAAGGACATTCTGGGGTGACACTCTGGTGCGACACTTTTGTTGCACTTGCTGGACACTCTGGTGCGACACTCTTCAAAAAGGACACGTTGTACCACACTCACATGTGGAACACACATGTAGGACACACACACACCACTTTTGCTGGATTCCGGACACTCTTTTGTGCACTCTGGTGGGTGGGACACTCTTGCTAGACACTGACACTCTTACAGGACGCTGTTGTGGGAGACTTGTAGGACGCTCTTTTGCATGATGCCATTGGAGGACAGTCTTGAAAACGAGCACTCGAAAAAGTTGTAGATATGTTCCTTATCACTTGCATACAGCTTTTGTCGCTCAGAAATCTAGGCTCAGGCAGGGACCACGCACGCATGTCATCCTGGCCCTTGGCGCTTGATCTGGCCAGGGAACTGAGGTCAGCTTCGGCTCCTGCGGCGGTCTTCCAACTTAGGAGCAAAAGTCTCCAGCCAGCTCCCGGACTGTTCCACGGTCATGGTGCAAGAGGAATCAGCTTGGGCCTCTTTGGAGGCTCGGCGAACCCGCATCAAGAGAAGAACTGTGTCAAGGTTCTTAGATGAGGCGGCGCTACAAGCGAAGGTGGGCAGTGTCCAGCCCTCTGCCAACAAGTGGCTTGCACCTCCATCTCAAACTCCACGTGAGGAGAACAAACTCTCCAAGGGGTCACCCGACAACATGGCCCACGCTTGGGAGTAAAACACCAAGAAGCCCGTGAGTAACCATGAATAAAACAAAACTGGCAACGGCAACCGTGGTTTGAATGATGCCGCCCGCGGCTAGCTGCATCATTAGCATTGTTTGGCTTGAATAACAGATATATCAGATATATCTGTTTTTGTGCATTTTTGTTTCTTAAAGGTGAGTACTTGAACCAAAATCGCCGAGTTTTGCGTTCATGGAAACAACCTGAAGCCACCGGACCGGACGCTCGGTCACGCCAGGAACGCTTGGATGACCCACGCAAGAAAGCCTCCCCAAAATAGGAAATAGAAAGAAGTAGATAGTGAACAACTCGCTCTTCACCAGAACCGAGTCCAAAGTATGTAGAAACTTCCAGACCCACGTGTGATCCCCTCGACTCAGAAAGCCCGAGCACTGTACTTGAAGCGACGAAGTCTTGCTGTGCCAGCGCAACATGAACAGGTCGAGTGTCAGCCTCTATGGTTGCAGAGGCGACAAAGGACGCGTGCGCTAGTCTTTTTCCTGATTTGTTTGAGCAAAGCAGCAAAGCGCAAAGTTCAGCAGAAAAGCGGAGCTTTGGACGGTGGCGCTGAAGCAAGGGGCCTCACGTGCAAGACACGAATGAAAATTTCCGACCATCAGCCCCTCCAAGTTAAAAATTTGCAACTTCGCTGGAAATCACAAAAACACTCATGCCTAGAGCTGCTAACACACTTTGGGCTGACCAGTTGTTTGCGGGCACAGACATATCCAAGCAAGGCGGACAGAAAAGGAATGGCTGCTGTCCGTGGGTGGGGGCAGCCCCCGTTTTTCTACATTATAGACAAGTCACTGGGGCCTACGAAGCCAGCCCAGCCCACATCAAAAAAATGCACTTCAGGTTTGGGCGCAAATGGTGTTTTGTGTTTCATCCTTCGCTCTTCAGCCGAGGTTTATTTGGTACTTCAAGTCTGGGAATTGCTCTTTGGCAGAGTCTGTGATTTTTCTTGTTTTTGTTGTTGGTTACTTTGCGTTCAAGTGCTCGGTTTTAGAAAGGCGAGACCGTGAATAGCTGAAAGACCAGGCACCCTACTGGTTCAGAAGTTTCTGCATTTGGTTTCATTCTGTTGTCATCCCAACATGAAGGTACAAAGGTACGCGGTACGCTTTGATTCCAGAAACGGATCTGAGGGAGACCCACAACTTAAAACCATTGTAGAAAGAAAAAAACTAGACCCATGAGGTGGGAGGTCTCATGAGGACCGACATCATTTTTGCCTTTGGCTATGTCTGTGATTTGCTAGGTTTTTTCGGCTTTGATCTGAGCAACACCGCGCAGATGCTTTGGACAGCCACCGTTGAGACGGCGGCTGAGACGCCGCCCTTGCGCTTGGGGAATTTGGCCTTCAAGGAGACTCGAAGCGAAGGCGAAGGCCAAGCGCTGGGCTGAAGTATGGTTTGATTAGCTGAAAGTATTTTAGGTTTAACCGTTGGATATGATGCTATCATTAGGCTAGAGGAAAGGCTAGCAGGGTCACTTGAGACAGTTGGACCCATTCTTTTTGACGTGGGAGGCTTGTTCCAGATATACATCGATTACCCTCCTGTCAATGCCAAACTCTGCCTCCATGCCGACTTGACGATGAAATTGGGCCAGGGGTACATGATGCAAATGTCATCTGAGTGCCGATCAACTTTCCTTTGGAGAGGAGCTCACATAGCATATTTTCATCTTGGGGATCTGAAGACGACCTACTACTTGCAGACCATCGAGGATGATCATCAGCTGCGCTTGATCGCCGCAAAACAGACCACTCCTGGTCCTGAATTCAACTTCGTGGTCTCTGGTGGCAAGATCATGCCAGCCTCCAGTGCCTCAGGTTCAAAGCAGTGCTTGCGAGCAAAGAGCATGAAGCCAAGTACCGCCACCACCAGCAACGGTCTTAGGAGCCTGGTTATAGAGAAGGGCCAAGCCAGGAACTATACTGCGTGCACGAGCTACGGTGAATTCTCCGGCTTCATCAAACAGAATGGGTGGAGCCAGGTTTGCCGAGAGTCTGGCTTCTTGAACGTGGAGCACACCTCTTCGGGATTTTGTGTAACCCAAATGCACGATCCACCTTTGTTTGGAGCGAACTGTGACGACGCAGATGATCAAAGTGTCCTGACGGATGTGAAGTGGCCGAGTTCAATCTCCCCAGACCCACATGGTATCGGCCCACGATGTTCCGCACGCTGTGCTCGCCTTGGCTCTAGTTATGTGATGGCCGAGAAGCCGCCGGTGCATTCTTATGACGCTCACGACGACACAACCACCGGCTTGGTGAACTTCACTTGTCCTTCTGGTTCTTTCCTTGCATCCATCCGGGTGGAATTGCGTGAAGCTTAGCTGTTCTTGATGAATGAACTCTTCATTGACGCGACTTTTTCGCATTTTTGTCTGACATGTTTTCGGACGGATGCATCAGTCGCACAAAGTACTTTGTGCGTCTCACGCTTGGGGGAAAGGTTTCCATCCAGCCACTCCTACACGTTCAAATGCATCGGTCCTTGGGGCGCCGTCTTTGACACGAGCAGTCCGAACATGGTCCTTTTTGAGGACGGGGCAGGAAAGACGGTCAGGATAGAATGGCCAACCACCGAGAGGAAACAGAGAAGCAGAGAAAAGGGTTAAGTTATAAGGGCTGTGTGTGTGAGACCCTTGCTGATCCGCCAGATGTACCTGCTGTGATTACCACTTATTTCCTCATGGGCCCCTTTGTAACTAGAACCAATTACTAGCCATTGCACCCCTTTTGAGCTCTGCAGACACGCATTTGGCGCTTTCCTTGGAATTCTCAACGTTGGCCTCGGAGGTTCTTGTGACTTTGATGATGCTCAGACCACCTTACTTACTCTTGTCCTGGTTTTCTTAGGCCTTTACTTAGGCTGGCTGTGTGTGTAACCCTTGGAGTCACAGGGATTCCTTTGAATTTGTTTTTGTTATCCTTTCTTCAGCAGGGGGTGCCAGGGACCATGGAAGTCTGGCACTAACAAAGACGCTTGCATTGGTCTGTGATATCAACTCGGGACGCCGAGCTGACGTACCTGCATTTAAGTTTTGGGCCTTTGAGTTCCGCAGATCTGCACGATCCGTCGTCATCCTGCCGCCGCGCATCAAGTCAGTGCACAGTATCTTGTGTGTCTCTCCTTAATGAGAGCCCAGTGTGAGCTCGGAGCCGAGCCGTGGTCGCTCTTCAAGGAGTCCAGCCCGTCCCCGTCGTCACCGACGTGACGCTACACAGACACCGAGATCCACTGCAAATCCCACTTCAGTCAGAAGGACCACCTGATGCCGGGGCCTCGGATCGTGTTGGTTCCAGCGACTCTCCTGGTCATCGTCTACGCCTCGCCCCATACTTCGCTTGCCCGCCGCCGATGCTGCCCGCCGCTGCTGTGCCACCTGCTCGTCCAGTGACACCACCGCGACCACAAGCCTTTACACTCTTGTTTCACTTCTCCACACACCCTCACTCTCGAACCTTGAAGCTCAGGAACTCAGCACCTTCAGCGACAATTCTTCCAAGTGATGAACGCCGCCGGCTTTGACTTCCACTTCGCACACCGACCGCACCACATCAGCCACAACCTCACCTACCTTCCACCACGTTCTGCCTCCGACGCGCCGACCACCTCATGACCCTCCACACTGCCACGCCGTCCCAGAGCAACCACCTCGCTGGAACATTCGGTGGACAGATCGCATTCCTGACCTGGGCCAATTGGAACAAGCAGGCCGCGCCATTCGGCTTTGTCACGAATATCGCCTCAGCCCTGGTCATCAACAACACCTTTGGACCATTCCCTTTTGGCTACACATTGTGAGCAATGGACGTGAAAACCTCTTCGCCGTTTTGGCCAACCACCGCTTTGTTGATTGGGAACGTTTGATTCAGCCGTGCGCCCCCTACGCTGACGCGCTGATCCGCAACAGCCACCACCCTGGCAGCTGGGATGAGGCAGCGGTTGTTCAGCGTGCTCCAAGCTCCATTTAGGGGGCGCCCGATTCAGCAATGGCCCAACCGCTCGAGGAACTTCATGGAATTTCTATGTCAGGTTGACCGGATTTTGGAGCGGGATCCATCTTCGTCCTTTTCTTACTCCTGAAGCAACGTCGGCTGACCTTGATGTTCCAGCTCAGTTTTCCCCGAACTCATGTTCCGAACTACTCCACGACCCACACCTTTGTTCATAATTGCCCAGGTTCGTCGCTGATTGGGACTATGGGTGAGGGATTTCTTCGCCCTAGTGACTGGAGCCCCAGCTTGGATTTCTACTGCCGGTGTTGCTATCAGGGACATATTGGCGACGCCATCCGCTTGCCCTCAGAATACCCATGCGTTTTTTTCGCTATAGCCAGTATGGCGGCAAGCCCTCGATCAACCGACCTTACTTCGTGGCAGGAGAATGCCGCTCCCGGGTTCACATTCACAGTTTGATTCGTCAGGGAGGAGTTGCGGCAGAGAGGGTCACCTCCCCCAGGAGCTCGGTCAGCCAGTTGGTGTTTTTGAGCTGCAAGCAGGAGAACCGGACGCCTTGTCGCTAACGGCCGACTGGTTCAATTTGAAGGTTTTCGCATCGTCAGGAAGTGAAGCCGCTCCAGGAAGCCCATCTGTGGTCTTCACTTTCTCCCAAGATAATTAAGAGCTTTGATGTCGACCTCGCTCGAATCATTGGATTGGACACCTCCACCCCCCTGCGGGCTGGACCTTTTGGTGAGAAGCTCTTCCGTGTACTAGTGTACTTCAAGATCACGCGCCCAAGCGCGCGACCGAAGCCCTTCAAGACTACGGCTCTACAACCTCGAAGAGAAGAAAGAACGGGCAACGCCAGATGTAGCCTTTGACAGGCTTGAAGGAGAGCAGCTGGACAACCAAGAGATACAAGATTCCGAAGTGCTTTGGGGACTTTGCTCTACTTCTCTCAGATGCGCAAATGCTGTGAGGGATCTAGCTGCTATTCACGAGCAGCCCCACCAAAGAGGCAGTGAAAGGTGTCCAACATCTCATCTTGTATCTGAAAGGCGCCGCATCCTATGGGATTCTTTTGCCCTACGCGGAGGAGGACAAGCGCAGCAAGATGGACGAACTCTATGGCAAGTTCAGTGATGCTCATTGGCGCTCACATCCTGGAATGCTACACCGACAGTGGCTGGGCTGGTGACAAAAGTTCAGACAAGCGCAAGAGGCATTCAACAAGCTCGGTCATGATCTGCATCGACAGGGGCATGATCCAATCCTGAAGCAGAACGCAGAAATATATTTGCCTTTCCAGTTGCGAGGCAGAGTTCACTGCGTGTGTTGGTGGTGCAGCTGAATCATTACATTTGGCTGAGGTGTGGCATTTCCTGTGCAGTGTGGCAATTCCTGTGCAAAGAACCTTGCAAGATCTTCACAGTGACGGATTCGTCTTTATGTAGACAATTTGCGCACCGGTTTGGAGTTGGTCGGATGAAACACACTGACACACCACTGCTCTGGATCCAGGATGAGGTCAAGACAGAGAAGTTGGCTGTGCTGGTCAGACTTGAACATGAAAAAACTAAGCAAGAGCAGACGATGCTTCCTGATGTTCCTGGCAGGTTTCGCGATGTTTTGCCAAGAGCAGAAAGGCTTTTGTAGCCGTGGGAGAAAAGGAGTTCAATGACTACCTTCGAAAGAAGGCCATTGGACAACAGGTGAAGAGTGTCCGGAGGACATTGTTGCAGAGCTTGGTTGACGGAATCAGTCCAATTCCAATTCCAAAGAAGATGGTGAAAGCCGTGACTCTCATGAGTTTGCTAACAGAGGCTTAGAGTAGCCGTGATCTTCCTGGAAACTTTGAGACCGAAATTGTGGAGGCAAAGCTCAGCTGGATGGAATGGTATGACATGGACTACAAGTCCACTTTTCGCAGCGTGGTGTTTGCAACCTCCTTTTTCTTCTTAGTGGAGTATGTCTTGGAATGCTTTTGAGGCAGCCATTTGAGAAGCCGGATTAGGGAACTTCGTGACAGCTTCCAGAGAAAGAGGCAAGAACGATGACGTCGTGATCTCAGAGAGGAACATGTGCTAGACTATGTCAGAAAGGCGACAGCTTTGAGAGAAGCGTTTCGTGGACATGTAGATGAAGCTCAGGTGGAACCGCTAGTTCTTCTACCTTACGACCTCAGGCAGGGCAGCAACAGTTCTTGAATTATCAACAAACCCAAGTACTGCTTACTACGAGCGCAAGGTTCTCAGCAGACTCCTTCTAACAGTGATGAAAACCAGAACATGACAGATGCGGAAGAACAAGAACAGGGTACTACGATCTATGCCTGGTCTCCAAAAAGAGGCAGAATGGCAACCTATCGCATCCTGGAGCACGCCAGCGACGCAGAGAGTGGTGACAGCTACTTCCAACGAAACCGTGGTGGCGTGAGAGACGTGAGGAGGTACAGGCCTACCACGTCAGAACGTGAAGAGTGTATGACGGACAGTGATTCAGAAGATTGACTCAATGGACCGAGAGGTTCAACAGAAGTACGTGACGTGGAAATGACAGATGCACAACCACAACCAGAACCAGTTGAACCAGTTCCAAATCAATTTGAGGACTGGACAATCCTTCTTACATGGCTTCCACGTGAAGAAGCTGAATGCGTGGAGCGAGTCTATGAGGCTGGAATTTTTCCTGCCTACCTACCTGTGCAAGCAGTTCTTGCAATTGCTTGTGGCCAGCCATCATCCAGAAGACCTGAGGCTGACCTTCGATTAGCGCATGATGTACAACCGACGGTAGCTGGGATGCCTTCGTTGAGGGATGGAACAACAGAGACGAAGACCGTGACCATAGGGTCTACGAAGCGCATGAACGGTGAAACAGATTACATGCAATGCGACTTTTTAGGCAGGGTGTCAGACATTTCACTCAATGCGCAACGACGCAATCCAGTGGCTCAGGCACGTGAGAAAAGAAACTCACATGTGCGATGATGCTACCTAACAGCTTGAGTGTACCTCTTCTTTGCTGAGTCTGGACTAGGCCCTCATAGTAATGGGGAATTGCAACAAACATATAGCAAGCCTCCACTCTCAGGGGAATCTATTGAGACCGGCTAGACTCAGCTGACCGCTTTCAGGAGTGCATGAGCGACAGTGATGTGTACGTTTGGACCGAAACGTGGACTTTGGAGAAGATCGGCGCCCGCCCAAGCAGCGGGACGTGGACAGAACTCGAAGGCTGTGAAGCCTCTGTGTCAGTCGCCATGCACGAGAATCCAGATCCAAATGCAGATGCACAAGGTCTCAACCTGTCGATTCCTGACTTTGCTTCTCTTTCTGTGAAGGAAAAGGCTGGGTATACAAGAGCTCCCGGCATCCATGTCACCACTCATGGCGCTAGCAAGGTCCTCTTCACTTGTTTACCAGGCAGGGGGTTGCAGTTCGGACAGGTCGTTGCGGAGAATGTTTGAGCAGGGCAAACCATGAAACACTTGGGGAATCCATTGAGTAGGGAAGATGTAGGAAAACACCACGAAACACTCATTGGTTGAGTGAGACTCTCTTTTTGCGTTTCTTTGCCTTCGGTGCACCTGCAGTGCACGGTTCTCAGGCCATGCAGAGGGGCCAGTGCTGGATGGCAACCGTTCAACTTTGTGCGCCGAAAATATCGCTGTGAAGGCAAGCGATTTGTCACAATCAACTAGCTTGTTCCGTGGTTGCAACTGTTGATAATGAGCATTTGCTGGGAACGGGAATGTTCATGCAAACAGTCCTTGTCATCATAGTATATCATAGTGCTTTTTGGACGTCACTATCAGGGTCAACAATCAGTTGTTCGGCTCTCTTGACTGTTCAGACAGCCAAGGTTTGCAGACCGTTTCCAGACTTTGATCATTCAGAAAAGTTGTCCTGTGCTGACCCTTGGACGAAGTAACATAGAGAATTCCATTTCTGATTGCGCAGCTTATCAGAAGAGTGTTGCAGCCAGACTTGAGGATGGAAGCGACTGGACATGTCGACCCCAGCATTGCGGTCAACACGGCCAAGGGGGGCATGACGATGCAGCAGCTCAGCCAGATCCTTCGATTGGCCTATCATGCCACACAGTTCGGGGATCCGCACTTGCCGCCTTTCAACTACAGAGGCCCAACATCAGCGTTTGCGGAGGTTGTGGGAGTCCTGGCTGACTTGTCGTTGGGTCGTGTTTTCCAACGGAGGGAGGCTTTGGCTCGTTTGTTTTTGTGCTTCGTTGGGGGAAAAGGGCTTTGCTCGAAGTCGCTTCATCAGCGTGGTCTTGGATTCTCCGAGGATTCATCAGCCTGCAGCCCAACGGCGCCCCTTGGGGTCTCACTTGCCCACCGGGGGCTGTGGTTGCATCCGGAAGTTCGACCATGCCCTATTGTGTGTTCGTGGATGCCTCGGAGGAGTGGTTACGGAATGTTAATGATGTTGGCAGCAGATGGTCACAGCAACTCTCCATGTAAAACAGAAATTTGCTGAACATGAAGGCAGACAGTTCTATGCCGAAGGTTGGTAGAGCTCCAACACTTGAAGTCCATATTCCCACAGGTATCGCGCTCTAGGTCTTGGCAGAAACAAGCATATGTCAGCTCAAGTTGAAAGCCAGGTAAACAGGTCCCTCTACAGCCCCAGACAGGGTACACGTCGCATGCGCGAAGACTGACCGCTGCAATGGCTCTCCAGTTTTCGGTGTGTGTCCGCTGTGATGATTCGACGTGTCAGAATGGTCCCTGAGGAAAAGGTCTTCTATGCCTTCTCAGGTTCCATGAGTTGCCCTGATGGTACAGCAGTGAGCGGCTGGTACAACTTGCCTGGAACTCCTGTGAAGGGTTGGAGAAGGGGTCCTACGGTGGCCCCCAAAACAAAACAGGCTTGCGCTTGTTTTGCCGTTCGACAGCGCTGCTATCATCCTGCCAGAATCCAACGGCCTCCTCTTGCCAAGGGGGAGGTATTGTGGCGAGTGTGGCCTTCGACTCCAACCAGTTCAAGCTTGGCTGCTGCAAGCTGCAGAGGTTGGAACAAAGTGGTTCTAACGTTTCAATCCGTTTACACCAGACATTTTTGCTAGAACAGATTCAGCTTGATCATTCACGTTGACCCCATTTTCGACTGAGCTTATTCTTGTTTGATTGAGCACCGGGACCCATCGCAGGCGCATAGGCATGGCTTTGACATCAACACCTCGGCTGCAACGAACTTATCAGGACCAGGTATGGTGGTGTATGGTGGTTCAACCGGGTGACGGGCAAATGTTCCATAGGGTCAAAATGGGTCAAAACATGTTATTTCTCACTGGCTTCCCATTTGGGCTCCCAGATGTGGGGTCCTGATGTCCGACAGGACTTCGAGGGCTACTACTGCCCCAGTGGCATGGATACGACTGGCGCTCCAAGCTATGTGAAGACGCAAATCCCAAGCCTCGGAAGCCTTCAGCTCTCGAAGAATGACCCCAAGGCCACTGAGCATTGGACCTTGAGCTGGAACCGCTTCTTCAAACAGTGGGATCTCTTCGGAAAGGGGAAGCTAGTGGCATCTCTTCCTGGGGAAGACGATTCAAAGCCGCAATGAGCAAGCCACGAATCTATCGACGAGGTACGTAGTAGTCAATCTTGTCAAGTATTGAGCCCACTTCAATAGCAGACAGCTTAGAGATCTTAGAGGGAGAACGGGTGGCTGAGTTTTGAACCCTCTGAGAGACCATGTTAGGGCCCCTTGTGCATCCGCACTCTACCCTTTGGTCAGACTCCACGAGGAATCGCCGGTGGCGGTGAACGCTTCGGGGGGCAACTTTTCGGCGACCTTCATCGAGTTCTTGACTGCTGCCTATGTGTCGCTTGAAAAGGAACTGGCGAATCGATTTAAACGCCCGTCGCGGAAGACTTCACACCCATGTCTTCCGCTGAGTTTTGGTGGGCGAGCCCGAACTTCCAGACACCCAGTTGAACTGCAAGGTCTTGGGAAGTTTCAGACTGAGTGCGCAAGTGTCATAGGGTGGGTGAGCCAGACTTTCAGCCAGAGTTGCAGGGTGCCATGACCCATTGTCCTGTTACAAACTCTTTAGCAGTCAAAACAGCTTTGGAGCACGAAGACGCGAAGACCTTCTTTTCTTCTTTTCCCTCCTCCTCCTCCTCCAGAGTTGTTGGTGCGCCAGAACCCGCGCGTTGCATTCTGGAGTGGCATCAGACACTTCACCTTCTTAATGCACCTTTTTGTGTCCTGTGTGTGTGTGAGACCCGCGAGCCGGAGTGATTTCCCACTGCCGCTAGGGCGTCAAGACATGCGGGCGTTGCTCTTCTCACAATTGCAACTGCGGCCTCTAGTATCGATGTATCAGAGCATGTACAAGATTGCGAGTTTGCGTGTGTTTGGGTGG
Source organism: Durusdinium trenchii (assembly GCA_963970005.1). NCBI lineage: Eukaryota > Dinophyceae > Suessiales > Symbiodiniaceae > Durusdinium > Durusdinium trenchii. Next base: position 138,571 of record CAXAMN010005014.1, on the reverse strand, counting down.
TGTAGGCCAGGGCATTTTGTCGCCCTTCTGTCGTCGTTCCATCTTCGTCTCTGTCCCTTTAGTCTTTCTTTGGAGAAAAAAGGAGAAGGTGAGTCTTCAGAAACTGTGAGCTCCTGTTGTCACTTAGTGACCTGGAATTCCTCCCAAAGATTTGACACAGCAACTGTTTATGCCGAGAAGGTCGATTGATCGTTTCATATCGTTTCTAAATCACGCATCAATGATTGGTGAAATCAAGCAACGCGCCGCGCCAGCGCTGCCAAGGATGGGGCCAAAGCCAAAGTCCCCTTTCCCAAGCCAGAAGCCGAAGCCACCAGTGCTCCAGGCTTTCCACGCGCAGGATGCAGACTACAAGGAGTACCTCACTGGCCATTGGGTATGTTTTTCTTTTGTATTCACCTGAGCAGTGGGGGAAGAACATGGAAAAGTTCTTTTATTGTTTCGCGCTGGATCCTTCATCAAGTAAGGTATTGCAACCCCTTCTATCTGCAGAACCCTTTTGCTTACCCAGGATCTATTGAGCCCGAAGATCCTTGCTACCACACTTTTCATGCGACGGTTGCAGAGCTAGATCCGGCGCCCAAGAAGCCATTGTTGAAAGGCATTACGGAGCAGGCAGGGCGTGTGGCGAACTTTGAGGAGACATTTCCAATGGAGACAAACAATACAAAAGAAAAGATACTCATATTTCATAATATGTCTATTTATTTGCTCAATTTTATCAATTTAAAGAAGAAGATTCCCCAGGTTTCACCAACCTTCCCCTATGCCTGCAATTAAAGAGGAAGCTAGAAATTGCTGAGTTCGCTTGTAGGAAACCTGTGCCTTCGGCGTGATGTATCTACGCACCGCCATCTGGAGGCCTCGAGGGTTCAAAGCCAGGAATCCATTTTCGCACCCTTGCCCTGACTGTGTTCGGCTCGCTGACGTGAGCGAACCGGCAACTTCGGCTCAAGCGTGTTAAAAAGGCGCGCTTGCCTGCAGGTGGTCTTAGTTTGGGCTGGAACCAAAAAGTTTCTTTTGGTTATCAGCCGCAGCTCTGCTGCGTGCTGCCCGTTTAGGTCATCGCCACGTCATCCTTCCTTGAGCCTGATCAGTGGGATACTGACTGGGTGCCGGACGTGCTGTGGAGGCTGATTAAGCCCAAGAGGGGCGGTCGGAGAGGGACATCTCAGAAGATCAACTTCACTACTGCAAGGCTGGAGCAAGGATTTTTGAGCATTGCTGAACTTTTCATTTTGGAGAGTCGGCCTTTTCGCTTTTTCCGGAAGTTTACAGCACGGACTAAGCCATTTTGGCTCAAGGGTTTGAGTATAGACTCAGTCCCAGCTCCGGGCGATCGGGGCGAAAGTGTGGATCGCACGCCGTTTGTGCTGCCTTGCGCGCCTGCGCTGCTTGACACTGTGCTGCCTTGCGCGCTTGAGCTGTGCGGCTGTTGCGTACAGGTGCGCTGCAGTGGGCCTCGGCTTCTTAGATTTGTGTTTTCGAAGTCTCCTGCGTGGGGTGCGGGGGTCTTCCCCTGGTAATTCGTTCTGATGATGTCTCTTGCGCCCATCGACCTGCGCGCTATCACCATTTTGTGATTGTCGCCGTCTCTTGGGGCTTCGTTGATGGCTGGATCCACCTCTACAGTCTTGTGTCAACAATTGCCGTGGAATAGTCTCCTGCTTCTCCACGGGAAAGCGGCTTGGAACTGCGCTTTGTTGTTTTTGGCTACGGTGTCCTTTTCTGTGCAGTCCTGACGCAGGGTCTGAGGTCGGTGTGTGGTGCTTCTCTCGTCTGCAGCTCTCTACGGGCCGGGGGTTGTTTTTCCTGAGCCTGTGGACGCGGGCTTCTGCTTGTTTTTCTGCTGCTTCCTCGCTGCGCGGGACGTTTGGTTTACTCCTGGACCTTTTGGATGAGCTTCCTTGAACTTGGATCTCAGGCACGACTTCGGCATGTTCATTGCTGTCGCTTTGTCGGTCGTCGACATGTCTGTTGTCGCATCTTTTCAGTCCTCGTGTCTTCGAAGGTGCCGTGCGTCGAGTGTCTCCGAAGCTTTCCGCTGCTGGGTTCGAGGCGTGGACGCAACGTCACGGTTTCTTGCCTGCAGTCCTCTGCGGCTGGGGTGCAAGTCGGTGCAAGTCGAAACGGTCCCATATACCTTCCTTTCAGCGACCTACTTTCTTGTTTGCGAAACCTGATTCCTCTGCGACCTGGTGAGGGTTACGGGGGAGGGTTCCTCCGGGCGGGGCCTCCAACCTGGACCTTGTCAGAAGGAAAAATCTCGATCGCTTCGTTCGGTCCCCCTTCAGGTTTGGTCAGTCAACCTCCGTAGTTGGAAGAAACGACGCTCCGCCAATCTCTTGGAAGAGGTTGGAGCGCAGAAAGCAGACCTGGTTTTTATTCAGGAACACGGTTTCTCCAATGATGAGATCTCGACGGCGACCTGGGTGGCTCAACGGGCTGGTCTTTGGAATTTATCAACGCCTGGGGCTGACCCTTCCTTTGCTCGACGCTCAGGAGTTTATTCCGATGTTGGGTTTTGGGGGTGATGTTCGGACTAGTTTTCTGAGCCGCCAAATTGGCAGTATCGGGGTTGTTTGGTTGGGGCATTCGGACGGTATTGGTTGGGGACAGTGGCAGGCTCGTGATGCTTCTCTTCTTAATCCGTGATCCCAGGCCAGTGCGACATCGATGGTCTCATACTCTCACGAACTCTTGGAGACACACCCGGTTGGAACAATGGCTCCCGAGCGACTGTCATGACTCCCAAATCAGGAACGAACGCTTGCAATATTGCCATTGTCTGACTGTTCGAGTCCTCTCTTGATACTCTTTACTGCTTGGCTACAAAGTTGGCTGACTGTCACGTGTGGAGGGGTCATTGCAATCCTCGCCCTTCTGGTCAAGTCCGGAAGTCTTGTCAGTTCTGCGGGTCTAAAATATCACTTGTTTTGGAAGTGCCAAAATTTTGCCTCTTACAAGAGTCAGTCAGGCAGTCAGTCAGTCAGCTTCTAGGCCGAAGCACTCAGTCAATGCCCATCAAGCCAAGCTACAAAAAGCCAAAGCCTTTTGGATGGAACAAGCTTCAATGGTTCACCCCCTCAACGAGATCATGAGAAATCCATGAGTCACCAGCAAACGGTTTTTGCCAAACTGCAGGAAGACTTTGAGAAGGCAATCTGGATCCAACGCGCTGCAATAGCATGGGTTCAGTCCAGTCATGTTGCCGATTGCAGCGCGCGCTGGGCATTCGAAGCCTCCAGCAGGCCCTGTGCAGCGTCTAGGCACCAGCAGCAATGCCGGCGGAGGTGCGTTTCGTTTTAAAGGGTCTGAGATAGACGCCAGTTCTAGCGCAAAGGGCACGGCTGTTTTGCTAGGTTTGCCAGAGGCAGATGATTTCATAAGAGGAATCTTCGGTGAGTTCTACGCTGAAATGTCCGGTCAAAGACAAAGAAAAAGCTCGTGTCTGGGGAGAGTGCCAACCGTGGCGCCACAGGACCAAGACCAAACCCGCCGTCGCCTCAACCTGCTTCTTCTTCTTCTTCTTCATCCTCGTCTTCGAGCGACGCGTCCCAGGGCCGACGTTCGAGGAGAAAGAGGAAGGACGACGGATCTAGTGATGGGATGGACATAGGACTCCTCCAGTCAGCGTTCATGTGACATCACCCAAGACTGCTGAAGCAGTAGCCGATGCTTATGAAAGAGAGCAGAAGTTCATCTTTGCCTGACCCTGTAGGAATGGAGTCTTCAACATGGTTTGTAAATTAGCCAAAGGAGATGAAGCGCCAGTGTTCGCATGGGTATCAGAAAGCATGTTGATGCAAACGCCACAAAAGCCAGCTCTGAGACAATGGCCGGATGAGGGCACTTGTGTTCCAAAGGCCATCGTAGGAGATGAAGTGTTTGTCACTGATGTTTTTGTTTTGTGAAATACGACAGGTTTCATTGTATATTCAACAGTGTCTTTGTGGACCAAGAGCCCCTGGCCTAATACTGCTGTTCGTTTGTTCAAACGAATGTCGCATGTTATGAAACAAGATCTTGATGACCCTGGTCTTCGTGGTGTTACGGTCAGAGAAGTGGTCAAGAAGGTAGTCTGGGCACGTAACTGTCAGTTGAGTATCTTATCAGTGGACATTCTCCAATCGAGATTGCAACTGGTAGACGTCCACCAGACCTTTTTGATCTAGAGACCGCAACCCCTCAGCAGCTCTCAGCACAAGCGGCTGAAGAAGATCGAACGAACTTGGAACTACAGCGTGTAGCGCTCCGAGCTCATCAAGAAGCAAGACAAGCTCAAGATCTTTGAGCTGATCTTGCGCGAAGGATAATGCCAAGTGATGGTCCTTACCGTCAAGGAGAGAAGGTGTTTATCTGGACTCAAGACTCATCGAAGTTTAAGGATAAAGGTAGGTGGGTCCGTGCCAGGATACTTGGACAAGAAGGTTCAACGGTTCAAGCTCATACTGGCAAGGCAGCTGTCAGAGTGAACCAGTCCAAGGTTCGAAGGGACCATGATGAATGGCGCAATGTTTCCATTCCAGCGTTACACGATGAGAATCCTGAGAACTTGCGTGAAGATCATGAACTTTTTGTCGATGCTGAGTTTGGAGACCAGTCCTTCTGGTTTTGCAACGAGAACAACCCTGATGTTGTTGAACTGTTGCGTGGAAAAAGCGGTTTATCTTGGTTCCTTTCTAAGAATGGTGTGAAGGTTGCTCATCCTACCGATTTCAAGGCAGGATGCGGAAAGGCAAAGATGTTGTTTGGCAGCAGCTTGAACAACTGCAACCCAACTGCGTTGTGATCAACAACCCTTCTCCTAAACAGAATTGAGGAGCTATCTGGTTGTCGTGTTGTAACGCGATTGCGTGGCAATGGCAAAGGAAGAACCATGTCTTTGTGACGGTTCCCAAAGGAAACGCGTTTTCTTTGAATGATTTCATTTCTGGGTAGTTGAAGGATCAGGTCTTTTCTTTTGATGTGAGTATGAGTTCTTTTGTTACCAGCTATTTGACCGTCTACCATTCCCATGCATCTTGCCAGAGATGGAAAGGCTGTTCCTTTCAAGCCAAGTCTGTAAAGGCAACCAGAAGCAATGAGCAGTTTAAGGATCCTGACTGGAAGAAGTTTCCTTTCTCTCTTTTGATCGAGTTCAACCGTTTTCTCCCTTACAGTGAAGCTTCCTATGAGCGTCAAGATGATCATGATTCCGGAAGTCTGTGCGCTACTGCTTTGCTTGTAGATAGATCTGCTCGAGTTCTTTTGAACTCAGTAGGTAAAGATGAGACGACGGACATTCCTGTTCCACTTCGGTGCATCTTGCCTGAATTGGTTAGGGCCTTGCGACAGATAGGGGCTTGACCAATGAGATCAGAGCATGATGTGTTGACTTCCCCTGATTCTCGTATTGTGTCTTTGGTTCCAGGTCTGCAGGAAACCAGACGAAGAAGCTTACCTCAGATGATGTTTGAGCGTTGTAAGGTTTACCGTGGTACGTTGAGCAAGGCGCGCCCAATCTTAAACTCTGAAGATGATGCTGTGTTGATTTTGGGGAAGCCAGGGAAGTATCATCAGGTTCTCTGATTCTTCATGTTTGTGTCACAACTTTCAAGTCACCATGAACAGTTTTCTAGCGAACATGGGAGTATGCCCGCTTATGAGACGGAATCGACAGGCGCTGTGAAGCGTCTTGTGACTCCTGATGAACGATTGGATGAAGATGTTGACGAACCTCCTGACTATGGACCAGAGGTTGATGATGATTTGGACTGATAGCCTATTCCGGTCTCGGGGGAACGATGAAGACATGCCAGTGCTTCCTGGTAATGCGCGGGATGTCAACCCAGGACAGCCTCCTCAGGACCAAGTCCACCTCCGGACTAACATTGTTGGCTATCCTAGAAGATATGCCAGAGGTAAGGAGTAACCAGAGACCTCCTCCAGATGATCCTGGTCAGAAGAGAAGACGGCGGATTCAGAACCTCTATCCTTCTATGTGTCTGGCGCGCCGCAGGTCTTTTCTCTGTGAAGAACGCCTGTTTTCTGCGTGCCATCAGCGCAGGTCCGTGAAGACGGTGACGCGTAAGGAACTTAAGGTCGAGGATTCAAAGTGGAATCCTGTGATCGATCAGGATCTCCAAAATTTCCTTGATGCTGTTGAGCATAAAGCTGGTTGGCGTCAATACCACAATGGTCACGCTCAAGTTGCCAATAGAGCTAATTGCACTTCGAATGCCTGAGCCTGTTTATGCGCGTTCTCGCTTTTGCTTTAGGACTTCTATTGCTAAGCGAAAGGGTGTTCGGTGGATTCTCGAAGCAAACGCAGACATGCGAAACGAGAAACGCTCAGTTGTCGAAGAAGAAGAAGAAGAAGCAGAAGGAGAAGAAACTGAAACGATTGTGAGCACTTTTTCCTGCTGAGCAGGCGTGTACGGTGTCACACACACCTCAGACCATGTTTTACACCAACCACCCTCTACGCCCCTGCGCGGTTTACACCAACCACCGTTTTGCGCCAACCAAGAGGATCTCTGCGACCTGAAAAATATGCTACAAAGGGGTTCCTAGTCTTACCATGTCTTACCCCTATCATCTCCTACTCCGAGTAGCTGACAATGCATGTTTTACATCTTCCCGCTGTCCTACCTTCGGTGTCTCCCTCTTCTCAAGATGAAGATCGTTTCCTGCCTGGAGTGCACGGCTTTCTCAGCATGGTTGGATGGTTGAAAAGTCAAGACGTTGAGCGCGCGTGTGTAAGCACTTAGTTTCCGGATCTTCTTCGATCTTACTTCTTTGATCTTCAGTGGGTGTCCACTTGTTTTTGCATTGCAAGGGTTCTTTGTCTCTTGGGTGATATTTACATATCTCTTCTTTGTCATGTTCTTATGTCTCCAAAACCACCGTTGAGAGGTAACACGATAGAAATTGACACAGTATTCTGGAATATCATTCCCGTTATCTCGGTAACTGAACATTGAACCATTGAACAACAAGGGCAAATAGTGACCTTACGAAATGCCTTGAGAAAAGGTAAGATGACTGCCCCTATTTCAAAACATGTACTTATATAAGTTTTCCAGTTGTGTGTTCTTGTGTCTAACCTGAATTTTTGGCTCGTCGTTTGAGAACTTCAATGACCATTCGCATTTTGAATGGTATCAGGGTTGTTACACATGGCATTCACACATCGGGGCAAGTGCCACACACACACACACGTTGCACAGCCAGGCCTTCTGGCAATGCAGCCAGCGGAGCAAAACGCGCGATTTTTTGAGTGGTGCGACCGTGGCACACAATCAAAAGATGCAGAAGATGATCTCTGACAAAAAAAATGAGTGCCTACGCTGCAGGTTGCAGGTTGACACGCCAAAATTTCAATGTCTAGACGTCAATGATGCCTGGGTTTGGATCCAGCGCTTAGTGGGATTCTGATTTGTCAACACCATGGGCCTTTGAGTCATGTGGGGCGTTCACCTGCTCTTTCAATCACTTCCCAGTTCTCGAGGTTCGGAATGATCACGTTGGGTGTTGAGCTGGCTGCCGCGCTTGTGGGGATGATCCCTTGGGGCAGCTACGCACAGCCTGGTTCGAAGGGCGCAGAGGAAACCCAGCAGGAAATCGGAAGGCCGACATTGGGGAGTCTTGTTTGGTAGGTAAATGGCAAAGTCCAAAATGAATCAGCTGATATGAATACATGTTTCCTGGGATCATTCAACATCTTCTGCTGTGGGCACCCAGACACTAGTTTTTAGATTGCCATGATAACCAAAACAGAAGGCACGTGAAGGTTTTGCAAATGACATTAAATGTTTCATGGGATCGTTCAACATCTTCTGTGGGTACCCACACAGTGTGGGGATGAAATCTGGCGCTTTGGGTTGCCATGACCCCATAGCCAAAAACATTTGTTGCCATCGAGTCCGCAGAAACCGGTGAACGGTTCGCCGAAATCTGTGAGTGAAACCATTGTTTGCTAAAGCTCCAGCAAGAAAGAAAGCCTGCAAATGACAGCCTTTTTGAACAAAAGACACATCACTCACATCACTTTAGTCTTGATTTGTATTTACGTGAAACTGGTGTATGTCTTCAGCAAGAGAGGTGTTCTGAAGAACGCCCAGAGGGTTTGAGGCTATTGAACCCTGTGAAGGGAAGAGGAAGAAGTCGTAGAGCAAGAAGTTGAGCGGGAGATCAGCGGAGCCTTTCGTGAGGACGGAGCCGGGGGGGAGTGCCGGATCAGCTTCCGCGCAGCGGACGATGTTTCAAACCGTGTTTGGAAACCTAAGAACCCAGGTTACTACTAGCTTCTTGTTACTACTAGTAAGGCACCTGTTACTACTAGCGTGGCACTTGTTACTACCAGCTTCTTGTTATATCCTCGTTGATTTCTCCAAAAGGGTGGGGAGTTGTTTGGCAAACGAATATATGAATGAAGGCATCCTGCCCACCAAACATCCAAGTGGTTGTCCGCACTCTCCGCAGGGCTGGAACTTTGAGGGGTTTGAGGACATCTTCAGCATCAAACAAATATTGAAGGATACTTGTCCTTAACAACATTTTGGGTCTTGCTTGGCACCTTTGCTGGAAGCTTCCAGCTGCTGAAATTGTTTCTTTGGCGATGCGGCCATGTTCTGAGGATGCGCTAAAGAGCGCATTTGCCCCTATCGGGAGAGGCTTTGCTGCTGTGGGTAGGGGCATTTCTGCCGTGGGCCGTGCAGCGGGCAGTGCGGCTAAAAATTTCATCAGTGGCACAGCGCGAAATATTGGACGCTTGTTTGTACAGTGCTTGTGACAGTATGTGGATTCTCTCCCACCAATAATTATGCTCAATTTGCTGATGCACCTTCAATAGGCAAAACATGTAATCCTTTGTGACTAGGTTTTGGTTCCCAAAGTTCCCAAACCAATTAAGTCTCGCGACTACACACCAATCGGATTATGTGCTTACTCACAGCCTAGCCTCAACATGTTAACCTTTGCCCACCAAGGTAGTTTTGCGCATACCTTCTCTTGTCCCACTGTGTTCCTTCGAGGAGCAGTGCTCTCTTTTTCCTCTTGTAGCAGTACCTGGCCGCTGTTTCAAGGAAGTCTCCCGTCAATAGTCACTGCGACTCCTGCAAAGTTGTTGTCCAAGATTTGCACAAAACTAGACGCAATCGCCTGAAGGCAGGGAACAACCCTCATGCAGCCTGACCACCAGGTCTACACGTGTCACAGATCGGGCTTGATGAAACGCAATGGCCTGCCATGCTTCGCTTGCCGTGGCAAGTTGAACTCGCCCTTCTGAGATGTCCGACAGTGGGACAGCAAGCGCCCCTGTGTGCAGTCAAGGTCATCCACGCCCAGAGACAGTCCTTGACCAAAAGGATCCAAAAGGATCAAGACGGATGTTACTACTAGCTTCTTGTTACTACTAGTAAGGCACCTGTTACTACTAGCGTGGCACTTATTTCTTTTCTTTTCTCTTTATTATTACAATTCATTTTAAAAACTCGCTCTCCCTCCTCCCTACTTAATTGAGTAAGGGAGAGGTAGCTACTACCTGCTAGGTAGCTACTAGTAGCTGGACGCAGGCGGGGGAAGCTTCCGCCTTTAGAAGCGCTTGCGCTTAATGAATTCAACTCTCGGACTCCGACGCCATTCTTTCCAGACAATTTCTTCGTGAAGACTTGCTCATTACCCTAGATTCCAGGAGTCCTTGTCTTCTGTTTTTGCAATGACGTGCTGGCAACATACCATTTTGCCAGAACTCCAATCAGAGGTGTTGGCAGAATCCAAACACAAACTCATGGGCCCACAAGTTGGTCCACAGGTCTTCGTTCTTTCAGCGCCCAGCTTAGCCGTGTAGGAACATAGTCTTGTCGCCGTGTAGGCCGTGTTGTGTTTTTGAAAGCTTTGAACTGCCTTCCACAATGAAAACAAAGAATGCCCCACGCCAAGATTTTCAAATTGTGGTCACGACCATGGTCCACTCGAAAAAACGATCTCCACGCGCGCACGAACGGGCACCCCTGGTCGTCGAGCCATATGTTGCACACACCTCATCATGATCAAGAAATCGCAGATTCACAACTATGCAAGTCGATAGGATTGTATGCAAGTCGATAGGTTTGAGTTCCAGGAAAAGTTCTTCGCGTTGCTGACCGGGCTTTGAATGAACATGTCTCCTAGAGATTCAACGATGTTCTCGCATTCGAGTTGCTTTTTGTGCATGCTGCTGTGGTTCTGTTGTTGAAAATGCATTCTACATTGGTTTGTGCCTTTGGTGCTTTCTTGAGAAACCCCGCTGTTGCAATTTAAAACGAAGAGCCCTCCGGGCTCCACCCCTGAGCCCTCTGACATTGCCTCTGACATCGCTGGATGTTTCGCCATCGTGCCGCGTCGATTTGGCGCGCGCGGAAATCGTGACTTAGGACAGGACCCTTGGAACACCTTATTCTCACAGGATACCTTCAAAGTTGCCAAAGCGGGCATTGGGATCGACAGTGCATTGTCCAAACTTCAGCCACTGAAACCTCCAAGCGCTGCAGCTCTGAAGAACATGAGCCAAGAAGTCGTGGAGCAGAAGCCTGGCTCGGGATACGAAACAGCCATGTGATACGAAACAGGTGCAGTCAGATGTTTTTTGCTCACTGTTGTGCCACTTCGAAGATGTTTTTGGGAGGATGTTTCCAGTACATGGCTTGACTCCTTGCCACTATAAGAATTATAAGACCCAAGGACTGTTCCGAAAATGTCCGGGGTCTTCGGGACGGACCTGCAGACATTGGCTGATGCTTCTTGGAAAGACTGTCTTCCCTTGCAGTTTGGACTCTCCAAAGTGATGTGTGACCTGTTTTGCATTGATGATGCTGTGCGCTCCGGGACAACTGCGGTGTTGAACAGCTTACAAGAGTCGCATGACGTGCTGATGAACAACATCGAAACATTGCTCCAATCTCAGAGCAAATACTTGCTGTGGGCCATTGGCACCAAGCTCAACCCATCCGACTTGGTGGAAACGAATGAGACACTCCTCTTGCCGGATTTGATGCAGGAGCTGAGAGATTTCCCAAGCGCTGGCGACGATCTCGTGTTGGATCGAGAGGTTTTGGCTTGGCACCAAGCGACTGGAGATGAGCTGATGTCTCGAATCACTGCCACATCCATCCTCAATGCTTCGACAGACCATTGGCCCCACCGGGTGAAATCGATGAAGGCGATGCTACACCACTACCACCAGAGCTTAAGCGAACGCCTTCGACAGAACCGGCCGACCTCCTCTGTGGCCCAAAGCCAAGCTAAAGGAAAGTTGAAAGTCTTGAGCAACCCGGCTTGCTTGACAATTCTATCTACACGAAAGAATGAGCACTCTCTAGCAGAGCTGGCAGTCCAAAGTTTCATCTAGAAACTTACTGTAGGACGTTAATTTGTGTGATGAACACTCTGGAAGTTAAACTTTTACCCCAAACAGTTTACTGTTGGGGTTCTCTTAGGGAAAAACGAGCTGGCCACAGTGGCTGGCCGCGCCGCTGAACGCAGTGTCCGGGTCTTGTCCTCCTCTAGTCGTCCTGGTGCTTGCAGTTGTCCTGCTGTTGTCCTCTGCTGTCCTCCTCTTGTCCTCCTGGTGCTTGCAGTTGTCCTGCTGTTGTCCTCTGCTGTCCTCCTCTTGTCCTCCTGGAGCTTGCAGTTGTCTTGCAGTTGTCCTCTGCTGTCCTCCTCTTGTCCTCCTGGTGCTTGCAGTTGTCCTGCTGTTGTCCTCTGCAGTCCTCCTCTTGTCCTCTGGTGCTTGCAGTTGTCTTGCAGTTGTCCTGTTGCTGTCCTCCTCTTGTCCTCCTGGTGCTTGCAGTTGTCCTGCTGTTGTCCTCTTGTCCTCCTGGTGCTTGCAGTTGTCTTGCAGTTGTCCTCTGCAGTCCTCCTCTTGTCCTCCTGGTGCTTGCAGTTGTCTTGCAGTTGTCCTCTGCTGTCCTCCTCTTGTCCTCCTGGTGCTTGCAGTTGTCCTGCTGTTGTCC